>JAEIGD010000082.1:0-330972 GCA_018903425.1 Zaprionus nigranus | reverse complement strand
TTGTCACTCGATGTAAAAGTAGAGTGAGTCCAAATGACAGCACGTCTGCGGCTGTTGAGGATTGAGATAGTGTTGTTATCCGGGGCACTTTCAAGCATTCCTACAATGACGGCACGAGCTTGAGGTGGAGAAGGCGCTTGATCCAGTAGCGACGGACAACTGATTCGTCGTTGGTGGCATTTGTCCGTTGTAGCTGACTGGGTAAATGACTTGGGCGTCCATCACCGGATTGTATTCCAGATGCGAGCTTTTCAAAAAAAAAAAAAAAAAAAAAAAAAAAAAAAAAAAAAAAAAAAAAAAAAAAAAAAAAAAAAAAAAAAAAAAAAAAAAAAAAAAAAAAAAAAAAAAAAAAAAAAAAAAAAAAAAAAAAAAAAAAAAAAAAAAAAAAAAAAAAAAAAAAAAAAAAAAAAAAAAAAAAAAAAAAAAAAAAAAAAAAAAAAAAAAAAAAAAAAAAAAAAAAAAAAAAAAAAAAAAAAAAAAAAAAAAAAAAAAAAAAAAAAAAAAAAAAAAAAAAAAAAAAAAAAAAAAAAAAAAAAAAAAAAAAAAAAAAAAAAAAAAAAAAAATATCTATACAAAAAAAATTAATATCTATTGAAAGTAAATATTTAAATAAGTGTGAATGGCAAATTGAGAGGTTTGCCAGATCTCCATAGTACTCCCTCCTAGACTTCCAGTTGTGAAACGAACGGCGAGTCTAATCGTGCGGCGTGGTCTGGGTGTCGGTTGAGATAGAGTTGACTCAATTTGATTTGGCGGTTGATCTATGTTTGTTGTAGACGATTCTGCTCCTGCTTCTGATGATGCTGCTGTGACTCAATTTATTTGGCGTATTATTTGTTGTAGACGATTTGCTCCTGCTTCTGATGATGCTGCTGCCGATGATGATGGTGATGTTGATTCGTTATGTGACTCAATATACGCTGGTTTGAGGCGATCGATTGATAGTGTGGTATCTCGTCCGTTGATGAGAATATTGTAGAATTTGTTATGCTTTGATTTAACTTCGTAAGGTCCATCGTAAGGCGGCTGTAATGATCCGCGCACTGTATCGTTGCGTGGAAAACATGTGTTGGTCGATTAGTTGTTTAAATACAAATGGCTTTGAAGTATCGTGACGGGCTGTTTGTGTAGGGCGAATGTCGTTCATCATTTCAGCGAGATGTTTTACAAATTCAGTTTGCGGTAAGACATTGTTTTCCATATGAAGAAATTGTCCTGGAAGTCGTAGTGTTGATCCATAGACAAGCTGTGCTGCTGTAGTTTGTATGTCAGGTTTGAATGCTGATCGTAATCCTAGCAATATGATTGGTAATTTGCTTGGCCAGTCAATTCTGTTTTGACACATTATGGCTGTTTTAAGAGTACGATGCCAGCGCTCAATGATTCCATTAGCTTGCGGGTGATATGCAGTAGTACGTATATGATTGATGCCGAGGAGCCGTGACAATTCGTTGAAAAGTCTTGATTCGAATTGTCTGCCTTGATCTGTGGTGATACGGGAAGGTACTCCAAAGCGGGATATCCAGACGTTGATGAGAGCTGCGGCTACCGTCTCTGCTTGCATGTCTTCAATTGCAACAGCTTTGGCCACCGTGTGTAGCGGTCAATAATGGTGAGACAGTATCTAAATTGACCAGATTGGGGTAAAGGTCCAATCAAGTCCAAATTTATGTGTTCGAAACGATGTGCTGTCAATTGATAGTGTTGAAGTGGTGAATGAACATGGCGGGTTATTTTGCATCGTTGACAAGGAATGCAATGTTTGACGAAACCGGCGATTTCCTTGTGCATTGAAGGCCATACGTTGTTTGATGATCTTCATTGTAGATCTAATGCTTCCATGAGCGATGTTGTGGAGTTTGCTGATGATTTTCTTCCTGAGTGGCTTTGGAATAAATGGTCGAGCTGTAGGAGTAGAAAAATCACATAAGATTGATGTTTCTGAATGTGGTAGGTTTACAGATTTGAGTTGCAGTGTTGTGTTGTTGTCTTCCAAAAGTTGTTGAAGCTCTGGGCAATTACTTTGTGCTGAAGCTATTTGCTCGTAGTCGATAATGTTGCTTTCGATTGCTGCTATGCGAGACAATGTGTCTGCTGTCGTGTTCTCGACTCCAGCGACGTGTAAGATGATTGTTGTGAACTGACCAATGAAGTCCAATTGACGGAGTTGTCTGGGTGATGCCTTGTCCGGCCTTTGAGTGAAGACGTATATGAGCGGTTTGTGATCAGTGCGGACATGAAATGATTTGCCTTCTAACATAAAGCGAAAATGCTTGATGCTGAGATAGATGGCAAGAAGTTCGCGATCATACGTGCTATATTTACGCTGAGCGTCTGTTAGCTTTACACTGAAAAATCCCATTGGCTGGTATTCATTATTCACGATTTGGTGAAGAACTGCTCCGACTGCTGTATCACTAGCATCTGTGCTTAGCGAAAGTGTTGCATCTGGAGATGGGTGTACCAGGAGGGTTGCTGTTGCGAGAGAATGCTTGCACTGTTGGAAATGTTGTATGTTTTCGTCGGTCCAGTTGATTGGAGAAGAATCGTTCTTCTTATTGCCTGGAATTAACTGCAACAACGGGGCTTGATGTTCCAGTGCTTTGGGCTGGAATCGTCTGTAGAAGTTGATCATAGCCAGAAAGCGTCGAAGTTCCTTTACAACTTTGGGTAATGGAAAATCAACAATTGCTTTGACTTTGTCTGGCAAAGGTTTGATGCCATGAGAGTCGACATGATGTCCTAAAAATTTGATGGAATTTTGTCCGAAGGCACATTTGCTTGCGTTTATTGTGAGGTGGTAACGTTGAAGTAGTTCAAAAACTTGGCGAAGATGAATTTCATGTTGTTCAGCGTTACTTGATGCTACGGCGATGTCATCTAAATATACGAAAACGAAGTCGAGATCTCTGAGGGCGACGTCCATATAGCGTTGAAACGTCTGTGCTGCGTTGCACAAGCCAAATGTCATATGTGTGAATTCGTATAAGCCAAAAGGGGTGGTTATAGCCGTTTTTGGAATGTCACGTGGTTCAATTGGAATCTGGTCATATGCGCGATTGAGATCAATTTTGGAAAATATTTTCTTACCATAGAAAATATGTGTGCAATCCTGAATGTGCGGCAGAGGGTACCGATCAGGAATCGTTTGTGCATTGAGAGCTCTATAGTCGCCACATGGCCGCCATTCGCCTGTTGCTTTACGGACCATGTGTAAGGGTGATGCATATGGGCTCTTTGAAGGACGACATACTCCGATTTTTAGAAGATATCCAAACTCTGACTTTGCTGCTGTGAGTTTATCAGGAGTAAGACGACGAGGTTTTGAAAATGTGGGTGCTCCTTTGGTGTCAATGCAGTCTGTTACATCAGATGCGGTTGGTTTGGGTGATGTATGATCCAATTGAGTGATAGATTTGAATTCCTCCAAAAGTTTGGAAAATTTGCATGCTGTGTTGAATGTTTTAATTGTGAATGAAGATTGAAGGCTGCAAATAACATTAATTCATTAACATTAATTAATTTAATTACAGTCATGTACATCCGAGTATGCGGGGCCTTTCAAGCATTCCTACAATGACGGCACGAGCTTGAGGTGGCCTACAGTAGCACGGACAACTGATTCGTCTATGACTGGCGTCTATCGCCGATTAGATGCGAAAATTTTAATATCTATTTAATATCTATTGAAAGTAAATATTTAAATAAGTGTGAATGGCAAATTGAGAGGGTTGCCAGATCTCCATAGTACTCCCTTAGACTTCAAAGTTGTGAAACGAACGGGGAGTCTAATCGTGCGGCGTGGTCTGGGTGGCGGTTGAGATAGAGTTGACTCAATTTTATTTGGCGGTTGATCTATGTTTGTTGTAGACGATTCTGCTCCTGCTTCTGATGATGCTGCTGCCGATGATGATGGTGATGTTGATTCGTTATGTGATATACGCTGGTTTGAGCCGATCGATTGATACTGTGGTATCTCGTCCGTTGATGAGAATATTGTAGAATTTGTTATGCTTTGATTTAACTTCGTAAGGTACATCGTAAGGCGGCTGTAATGATCCGCGCACTGTATCGTTGCGTAGAAAAACATGTCTTGCGTCGATTAGTTGTTTAAATACAAATGGCTTTGAAGTATCGTGATGGGCTGTTTGTGTAGGGCGAATGTCGTTCATCATTTCAGCGAGATGTTTTACAAATTCAGTTTGCGGTAAGACATTGTTTTCCATATGAAGAAATTGTCCTGGAAGTCGTAGTGTTGATCCATAGACAAGCTGTGCTGCTGTAGTTTGTATGTCAGGTTTGAATGCTGATCGTAATCCTAGCAATATGATTGGTAATTTGCTTGGCCAGTCAATTCTGTTTTGACACATTATGGCTGTTTTAAGAGTACGATGCCAGCGCTCAATGATTCCATTAGCTTGCGGGTGATATGCAGTAGTACGTATATGATTGATGCCGAGGAGCCGTGACAATTCGTTGAAAAGTCTTGATTCGAATTGTCTGCCTTGATCTGTGGTGATACGGGAAGGTACTCCAAAGCGGGATATCCAGACGTTGATGAGAGCTGCGGCTACCGTCTCTGCTTGCATGTCTTCAATTGCAACAGCTTTCGGCCACCGTGTGTAGCGGTCAATAATGGTGAGACAGTATCTAAATTGACCAGATTGGGGTAAAGGTCCAATCAAGTCCAAATTTATGTGTTCGAAACGATGTGCTGTCAATTGATAGTGTTGAAGTGGTGAATGAACATGGCGGGTTATTTTGCATCGTTGACAAGGAATGCAATGTTTGACGAAACTGGCGATTTCCTTGTGCATTGAAGGCCATATAAAACGTTGTTTGATGATCTTCATTGTAGATCTAATGCTTCCATGAGCGATGTTGTGGAGTTTGCTGATGATTTTCTTCCTGAGTGGCTTTGGAATAAATGGTCGAGCTGTAGGAGTAGAAAAATCACATAAGATTGATGTTTCTGAATGTGGTAGGTTTACAGATTTGAGTTGCAGTGTTGTGTTGTTGTCTTCCAAAAGTTGTTGAAGCTCTGGGCAATTACTTTGTGCTGAAGCTATTTGCTCGTAGTCGATAATGTTGCTTTCGATTGCTGCTATGCGAGACAATGTGTCTGCTGTCGTGTTCTCGACTCCAGCGACGTGTAAGATGATTGTTGTGAACTGACCAATGAAGTCCAATTGGCGGAGTTGTCTGGGTGATGCCTTGTCCGGCCTTTGAGTGAAGACGTATATGAGCGGTTTGTGATCAGTGCGGACATGAAATGATTTGCCTTCTAACATAAAGCGAAAATGCTTGATGCTGAGATAGATGGCAAGAAGTTCGCGATCATACGTGCTATATTTACGCTGAGCGTCTGTTAGCTTTACACTGAAAAATCCCATTGGCTGGTATTCATTATTCACGATTTGGTGAAGAACTGCTCCGACTGCTGTATCACTAGCATCTGTGCTTAGCGAAAGTGTTGCATCTGGAGATGGGTGTACCAGGAGGGTTGCTGTTGCGAGAGAATGCTTGCACTGTTGGAAATGTTGTATGTTTTCGTCGGTCCAGTTGATTGGAGAAGAATCGTTCTTCTTATTGCCTGGAATTAACTGCAACAACGGGGCTTGATGTTCCAGTGCTTTGGGCTGGAATCGTCTGTAGAAGTTGATCATAGCCAGAAAGCGTCGAAGTTCCTTTACAACTTTGGGTAATGGAAAATCAACAATTGCTTTGACTTTGTCTGGCAAAGGTTTGATGCCATGAGAGTCGACATGATGTCCTAAAAATTTGATGGAATTTTGTCCGAAGGCACATTTGCTTGCGTTTATTGTGAGGTGGTAACGTTGAAGTAGTTCAAAAAACTTGGCGAAGATGAATTTCATGTTGTTCAGCGTTACTTGATGCTACGGCGATGTCATCTAAATATACGAAAACGAAGTCGAGATCTCTGAGGGCGACGTCCATATAGCGTTGAAACGTCTGTGCTGCGTTGCACAAGCCAAATGTCATATGTGTGAATTGGTATAAGCCAAAAGGGGTGGTTATAGCCGTTTTTGGAATGTCACGTGGTTCAATTGGAATCTGGTCATATGCGCGATTGAGATCAATTTTGGAAAATATTTTCTTACCATAGAAAATATGTGTGCAATCCTGAATGTGCGGCAGAGGGTACCGATCAGGAATCGTTTGTGCATTGAGAGCTCTATAGTCGCCACATGGCCGCCATTCGCCTGTTGCTTTACGGACCATGTGTAAGGGTGATGCATATGGGCTCTTTGAAGGACGACATACTCCGATTTTTAGAAGATATCCAAACTCTGAATTTGCTGCTGTGAGTTTATCAGGAGTAAGACGACGAGGTTTTGAAAATGTGGGTGCTCCTTTGGTGTCAATGCAGTGTGTTACATCAGATGCGGTTGGTTTGGGTGATGTATGATCCAATTGAGTGATAGATTTGAATTCCTCCAAAAGTTTGGAAAATTTGCATGCTGTGTTGAATGTTTTAATTGTGAATGAAGATTGAAGGCTGCAAATAACATTACGTGCTAGCAATGTTTGAGCGTCAATCAATTTTTGGCGTTTAATGTCAACAAGCAGGTTGTAGTGCTGTAAGAAATCCGATCCGATGATTGGTGTGCGGACATCTGCGATGATAAAGTTCCATGCAAATGGACGACGTAATCCTAAATCCAAGGTTAAGCGTGTTGTACCATAAGATTCGATTATACTACCATTCGCTGCGAAAAGAGGATTTTCATTGGATGATGCGATGCGTTTGTTTATAGTTGAAACTGGTATAACGGATACGTCTGCACCTGTGTCAATAAGAAAATTTTTTCCTGTTTTTGAATCCAGTAAAAAAAGTCGGTTGTATGTGGAAATGCTGTTTATTGTTATCCGATGTTTTGATGTATTTGGTAAGGCTATATCTGACTGACTATCGAAGTTGCCTTTATGATCTTCGACAGCTGGACTTAGTTTTTTGAATTGGTGTTGAATGAGCAGGGCTCCTGACAGTTTTGTGCTTTGTCGCCATACTTGGTGTGATACCAACAATTTTTGTTGTTGTTGTTGTTGGGCTGTGGAGTAATGCTGCGACTGTTGCTTTGGAATCGACTATTGCTGCGAGAGCGTCGATTATTGTTGTTTAGAATTTGTCCGAGCTTGCTGTTTATTTGCTGAAATAATTTTTCTTGAGAATCCAAACGTTTTTCTATGTTGCTGAAACGATCGTCTGTAGAATTTCGATTGTTGGTGTTGTTGCGCGATATAGCTGAAATGTTGTCACTCGATGTAAAAGTGAGTGAGTCCATGACAGCGTCTGCGGCTGTTGAAAGTTGAGATAGTGTTGTATCCGGGGCACTTTCAAGCATTCCTACAATGACGGCACGAGCTTGAGGTGGAAGGCGCTTGATCCAGTAGCGACGGACAACTGATTCGTCGTTGGTGGCATTTGTCCGTTGTAGCTGACTGAGTAAATGACTTGGGCGTCCATCACCGTTGTATTCCAGATGCGAGCTTTTCAAGGCGAACCATTGCTGATTCTGCGAATTTGCCTAGTATAGCCTGCTTAAGTGTGGTGTATGGATTTGTTTCCGGTTCGTTTTGGACAAGATCGTGGACTTGCTCTAAATATTTAGGATCTGCGTACGCTATGACTGCTGCGTACTTCTCATGCTCTTTCCGAGAACCGATGCCTTGCAATAGAAACCAGTTTTCCAATTTGGTGAAAAACATTTCTATGTTTGTGATTGTGTGAAGTTGTGGAAACGGCATCTGTCTAGTAATTGTGTTTAGATTTGATCCACTTGGTTCTGAATTATTTTGTGCGTCAGCAAAACTATCGTTCTCCATCATATAAGAATGTTGTGTGTGCTTCGTATGATGAAACACGTGTAAATTCTGATTGCGTCAGAAAATTATGATGAAATTATGTTGATGTGCGAATTTGATATCTTGCCTATCAATTGTATTGACTTTGAGTGTGTGCGTATTTGAGAGTCGAGGGTCACCAATTGTGGTGAACATTGTGGGTTTTGGTAGATGCTTTATAAAATTAAATGCAATGGTTGCTTATGATTTATTTAGATTAAAATGTAAAAGGTTTTAAAAGTTACGGAGTGGCACGTGTTGTGTGCTTGACAGTTTCCAATCGAAAGAGAAGGAACTTAACGATGATTAAAACAATATCGATAAATTAAACAGATTAATATCTATTGAAAGTAAATATTTAAATAAGTGTGAATGGCAAATTGAGAGGGTTGCCAGATCTCCATACATTTTTAACTACGTCACTAATGTGATCCATAGCCCGCATGGATATGTTATGCTCCGTTATCGCAGCAGCAAACATTAACTCCGCCTTTTTATGGAGCAAGACAGTGTTTCTCCTTGACTTTTAAAGAACGAATCGACCTAAAAGATAAGTTGATTTAACAATTACAATTAAAAATCATATAAAGCACATACCTTTGACTTTCCACAGAAAAATTTCATATTGTCCTTATGCTTCTGGGTAGTCGAGTGCTGTTTTATGGAGGGGCCAGTCTACTCATAATATCGCAATTACAGGCTTTGCAGAAAGCATCCATTTTGTTTTGGCACTCCTGCCGAGCCATTTGCTGTTCTCGGGCATGCCCCCCCCCCCCTCCTCTATTTTTTTTTTTTTTTTATTTTTCCTCCCATTTATTATTTTTTGTTATTTTAGTTTAGTTATTTAGTTATATTATTTTAGTTATTAGTTATTTTTACAAATTATATATTAATATTTTAGAATTCTCAAAATAGCAAACGTTGTAAAAGAGTGACCAAAGAGAAAATACCATCATATAACAAAATTTTTTGCAAATATACCCAAATATACTAATATACCATAAATATACTAATGGGCGAAATCAGCGTTCAAAATATATCAAAAAGTATATAAAATCTTTCGGTCACGCTGCCTTCATTGCAGGTGCTAGCACATTATAGGCCAGCGAAGCTGTTTTTGTTCGTTTGCAGTTAAACGCTTGTGCAATGGCGCTATCTGGGAATGCATTTGTGGTGAACAATAGTTTTGGTAGATGCTTTATAAAATTAAATGCAATGGATGTTGTTTGTTGCTTATGATTTATTTAGATTAAAATGTAAAAGGTTTTAAAAAGCTACGGAGTGGCACGTGTTGTGTGCTTGACAGTTTCCGATCGAAAGAGAAGGAACTTAACGATGATTAAAACGATATCGATAAATTAAACAGATTAATATCACTAAGCAATGAACACATAGAAAAACAAAACAGCCCTAAAACGGCTTTCAAGTATTTTGCATTGGCAAAAATGCTTGATGATCAATTTTTGTGTTTCCCAGCGTCGAGAGGGTTGCCAGATCTCCATAGTACTCCCTCCTAGACTTCAAGTTGTGAAACGAACGGGGAGTCTAATCGTGCGGCGTGGTCTGGGTGTCGGTTGAGATAGAGTTGACTCAATTTGATTTGGCGGTTGATCTATGTTTGTTGTAGACGATTCTGCTCCTGCTTCTGATGATGCTGCTGCCGATGATGATGGTGATGTTGATTCGTTATGTGACTCAATATACGCTGGTTTGAGCCGATCGATTGATAGTGTGGTATCTCGTCCGTTGATGAGAATATTGTAGAATTTGTTATGCTTTGATTTAACTTCGTAAGGTCCATCGTAAGGCGGCTGTAATGATCCGCGCACTGTATCGTTGCGTGGAAAAACATGTGTTGCGTCGATTAGTTGTTTAAATACAAATGGCTTTGAAGTATCGTGACGGGCTGTTTGTGTAGGGCGAATGTCGTTCATCATTTCAGCGAGATGTTTTACAAATTCAGTTTGCGGTAAGACATTGTTTTCCATATGAAGAAATTGTCCTGGAAGTCGTAGTGTTGATCCATAGACAAGCTGTGCTGCTGTAGTTTGTATGTCAGGTTTGAATGCTGATCGTAATCCTAGCAATATGATTGGTAATTTGCTTGGCCAGTCAATTCTGTTTTGACACATTATGGCTGTTTTAAGAGTACGATGCCAGCGCTCAATGATTCCATTAGCTTGCGGGTGATATGCAGTAGTACGTATATGATTGATGCCGAGGAGCCGTGACAATTCGTTGAAAAGTCTTGATTCGAATTGTCTGCCTTGATCTGTGGTGATACGGGAAGGTACTCCAAAGCGGGATATCCAGACGTTGATGGGAGCTGCGGCTACCGTCTCTGCTTGCATGTCTTCAATTGCAACAGCTTTCGGCCACCGTGTGTAGCGGTCAATAATGGTGAGACAGTATCTAAATTGACCAGATTGGGGTAAAGGTCCAATCAAGTCCAAATTTATGTGTTCGAAACGATGTGCTGTCAATTGATAGTGTTGAAGTGGTGAATGAACATGGCGGGTTATTTTGCATCGTTGACAAGGAATGCAATGTTTGACGAAACTGGCGATTTCCTTGTGCATTGAAGGCCATACGTTGTTTGATGATCTTCATTGTAGATCTAATGCTTCCATGAGCGATGTTGTGGAGTTTGCTGATGATTTTCTTCCTGAGTGGCTTTGGAATAAATGGTCGAGCTGTAGGAGTAGAAAAATCACATAAGATTGATGTTTCTGAATGTGGTAGGTTTACAGATTTGAGTTGCAGTGTTGTGTTGTTGTCTTCCAAAAGTTGTTGAAGCTCTGGGCAATTACTTTGTGCTGAAGCTATTTGCTCGTAGTCGATAATGTTGCTTTCGATTGCTGCTATGCGAGACAATGTGTCTGCTGTCGTGTTCTCGACTCCAGCGACGTGTAAGATGATTGTTGTGAACTGACCAATGAAGTCCAATTGACGGAGTTGTCTGGGTGATGCCTTGTCCGGCCTTTGAGTGAAGACGTATATGAGCGGTTTGTGATCAGTGCGGACATGAAATGATTTGCCTTCTAACATAAAGCGAAAATGCTTGATGCTGAGATAGATGGCAAGAAGTTCGCGATCATACGTGCTATATTTACGCTGAGCGTCTGTTAGCTTTACACTGAAAAATCCCATTGGCTGGTATTCATTATTCACGATTTGGTGAAGAACTGCTCCGACTGCTGTATCACTAGCATCTGTGCTTAGCGAAAGTGTTGCATCTGGAGATGGGTGTACCAGGAGGGTTGCTGTTGCGAGAGAATGCTTGCACTGTTGGAAATGTTGTATGTTTTCGTCGGTCCAGTTGATTGGAGAAGAATCGTTCTTCTTATTGCCTGGAATTAACTGCAACAACGGGGCTTGATGTTCCAGTGCTTTGGGCTGGAATCGTCTGTAGAAGTTGATCATTGCCAGAAAGCGTCGAAGTTCCTTTACAACTTTGGGTAATGGAAAATCAACAATTGCTTTGACTTTGTCTGGCAAAGGTTTGATGCCATGAGAGTCGACATGATGTCCTAAAAATTTGATGGAATTTTGTCCGAAGGCACATTTGCTTGCGTTTATTGTGAGGTGGTAACGTTGAAGTAGTTCAAAAACTTGGCGAAGATGAATTTCATGTTGTTCAGCGTTACTTGATGCTACGGCGATGTCATCTAAATATACGAAAACGAAGTCGAGATCTCTGAGGGCGACGTCCATATAGCGTTGAAACGTCTGTGCTGCGTTGCACAAGCCAAATGTCATATGTGTGAATTCGTATAAGCCAAAAGGGGTGGTTATAGCCGTTTTTGGAATGTCACGTGGTTCAATTGGCATCTGGTGATATGCGCGATTGAGATCAATTTTGGAAAATATTTTCTTACCATAGAAAATATGTGTGCAATCCTGAATGTGCGGCAGAGGGTACCGATCAGGAATCGTTTGTGCATTGAGAGCTCTATAGTCGCCACATGGCCGCCATTCGCCTGTTGCTTTACGGACCATGTGTAAGGGTGATGCATATGGGCTCTTTGAAGGACGACATACTCCGATTTTTAGAAGATATCCAAACTCTGACTTTGCTGCTGTGAGTTTATCAGGAGTAAGACGACGAGGTTTTGAAAATGTGGGTGCTCCTTTGGTGTCAATGCAGTGTGTTACATCAGATGCGGTTGGTTTGGGTGATGTATGATCCAATTGAGTGATAGATTTGAATTCCTCCAAAAGTTTGGAAAATTTGCATGCTGTGTTGAATGTTTTAATTGTGAATGAAGATTGAAGGCTGCAAATAACATTACGTGCTAGCAATGTTTGAGCGTCAATCAATTTTTGGCGTTTAATGTCAACAAGCAGGTTGTAGTGCTGTAAGAAATCCGATCCGATGATTGGTGTGCGGACATCTGCGATGATAAAGATCCATGCAAATGAACGACGTAATCCTAAATCCAAGGTTAACCGTGTTGTACCATAAGATTCGATTATACTACCATTCGCTGCGAAAAGAGGATTTTCATTGGATGATACGATGCGTTTGTTTATAGTTGAAACTGGTATAACCGATACGTCTGCACCTGTGTCAATACGAAAATTTTT
Source organism: Zaprionus nigranus (assembly GCA_018903425.1). Classification (NCBI taxonomy): domain Eukaryota; kingdom Metazoa; phylum Arthropoda; class Insecta; order Diptera; family Drosophilidae; genus Zaprionus; species Zaprionus nigranus. The sequence goes on along the minus strand of JAEIGD010000082.1, from coordinate 318,519 downwards.
TCCTGTTTTTGAATCCAGTAAAAAAGTCGGTTGTATGTGGAAATGCTGTTTAATGTTATCCGATGTTTTGATATATTTGGTAAGGCTATATCTGACTGACTATCGAAGTTGCCTTTATGATCTTCGACAGCTGGACTTAGTTTTTTGAATTGGTGTTGAATGAGCAGGGCTCCTGACAGTTTTGTGCTTTGTCGCCATACTTGGTGTGATACCAACAATTTTTGTTGTTGTTGTTGTTGGGCTGTGGAGTAATGCTGCGACTGTTGCTTTGGAATCGACTATTGCTGCGAGAGCGTCGATTATTGTTGTTTAGAATTTGTCCGAGCTTGCTGTTTATTTGCTGAAATAATTTTTCTTGAGAATCCAAACGTTTTTCTATGTTGCTGAAACGATCGTCTGTAGAATTTGGATTGTTGGTGTTGTTGCGCGATATAGCTGAAATGTTGTCACTCGATGTAAAAGTGAGTGAGTCCATGACAGCGTCTGCGGCTGTTGAAAGTTGAGATAGTGTTGTATCCGGGGCACTTTCAAGCATTCCTACAATGACGGCACGAGCTTGAGGTGGAAGGCGCTTGATCCAGTAGCGACGGACAACTGATTCGTCGTTGGTGGCATTTGTCCGTTGTAGCTGACTGAGTAAATGACTTGGGCGTCCATCACCGAGTTGTATTCCAGATGCGAGCTTTTCAAGGCGAACCATTGCCGATTCTGCGAATTTGCCTAGTATAGCCTGCTTAAGTGTGGTGTATGGATTTGTTTCCGGTTCGTTTTGGACAAGATCGTGGACTTGCTCTAAATATTTAGGATCTGCGTACGCTATGACTGCTGCGTACTTCTCATGCTCTTTCCGAGAACCGATGCCTTGCAATAGAAACCAGTTTTCCAATTTGGTGAAAAACATTTCTATGTTTGTGATTGTGTGAAGTTGTGGAAACGGCATCTGTCTAGTAATTGTGTTTAGATTTGATCCACTTGGTTCTGAATTATTTTGTGCGTCAGCAAAACTATCGTTCTCCATCATATAAGAATGTTGTGTGAGCTTCGTATGATGAAACACGTGTAAATTCTGATTGCGTCAGAAAATTATGATGAAATTATGTTGATGTGCGAATTTGATATCTTGCCTATCAATTGTATTGACTTTGAGTGTGTGCGTATTTGAGAGTCGAGGGTCACCAATTGTGGTGAACATTGTGGTGGTTTTGGTAGATGCTTTATAAAATTAAATGCAATGGATGTTGTTTGTTGCTTATGATTTATTTAGATTAAAATGTAAAAGGTTTTAAAAAAGTTACGGAGTGGCACGTGTTGTGTGCTTGACAGTTTCCGATCGAAAGAGAAGGAACTTAACGATGATTAAAACAATATCGATAAATTAAACAGATTAATATCTATTGAAAGTAAATATTTAAATAAGTGTGAATGGCAAATTGAGAGGTTGCCAGATCTCCATACATTTTTAACTACGTCACTAATGTGATCCATAGCCCGCATGGATATGTTATGCTACGTTATCGCAGCAGCAAACATTAACTCCGCCTTTTTTATGGAGCCAGACAGTGTTTCTCCTTGACTTTTAAAGAACGAATCGACCTAAAAGATAAGTTGATTTAACAATTACAATTAAAAATCATATAAAGCACATACCTTTGACTTTCCACAGAAAAATTTCATATTGTCCTTATGCTTCTGGGTAGTCGAGTGCTGTTTTATGGAGGCCAGTCTACTCATAATATCGCAATTACAGGCTTTGCAGAAAGCATCCATTTTGTTGGCACTCCTGCCGAGCCATTTGCTGTTCTCGGGCATGGTCTCCCACTCGTCTCGATATTTTTGTTTATTAAATTTGCTTCCACTCATAGTTATTTTTACAAATTATATATTAATATTTTAGAATTCTCAAAATAGCAAACGTTGTAAAAGAGTGACCAAAGAGAAAATACCATCATATAACAAAATTTTTTGCAAATATACCCAAATATACTAATATACCATAAATATACTAATGGGCGAAATCAGCGTTCAAAATATATCAAAAAGTATATAAAATACCATATTCGGTCACGCTGCCTTCATTGCAGGTGCTAGCACATTATAGGCCAGCGAAGCTGTTTTTGTTCGTTTGCAGTTAAAGGCTTGTGCAATGGCGCTATCTGGGAATGCATTTGTGGTGAACAATAGTTTTGGTAGATGCTTTATAAAATTAAATGCAATGGATGTTGTTTGTTGCTTATGATTTATTTAGATTAAAATGTAAAAGGTTTTAAAAAGTTACGGAGTGGCACGTGTTGTGTGCTTGACAGTTTCCGATCGAAAGAGAAGGAACTTAACGATGATTAAAACGATATCGATAAATTAAACAGATTAATATCACTAAGCAATGAACACATAGAGACGTCAAACAGCCCTGAAGCAGTTTGAGAGTCATTTTTCAAAACGGCTGCCCCCCCCCGGGGGAAAAAAGCGGGCCGCCCCCCCCCCCCCCCCCCCCGGGCCCCCCCCCCCCCCCCCCCCCCCCCCCCCCCCCGCCCCCACCCCACAACCCCCCCTCCCCCCCCCCCCCCCGGCGGGGGGAACCTCCCCCTCCCCCTCTCCCCCCCCCCCCCCTCCTTTCCCTGTGCGCCTTTTTCCCCCCCCCCCCCCCCCTTTTGTTTGGGGGGGTGTGGGTTGGGGCCGCCCGGGGGGGTTTTCGGCCGGCGCGCTGGCAGCCTGAAGTCAATTTTGTGTCGCGCCGCGAGAGGGTTGCCAGATCTCCATAGTACTCCCTCCTAGACTTCAAGTTGTGAAACGAACGGGGAGTCTAATCGTGCGGCGTGGTCTGGGTGTCGGTTGAGATAGAGTTGACTCAATTTGATTTGGCGGTTGATCTATGTTTGTTGTAGACGATTCTGCTCCTGCTTCTGATGATGCTGCTGCCGATGATGATGGTGATGTTGATTCGTTATGTGACTCAATATACGCTGGTTTGAGCCGATCGATTGATACTGTGGTATCTCGTCCGTTGATGAGAATATTGTAGAATTTGTTATGCTTTGATTTAACTTCGTAAGGTCCATCGTAAGGCGGCTGTAATGATCCGCGCACTGTATCGTTGCGTAGAAAAACATGTGTTGCGTCGATTAGTTGTTTAAATACAAATGGCTTTGAAGTATCGTGACGGGCTGTTTGTGTAGGGCGAATGTCGTTCATCATTTCAGCGAGATGTTTTACAAATTCAGTTTGCGGTAAGACATTGTTTTCCATATGAAGAAATTGTCCTGGAAGTCGTAGTGTTGATCCATAGACAAGCTGTGCTGCTGTAGTTTGTATGTCAGGTTTGAATGCTGATCGTAATCCTAGCAATATGATTGGTAATTTGCTTGGCCAGTCAATTCTGTTTTGACACATTATGGCTGTTTTAAGAGTACGATGCCAGCGCTCAATGATTCCATTAGCTTGCGGGTGATATGCAGTAGTACGTATATGATTGATGCCGAGGAGCCGTGACAATTCGTTGAAAAGTCTTGATTCGAATTGTCTGCCTTGATCTGTGGTGATACGGGAAGGTACTCCAAAGCGGGATATCCAGACGTTCATGAGAGCTGCGGCTACCGTCTCTGCTTGCATGTCTTCAATTGCAACAGCTTTCGGCCACCGTGTGTAGCGGTCAATAATGGTGAGACAGTATCTAAATTGACCAGATTGGGGTAAAGGTCCAATCAAGTCCAAATTTATGTGTTCGAAACGATGTGCTGTCAATTGATAGTGTTGAAGTGGTGAATGAACATGGCGGGTTATTTTGCATCGTTGACAAGGAATGCAATGTTTGACGAAACTGGCGATTTCCTTGTGCATTGAAGGCCATATAAAACGTTGTTTGATGATCTTCATTGTAGATCTAATGCTTCCATGAGCGATGTTGTGGAGTTTGCTGATGATTTTCTTCCTGAGTGGCTTTGGAATAAATGGTCGAGCTGTAGGAGTAGAAAAAATCACATAAGATTGATGTTTCTGAATGTGGTAGGTTTACAGATTTGAGTTGCAGTGTTGTGTTGTTGTCTTCCAAAAGTTGTTTAAGTTCTGGGCAACTACTTTGTGCTGAAGCTATTTGCTCGTAGTCGATAATGTTGCTTTCGATTGCTGCTATGCGAGACAATGTGTCTGCTGTCGTGTTCTCGACTCTAGCGACGTGTAAGATGATTGTTGTGAACTGACCAATGAAGTCCAATTGGCGGAGTTGTCTGGGTGATGCCTTGTCCGGCCTTTGAGTGAAGACGTATATGAGCGGTTAGTGATCAGTGCGGACATGAAATGATTTGCCTTCTAACATAAAGCGAAAATGCTTGATGCTGAGATAGATGGCAAGAAGTTCGCGATCATACGTGCTATATTTACGCTGAGCGTCTGTTAGCTTTACACTGAAAAATCCCATTGGCTGGTATTCATTATTCACGATTTGGTGAAGAACTGCTCCGACTGCTGTATCACTAGCATCTGTGCTTAGCGAAAGTGTTGCATCTGGAGATGGGTGTACCAGGAGGGTTGCTGTTGCGAGAGAATGCTTGCACTGTTGGAAATGTTGTATGTTTTCGTCGGTCCAGTTGATTGGAGAAGAATCGTTCTTCTTATTGCCTGGAATTAACTGCAACAACGAGGCTTGATGTTCCAGTGCTTTGGGCTGGAATCGTCTGTAGAAGTTGATCATTGCCAGAAAGCGTCGAAGTTCCTTTACAACTTTGGGTAATGGAAAATCAATAATTGCTTTGACTGTCTGGCAAAGTTTGATGCCATGAGAGTCGACATGATGTCCTAAAAATTTGATGGAATTTTGTCCGAAGGCACATTTGCTTGCGTTTATTGTGAGGTGGTAACGTTGAAGTCGTTCAAAAACTTGGCGAAGATGAATTTCATGTTGTTCAGCGTTACTTGATGCTACGGCGATGTCATCTAAATATACGAAAACGAAGTCGAGATCTCTGAGGGCGACGTCCATATAGCGTTGAAACGTCTGTGCTGCGTTGCACAAGCCAAATGTCATATGTGTGAATTCGTATAAGCCAAAAGGGGTGGTTATAGCCGTTTTTGGAATGTCACGTGGTTCAATTGGAATCTGGTGATATGCGCGATTGAGATCAATTTTGGAAAATATTTTCTTACCATAGAAAATATGTGTGCAATCCTGAATGTGCGGCAGAGGGTACCGATCAGGAATCGTTTGTGCATTGAGAGCTCTATAGTCGCCACATGGCCGCCATTCGCCTGTTGCTTTACGGACCATGTGTAAGGGTGATGCATATGGGCTCTTTGAAGGACGACATACTCCGATTTTTAGAAGATATCCAAACTCTGACTTTGCTGCTGTGAGTTTATCAGGAGTAAGACGACGAGGTTTTGAAAATGTGGGTGCTCCTTTGGTGTCAATGCAGTGTGTTACATCAGATGCGGTTGGTTTGGGTGATGTATGATCCAATTGAGTGATAGATTTGAATTCCTCCAAAAGTTTGGAAAATTTGCATGCTGTGTTGAATGTTTTAATTGTGAATGAAGATTGAAGGCTGCAAATAACATTACGTGCTGGCAATGTTTGAGCGTCAATCAATTTTTGGCGTTTAATGTCAACAAGCAGGTTGTAGTGCTGTAAGAAATTCGATCCGATGATTGGTGTGCGGACATCTGCGATGATAAAGTTCCATGCAAATGGACGACGTAATCCTAAATCCAAGGTTAAGCGTGTTGTACCATAAGATTCGATACTACTATACTACCATTCGCTGCGAAAAGAGGATTTTCATTGGATGATGCGATGCGTTTGTTTATAGTTGAAACTGGTATAACGGATACGTCTGCACCTGTGTCAATAAGAAAATTTTTTCCTGTTTTTGAATCCAGTAAAAAAAGTCGGTTGTATGTGGAAATGCTGTTTATTGTTATCCGATGTTTTGATGTATTTGGTAAGGCTATATCTGACTGACTATCGAAGTTGCCTTTATGATCTTCGACAGCTGGACTTAGTTTTTTGAATTGGTGTTGAATGAGCAGGGCTCCTGACAGTTTTGTGCTTTGTCGCCATACTTGGTGTGATACCAACAATTTTTGTTGTTGTTGTTGTTGGGCTGTGGAGTAATGCTGCGACTGTTGCTTTGGAATCGACTATTGCTGCGAGAGCGTCGATTATTGTTGTTTAGAATTTGTCCGAGCTTGCTGTTTATTTGCTGAAATAATTTTTCTTGAGAATCCAAACGTTTTTCTATGTTGCTGAAACGATCGTCTGTAGAATTTCGATTGTTGGTGTTGTTGCACGATATAGCTGTAATGTTGTCACTCGATGTAAAAGTGAGTGAGTCCATGACAGCGTCTGCGGCTGTTGAAAGTTGAGATAGTGTTGTATCCGGGGGCACTTTCAAGCATTCCTACAATGACGGCACGAGCTTGAGGTGGAAGGCGCTTGATCCAGTAGCGACGGACAACTGATTCGTCGTTGGTGGCATTTGTCCGTTGTAGCTGACTGAGTAAATGACTTGGGCGTCCATCACCGAGTTGTATTCCAGATGCGAGCTTTTCAAGGCGAACCATTGCCGATTCTGCGAATTTGCCTAGTATAGCCTGCTTAAGTGTGGTGTATGGATTTGTTTCCGGTTCGTTTTGGACAAGATCGTGGACTTGCTCCAAATATTTAGGATCTGCGTACGCTATGACTGCTGCGTACTTCTCATGCTCTTTCCGAGAACCGATGCTTTGCAATAGAAACCAGTTTTCCAATTTGGTGAAAAACATTTCTATGTTTGTGATTGTGTGAAGTTGTGGAAACGGCATCTGTCTAGTAATTGTGTTTAGATTTGATCCACTTGGTTCTGAATTATTTTGTGCGTCAGCAAAACTATCGTTCTCCATCATATAAGAATGTTGTGTGTGCTTCGTATGATGAAACACGTGTAAATTCTGATTGCGTCAGAAAATTATGATGAAATTATGTTGATGTGCGAATTTGATATCTTGCCTATCAATTGTATTGACTTTGAGTGTGTGCGTATTTGAGAGTCGAGGGTCACCAATTGTGGTGAACATTGTGGTGGTTTTGGTAGATGCTTTATAAAATTAAATGCAATGGATGTTGTTTGTTGCTTATGATTTATTTAGATTAAAATGTAAAAGGTTTTAAAAAGTTACGGAGTGGCACGTGTTGTGTGCTTGACAGTTTCCGATCGAAAGAGAAGGAACTTAACGATGATTAAAACGATATCGATAAATTAAACAGATTAATATCTATTGAAAGTAAATATTTAAATAAGTGTGAATGGCAAATTGAGAGGGTTGCCAGATCTCCATACATTTTTAACTACGTCACTAATGTGATCCATAGCCCGCATGGATATGTTATGCTCCGTTATCGCAGCAGCAAACATTAACTCCGCCTTTTTTATGGAGCCAGACAGTGTTTCTCCTTGGCTTTTAAAGAACGAATCGACCTAAAAGATAAGTTGATTTAACAATTACAATTAAAACCAGTAAGAAAAGCAACAGTCGCGCAGCACGCGACAGTTGGATACCCTCTTCGACCTATGTATGTGTTCCTATGTATATACACATATACATGTGGGAATTGGTTCCAGTAAGAATACTCGCAGTGGTAATCGATATTAAATGTTTCGATACTTCTACATTGCAGCCCTGATTAGAATGCAACCCTAGACAAGAGCAAGGTATAGATAGAAAGGGAACGAGTGTAGAGTAGGAAGTTGAGTACAGAAAGTTGCCAAGACCGGTTGTTACTAAATTAAAAAAGAATAAGTTTTGTCATAATCAAATGTGAAATTTAAAGAACATTAATATTTTGTTACACTTATAAGCTAAATTTCTTGTTTAAATAAACATTATTATAAACGAAAAACTACAAATTGGCGGCTCGTCCGGGATGTGCTTAAGTGTAAAGACAAAATTTGTGCATATGACGCAGTTCGTTTTGTGCAGACACGTATGACGCAGTTCGTTTTAGTAGCAACCAGTGAACCGTAAAATAGAACCGTTGCATGATCGACGCTGCATAAACGCGAGCAACAGTATATACAATACTCGAAGAAGTTTCGAGCGTCGGAGTAGGCAAAGTTGCTGCTTAAGTTGACAGAAGCAGAACTGGTGCGAGCGTCGGCAGAGGCAAAGTTGCTGCTTAAGTTGTTAGAAGCAGAACTGGTGCGTGCGTCGGCAGAGACAAATTTGCTGCTTAAGTTGGTAGAAGCAGAGCTGGAGCGTGCGTAGACAGAGGCGGAGTTGTTGTTTGCAGCGACTGAAGCAGAGCTGATATTTGGGTCGTCAGAGGCAGAGCTTGGAGCGAACATCAGCAGAGTCCGAATTGCTGCATTAATCGAGGCAGAACTGGTGCGTACAGTCGACAGAGGCAGAGTTGCTGTTTGCGTCGACAGAAGCAGTGTTTCTGTGTGAGTGTGCAGAGGCAGGACTTGGTGCGAACTTCGACAGAGGCAGAGCTTGATACGATCGTCGGCAGAGGCAGCCCTGTAAAACTTCAGAGGAAAAGCTGGTGTGTGCGTCGACGGAGGCGAAAGGGGTGCGTGCGTCAACAGAGGCAGTGCTGGTGTGTGCCTCGACAGAGGCGAAACTGGTGCGTGCGTCAACAGAGGCAGAGCTGGCATGTGCGTCGACAGAGGCAGAGCTGGTGTAAGGTTACGTTAACTAACAGTAGTATAGTGTTGTATACTTTTACAAATTTTGATTGTTTTCTAACCATTTTAAAATGCAACTTGACGAGATCTTGGCACTCCGCGTAGCCGATTTGAGGTTAAAGTTAGCAGAGCTGGCGTTACCAACAACTGGAAGGAAACTAGAGTTGCAGAATAGATTGCTTACACATTTTGGAATTCAGGATGAAGAGGAAAGCGATTCAGATGAAGTCCAATCCGTAGTTACAGAGCGAAATTTAGCTGAAAAGCAAAGAGGAGACAATGGCAGGTCATGGTTCACTCTCAAAGATGTAGAAGGTAGCTTATCTAGTTTCTCTGGAACAGGAAGTCCTGATGTAGAGCAATGGATCGAAGAGTTGGAAAGTTGTTCAATTACTGTCCAGTGGAGTGATTTGCAACTTTTTATCTATTCTTTCGAAACAAATGCTTACAGGAGCGGCTAAACTGTTTGTGCGTAATGAGGCGAATATTCGTAGTTGGACTGTTTTGAAGGCTAAGTTGAGAGAAGAGTTTCCGGCAAAGTGTCATCAGCTGACGTTCATAGAAGATTGGACCAGCGTCAGCAGAGAAAAGACGAATCATTATTTTAATATTTGTATGCTCTAAAAGAAATCGCAAAGCCAATTAATATTGATGAGCCAAGTTTAATTGACTATTACATTAAGGGTATTCCAAATTCGAAAGGGAATAAGATTATGTTATACCAGGCCAGAAATATATAGGAACTGAAACGTCAAATCAAGATATATCAGAAAGCTAGATCTGGCAAATCGAATCAATCAGTTGGGGAACGTCAGGAGCAAAAGAAAGATCAAGGCAAATGTCAGGTTAAGACTGAAACTTCCAGGAAATGTTTCAAATGCCGCGATAGTTCTCACGTAATGAAAGACTGTAAGAAAAAAGATTTTGTTTGCTTTAAATGTGGTCAGGCAGGACACCGAGCAGCACAGATGTCAAGAAAGAAACAAATGCTAATGTAGTTCAAGAGGATAAAGTAGGAGTGTCTTTAGGCAGTGAATTTACTCTTTCAGGTATTGAATTGAAGTCGTTGTTAAAACAAACAGATTATATTATGCTTAATGCGCAGACAAGTCTTCATGAGTCTAGGAGCAGCAGAAATAACTGGTAAAGGAAAGAGTTTGACAGGAATTGGAGAAAGTCGGATTTTAACATTTGGAAGTGTTATTATATCCGTTCGCAGCAGGATTGTTAGTTCTTCTTCTGCTCTGCTTTAACTTTAGCGACTTGGAAAGGAAGTCGACTTGGGCTGTGCTCGTGTATTTCGTCTTTCTCTTTTGCGAATTTCAACTAGACTCTTTGCGCTGCAAGTGTTGCAATCGTGTTGCGCCACTGCAAGCCAGATGCCAGCCCCAATGCCACCTCCACCCAATTCCCCAATGCCATGTGTGGAAGAGCTTATAGCAACTTCTAAGGTAGATTTATCTCATCTTAATCAGCCTGAAGCTAAAACGGTGTTGGAGATGATCGAACAATATTGTCCAATTCGTAACACAGATGCCCCTGTTGAGATGAAAATTGTTTTGAAAGATGACGTTCCACTTTATCAGCATCCCAGGCGACTGTCGTATAGTGACCAAAACTTGGTAGATGAGCAGGTGAGGGAATGGTTAAAAGAAGGTATAATACAGCCAAGTACATCCGAGTATGCTTCACCCGTAGTCCTGGTGGCTAAGAAAATTGAAAAAGCGTCTGGCTGCGACTATCGCAAATTAAATGAGAAAATTATAAGAGATAATTTTCCGATGGCACACATGGACAATGTTTTAGACAAGCTTCAGTATTAAAGCTGTATAATCCGAAGTTTCGAACAGAGATTCACACAGATGCGTTAAAGTATGGGTATGGAGCAGTATTATTACAAAAAGATCTTGAAGATAATATGTTTCACCCTGTACAATTTATGAGTCGGAAAACTAAGCCATGTGAGGAGAATTACAGTTCGTATGAGCTAGAAGTTTTAGCAATAATAGCACCTTTAATGAAATGGCGCGTGTATATTCTTGGTATATCTTTTACTATAGTAACTGATTGTAACGCGTTCATGATGACCATGAAAAAGAAAGAAGTTCTTTTTAAGAGTAGCGCGTTGGGCATTATATTTGCAAGATTTTGATTATAAAATAGTACATCGTTCAGGGTCCAAGTTAAAGCATGCTGATGCTTTGAGCCGAGTGTCTTGCTTTTTTATAACTTTAGATACTTTGATCCATCGATTGAGAGAGGCCCAGCTGCAAGATGAGTGGATAAGAGGGGTTAGAGAATTGGTCGCTAAAGATTCATATGAAGATTTTGATATTCAAAATCAGCTACTATTTAAGGACCCAAATAAAGAACTCATAGTCGTCCCTGGTCAGATGGAAAACGAGATAATTGTTACTGCTCATAACCAAGGTCATTTCTCGGCTGCTAAAACGCAAGATTTAGTGGAAAAGTCGTATTACATTCCAAAAATTGAAAGGAAAAGTTGTTCGTGTTGTAGATAGTTGTGTTCGTTGCATGATAGTTAACGCGAAGTCTGGTAAGAAGGAAGGGTTTTTGACAGCAATCGATAAGGGTAATATACCGTTTATTACATACCATATTGACCATGTTGGCCCTATGGAACTGACTAATAAGCGATATAATCATATTTTAGTTGTGGTAGATGGGTTTTCAAAATATGTTTGGTTGTATCCAACCCGTAGTACAGGTGTCGATGAGGTTATAGAGTGCTTGAAAAAACAAGCAGTTAATTTTGGGAACCCTTACAGAATTGTCTCAGATAGAGCTTCCGCGTTTACCTCGAATTCCTTTAAAGAATATTGTGAGAATGAAAATATTCAACACTTGCTCATTGCCACCGGTGTACCTTGTGGAAATGGCCAGGTGGAACGGATGCATAAGCTTGTAGTTCCAATGTTATCTAAGTTAAGTAATGACAATGCAGGATTATGGTATAAAAATTTAGGTCAAGTTCAGCAAGTAATTAATAATACAGAGCCAAGAAGTACGAAAATAGCACCATTTAAGTTAATAACTGGAGTAGATATGCGCGTTTCTGACAATAATGAGCTAAAAGATTTAGTAAGCGAATTTATGATCAGAGAGTTAGATGAAAAGCGTGAAAATGCGGCAAGAAGCTCGTGAAAATATTAGGGAGATACAGGAAGAAAATAAAAAAGCATTTGATTTAAAAAGAAAGCAACAGAAACAGTATAATATTAACGATTTGGTAGCCATAAAAAGGACACAGTACTGAGTAGGGCTGAAGCTGAAAGGTAAATATTTGGGCCCATATAAAGTGGTTGAGATCAAAGATCATGGGAGGTATGAAGTTAAAAAGATAGGAGATAATGAAGGTCCTATAAAAACAATTACAGTTGCAGAGTATATGAAACCATGGCTTGATCCATTCGAGGCGAATGTACTGTCAGGAGGGCCGATTGTGGGAATTGGTTCCAGTAAGAATACTCGCAGTGGTAATCGATATTAAATGTTTCGATACTTCTACATTGCAGCCCTGATTAGAATGCAACCCTAGACAAAAGCAAGTTATCGATAGAAAGGGAACGAGTGTAGAGTAGGAAGTTGAGTACTGAAAGTTGCCAAAAGCGGTTGTTACTAAATTTAAAAGAATAAGTTTTGTCATAATCAAATGTGAAATTTAAAGAACATTAATATTTTGTTGCACTTATAAGCTAAATTACTTGTTTAAATAAACATTATTATAAACGAAAAACTACATACATATGCACATGCTTTGAAATTAATCCCGACAGATGGCGCTCGCGCTTCGCGCTCGCCCGCTCCGCTTGTTAGCTGACAGAAGCACTTGGTTTTATGCTCATACTTTCTTAAATAACTTCTGTGTTTATTGTCCCATCGGATTGTAATTTGGAGACTACGTAGATATTTCATTCAGCTTAGTATATGTTAAAGTCAGAAAGTTGTGTCTTTTATACAGCGCTTACAAATTGAGTTCAAAAATTTATTTATTGATTTGTGGGGGCGGTGGGTGTGGCACCTAACATTTGTAATAAACTTGATCTGCGCCGAGTACATAGGAACCTTCATTCCAAATTTGGTGTCTCTAGCATTTATAATAGCTGAGATCTGTGTGTTCATCTGGTCAGACGGACATCCGGACATCCAGACAGACAGACATGGCTCAATCGACACGGCTTGTGGTCCTGAGTAAGAATATATATACTTTATGGGGTCTGCCACGCCTCCTTCTGCCTGTTACATACATTTGCACAAAGGTTAGTATACTCTTTTTGACCATTTTCAATGGTCGAAGGGTTTAAAAAATCATATGAAGCACATACCTTTGACTTTCCACAGAAAAATTTCATATTGTCCTTATGCTTCTGGGTAGTCGAGTGCTGTTTTATGGAGGCCAGTCTACTCATAATATCGCAATTACAGGCTTTGCAGAAAGCATCCATTTTGTTGGCACTCCTGCCGAGCCATTGGCTGTTCTCGGGCATGGTCTCCCACTCGTCTCGATATTTTTGTTTATTAAATTTGCTTCCACTCATAGTTATTTTTACAAATTATATATTAATATTTTAGAATTCTCAAAATAGCAAACGTTGTAAAAGAGTGACCAAAGAGAAAATACCATCATATACCAAAATTTTTTGCAAATATACCCAAATATACTAATATACCATAAATATACTAATGGGCGAAATCAGCGTTCAAAATATACCAAAAAGTATATAAAATACCATATTCGGTCACGCTGCCTTCATTGCAGGTGCTAGCACATTATAGGCCAGCGAAGCTGTTTTTGTTCGTTTGCAGTTAAACGCTTGTGCAATGGCGCTATCTGCGAATGCATTTGTGGTGAACAATAGTTTTGGTAGATGCTTTATAAAATTAAATGCAATGGATGTTGTTTGTTGCTTATGATTTATTTAGATTAAAATGTAAAGGCGGAACGATAAGCATGCGCGTACTTCTTTGCGCTATGCGATCGTTTCCATGTGTGCGTGTATGCATGCACGGCCCACGTATGACAGGGGTGCTGGTGAAGTTTGGCAATAGGCAAATGCTAGGCCAGCGCGCTGGCAGCCTGAAGTCAATTTTGTGTTTCGGCGTCGAGAGCCTAGAGACTGAGGCACAGGGCCGTAGTGAGGGTTTTACGGGCCCCTGTGCAATACTTATCAGGGACTTCTACTTAAATTACCTTAATTAATAAATATATTTGTGATTACCAAAGGAATTAAATTGTACAAATATATCCCCAATAATAACATTTTTATGTTTGGTAACAGTGAGCCCCTGACTGTTGAGAGCCCTTCTGTACCGCACACCCTGCGCACTTTTAGCTACGGGCCTGGCCAGCGTAAAATCAACTGTGTGTTTGTTTTTGTCTTTGTCATCGAGAGCTAAGAGACCGAATTACAGTGAGCCAAAATGGTTATTTGGCGGCAATTATGTTAGCATCTGAAAACATGTGTATTTATGTTTAATTTTTGAGAATATGGATTGAATATTCATATTTATATTATATTTTGTAGAGCAAAATTATAATATCAAAAATAAATTTTGATAATTATAAATTTTTTGTATATGACTTTACAAATATTGACAAAATTTGTGAATTAAAATAAAAAATTCGGAATACATAAATATGTAATTACTAAATAAAATTATCCTTATAGAACAGAGGAGGTTTTAACATTTTCGCCGCAAGATAACCATTTTTGCCCACTGTACCTGTCTCTAGGCTCTCGACGCCGAAACACAAAATTGACTTCAGGCTGCCAGCGCGCTGGCCGAAGCATTTGCCTATTGCCAAACTTCACCAGCACCGCATACATTCATACGTGGGCCGTGGATGCATACACGCACACATGGAAACGATCGCACAGCGCAAAGAAGTACGCACATGCTTATCGTTCCGCTGTCGTTGTGCGACTGAAGCAGTTTTGATGCTATGCACTGTTTTTACTGAGACCCGAACAGCGAGCTGACCCGGTCGAGCGTTCAGCCGAAGTCTGCTTCTGTTCTTCTTCTTCTGTGGGGCAGCCGTTTTGAAAAATGACTCTCAAACTGCTTCAGGGCTGTTTGACGTCTCTATGTGTTCATTGCTTAGTGTTAATATCTATTGAAAGTAAATATTTAAATAAGTGTGAATGGCAAATTGAGAGGGTTGCCAGATCTCCATAGTACTCCCTCCTAGACTTCAAGTTGTGAAACGAACGGGGAGTCTAATCGTGCGGCGTGGTCTGGGTGTCGGTTGAGATAGAGTTGACTCAATTTGATTTGGCGGTTGATCTATGTTTGTTGTAGACGATTCTGCTCCTGCTTCTGATGATGCTGCTGCCGATGATGATGGTGATGTTGATTCGTTATGTGACTCAATATACGCTGGTTTGAGCCGATCGATTGATACTGTGGTATCTCATCCGTTGATGAGAATATTGTAGAATTTGTTATGCTTTGATTTAACTTCGTAAGGTCCATCGTAAGGCGGCTGTAATGATCCGCGCACTGTATCGTTGCGTAGAAAAACATGTGTTGCGTCGATTAGTTGTTTAAATACAAATGGCTTTGAAGTATCGTGATGGGCTGTTTGTGTAGGGCGAATGTCGTTCATCATTTCAGCGAGATGTTTTACAAATTCAGTTTGCGGTAAGACATTGTTTTCCATATGAAGAAATTGTCCTGGAAGTCGTAGTGTTGATCCATAGACAAGCTGTGCTGCTGTAGTTTGTATGTCAGGTTTGAATGCTGATCGTAATCCTAGCAATATGATTGGTAATTTGCTTGGCCAGTCAATTCTGTTTTGACACATTATGGCTGTTTTAAGAGTACGATGCCAGCGCTCAATGATTCCATTAGCTTGCGGGTGATATGCAGTAGTACGTATATGATTGATGCCGAGGAGCCGTGACAATTCGTTGAAAAGTCTTGATTCGAATTGTCTGCCTTGATCTGTGGTGATACGGGAAGGTACTCCAAAGCGGGATATCCAGACGTTGATGAGAGCTGTGGCTACCGTCTCTGCTTGCATGTCTTCAATTGCAACAGCTTCAGCGTTTGGTGAGATAGTATCTAAATTGACCAGATTGGGGTAAAGGTCCAATCAAGTCCAAATTTATGTGTTCGAAACGATGTGCTGTCAATTGATAGTGTTGAAGTGGTGAATGAACATGGCGGGTTATTTTGCATCGTTGACAAGGAATGCAATGTTTGACGAAACTGGCGATTTCCTTGTGCATTGAAGGCCATATAAAACGTTGTTTGATGATCTTCATTGTAGATCTAATGCTTCCATGAGCGATGTTGTGGAGTTTGCTGATGATTTTCTTCCTGAGTGGCTTTGGAATAAATGGTCGAGCTGTAGGAGTAGAAAAATCACATAAGATTGATGTTTCTGAATGTGGTAGGTTTACAGATTTGAGTTGCAGTGTTGTGTTGTTGTCTTCCAAAAGTTGTTTAAGCTCTGGGCAATTACTTTGTGCTGAAGCTATTTGCTCGTAGTCGATAATGTTGCTTTCGATTGCTGCTATGCGAGACAATGTGTCTGCTGTCGTGTTCTCGACTCCAGCGACGTGTAAGATGATTGTTGTGAACTGACCAATGAAGTCCAATTGGCGGAGTTGTCTGGGTGATGCCTTGTCCGGCCTTTGAGTGAAGACGTATATGAGCGGTTTGTGATCAGTGCGGACATGAAATGATTTGCCTTCTAACATAAAGCGAAAATGCTTGATGCTGAGATAGATGGCAAGAAGTTCGCGATCATACGTGCTATATTTACGCTGAGCGTCTGTTAGCTTTACACTGAAAAATCCCATTGGCTGGTATTCATTATTCACGATTTGGTGAAGAACTGCTCCGACTGCTGTATCACTAGCATCTGTGCTTAGCGAAAGTGTTGCATCTGGAGATGGGTGTACCAGGAGGGTTGCTGTTGCGAGAGAATGCTTGCACTGTTGGAAATGTTGTATGTTTTCGTCGGTCCAGTTGATTGGAGAAGAATCGTTCTTTTTATTGCCTGGAATTAACTGCAACAACGGGGCTTGATGTTCCAGTGCTTTGGGCTGGAATCGTCTGTAGAAGTTGATCATTGCCAGGAAGCGTCGAAGTTCCTTTACAACTTTGGGTAATGGAAAATCAACAATTGCTTTGACTTTGTCTGGCAAAGGTTTGATGCCATGAGAGTCGACATGATGTCCTAAAAATTTGATGGAATTTTGTCCGAAGGCACATTTGCTTGCGTTTATTGTGAGGTGGTAACGTTGAAGTCGTTCAAAAACTTGGCGAAGATGGATTTCATGTTGTTCAGCGTTACTGGATGCACATGTCATCTAAATATACGAAAACGAAGTCGAGATCTCTGAGGGCGACGTCCATATAGCGTTGAAACGTCTGTGCTGCGTTGCACAAGCCAAAAATGTCATATGCGTGAATTCGTATAAGCCAAAAGGGGTAGTTATAGCCGTTTTTGGAATGTCACGTGGTTCAATTGGAATCTGGTGATATGCGCGATTGAGATCAATTTTGGAAAATATTTTCTTACCATAGAAAATATGTGTGCAATCCTGAATGTGCGGCAGAGGGTACCGATCAGGAATCGTTTGTGCATTGAGAGCTCTATAGTCGCCACATGGCCGCCATTCGCCTGTTGCTTTACGGACCATGTGTAAGGGTGATGCATATGGGCTCTTTGAAGGACGACATACTCCGATTTTTAGAAGATATCCAAACTCTGACTTTGCTGCTGTGAGTTTATCAGGAGTAAGACGACGAGGTTTTGAAAATGTGGGTGCTCCTTTGGTGTCAATGCAGTGTGTTACATCAGATGCGGTTGGTTTGGGTGATGTATGATCCAATTGAGTGATAGATTTGAATTCCTCCAAAAGTTTGGAAAATTTGCATGCTGTGTTGAATGTTTTAATTGTGAATGAAGATTGAAGGCTGCAAATAACATTACGTGCTAGCAATGTTTGAGCGTCAATCAATTTTTGGCGTTTAATGTCAACAAGCAGGTTGTAGTGCTGTAAGAAATCCGATCCGATGATTGGTGTGCGGACATCTGCGATGATAAAGTTCCATGCAAATGGACGACGTAATCCTAAATCCAAGGTTAAGCGTGTTGTACCATAAGATTCGATTATACTACCATTCGCTGCGAAAAGAGGATTTTCATTGGATGATACGATGCGTTTGTTTATAGTTGAAACTGGTATAACCGATACGTCTGCACCTGTGTCAATACGAAAATTTTTTCCTGTTTTTGAATCCAGTAAAAAAAGTCGGTTGTATGTGGAAATGCTGTTTATTGTTATCCGATGTTTTGATGTATTTGGTAAGGCTATATCTGACTGACTATCGAAGTTGCCTTTATGATCTTCGACAGCTGGACTTAGTTTTTTGAATTGGTGTTGAATGAGCAGGGCTCCTGACAGTTTTGTGCTTTGTCGCCATACTTGGTGTGATACCAACAATTTTTGTTGTTGTTGTTGTTGGGCTGTGGAGTAATGCTGCGACTGTTGCTTTGGAATCGACTATTGCTGCGAGAGCGTCGATTATTGTTGTTTAGAATTTGTCCGAGCTTGCTGTTTATTTGCTGAAATAATTTTTCTTGAGAATCCAAACGTTTTTCTATGTTGCTGAAACGATCGTCTGTAGAATTTGGATTGTTGGTGTTGTTGCGCGATATAGCTGAAATGTTGTCACTCGATGTAAAAGTGAGTGAGTCCATGACAGCGTCTGCGGCTGTTGAAAGTTGAGATAGTGTTGTATCCGGGGCACTTTCAAGCATTCCTACAATGACGGCACGAGCTTGAGGTGGAAGGCGCTTGATCCAGTAGCGACGGACAACTGATTCGTCGTTGGTGGCATTTGTCCGTTGTAGCTGACTGAGTAAATGACTTGGGCGTCCATCACCGAGTTGTATTCCAGATGCGAGCTTTTCAAGGCGAACCATTGCCGATTCTGCGAATTTGCCTAGTATAGCCTGCTTAAGTGTGGTGTATGGATTTGTTTCCGGTTCGTTTTGGACAAGATCGTGGACTTGCTCCAAATATTTAGGATCTGCGTACGCTATGACTGCTGCGTACTTCTCATGCTCTTTCCGAGAACCGATGCCTTGCAATAGAAACCAGTTTTCCAATTTGGTGAAAAACATTTCTATGTTTGTGATTGTGTGAAGTTGTGGAAACGGCATCTGTCTAGTAATTGTGTTTAGATTTGATCCACTTGGTTCTGAATTATTTTGTGCGTCAGCAAAACTATCGTTCTCCATCATATAAGAATGTTGTGTGTGCTTCGTATGATGAAACACGTGTAAATTCTGATTGCGTCAGAAAATTATGATGAAATTATGTTGATGTGCGAATTTGATATCTTGCCTATCAATTGTATTGACTTTGAGTGTGTGCGTATTTGAGAGTCGAGGGTCACCAATTGTGGTGAACATTGTGGTGGTTTTGGTAGATGCTTTATAAAATTAAATGCAATGGATGTTGTTTGTTGCTTATGATTTATTTAGATTAAAATGTAAAAGGTTTTAAAAAGTTACGGAGTGGCACGTGTTGTGTGCTTGACAGTTTCCGATCGAAAGAGAAGGAACTTAACGATGATTAAAACGATATCGATAAATTAAACAGATTAATATCTATTGAAAGTAAATATTTAAATAAGTGTGAATGGCAAATTGAGAGGGTTGCCAGATCTCCATACATTTTTAACTACGTCACTAATGTGATCCATAGCCCGCATGGATATGTTATGCTCCGTTATCGCAGCAGCAAACATTAACTCCGCCTTTTTTATGGAGCCAGACAGTGTTTCTCCTTGGCTTTTAAAGAACGAATCGACCTAAAAGATAAGTTGATTTAACAATTACAATTAAAAAAATCATATAAAGCACATACCTTTGACTTTCCACAGAAAAATTTCATATTGTCCTTATGCTTCTGGGTAGTCGAGTGCTGTTTTATGGAGGCCAGTCTACTCATAATATCGCAATTACAGGCTTTGCAGAAAGCATCCATTTTGTTGGCACTCCTGCCGAGCCATTTGCTGTTCTCGGGCATGGTCTCCCCACTCGTCTCGATATTTTTGTTTATTAAATTTGCTTCCACTCATAGTTATTTTTACAAATTATATATTAATATTTTAGAATTCTCAAAATAGCAAACGTTGTAAAAGAGTGACCAAAGAGAAAATACCATCATATACCAAAATTTTTTGCAAATATACCCAAATATACTAATATACCATAAATATACTAATGGCCAAACAAAACCCAAAAAAAAAAAAAAAAAAAAAAAAAAAAACAAACCCCCCCCCCCCCCCCCCCCCGGGGGGGCGCCCCCCACCAAAAAGCCCGCGAAGCGGTTTTTTTTCGTTTGCAGTTAAACGCTTGTGCAATGGCGCTATCTGGGAATGCATTTGTGGTGAACAATAGTTTTGGTAGATGCTTTATAAAATTAAATGCAATGGATGTTGTTTGTTGCTTATGATTTATTTAGATTAAAATGTAAAAGGTTTTAAAAAGTTACGGTGTGGCACGTGTTGTGTGCTTGACAGTTTCCGATCGAAAGAGAAGGAACTTAACGATGATTAAAACGATATCGATAAATTAAACAGATTAATATCACTATCAATGGAACACGCCCCCCCCCCCCCCCCCCCCCCCCTTCCCCGCCGCCGCCCGGGAAAAAAATTGTGTGTTTTTTTTTTTTTCTTTGTCATAGAGATCAAAGAGACCCGACAGTGAGCCAAAATGGTTATTTGGCGGAAATTATGTTAGCATCTGAAAACATGTGTATTTATGTTTAATTTTTGAGAATATGGATTGAATATTCCGGCATAACGATAATCGAGCTTAAAACGTAATCACAAATTAAACAGAGCTCCCCCCCCGGCTTTTTTGGGTCTGTATCTATTGAAAGTAAATATTTGAATAAGTGTGAATGGCAAATTGAGAGGGTTGCCAGACTTCAAGTTGTGAAACGAACGGGGAGTCTAATCGTGCGGCGTGTTCTGGGTGTCGGTTGAGATAGAGTTGACTCAATTTGATTTGGCGGTTGATCTATGTTTGTTGTAGACGATTCTGCTCCTGCTTCTGATGATGCTGCTGCCGATGATGATGGTGATGTTGATTCGTTATGTGACTCAATATACGCTGGTTTGAGCCGATCGATTGATACTGTGGTATGTGGTAGAATTTGTTATGCTTTGATTTAACTTCGTAAGGTCCATCGTAAGGCGGCTGTAATGATCCGCGCACTGTATCGTTGCGTAGAAAAACATGTGTTGCGTCGATTAGTTGTTTAAATACAAATGGCTTTGAAGTATCGTGATGGGCTGTTTGTGTAGGGCGAATGTCGTTCATCATTTCAGCGAGATGTTTTACAAATTCAGTTTGCGGTAAGACATTGTTTTCCATATGAAGAAATTGTCCTGGAAGTCGTAGTGTTGATCCATAGACAAGCTGTGCTGCTGTAGTTTGTATGTCAGGTTTGAATGCTGATCGTAATCCTAACAATATGATTGGTAATTTGCTTGGCCAGTCAATTCTGTTTTGACACATTATGGCTGTTTTAAGAGTACGATGCCAGCGCTCAATGATTCCATTAGCTTGCGGGTGATATGCAGTAGTACGTATATGATTGATGCCGATGAGCCGTGACAATTCGTTGAAAAGTCTTGATTCTGCTTTGGTGATACGGGAAGGTACTCCAAAGCGGGATATCCAGACGTTGATGAGAGCTGCGGCTACCGTCTCTGCTTGCATGTCTTCAATTGCAACAGCTTCCGGCCACCGTGTGTAGCGGTCAATAATGGTGAGACAGTATCTAAATTGACCAGATTGGGGTAAAGGTCCAATCAAGTCCAAATTTATGTGTTCGAAACGATGTGCTGTCAATTGATAGTGTTGAAGTGGTGAATGAACATGGCGGGTTATTTTGCATCGTTGACAAGGAATGCAATGTTTGACGAAACTGGCGATTTCCTTGTGCATTGAAGGCCATATAAAACGTTGTTTGATGATCTTCATTGTAGATCTAATGCCTCCATGAGCGATGTTGTGGAGTTTGCTGATGATTTTCTTCCTGAGTGGCTTTGGAATAAATGGTCGAGCTGTAGGAGTAGAAAAATCACATAAGATTGATGTTTCTGAATGTGGTAGGTTTACAGATTTGAGTTGCAGTGTTGTGTTGTTGTCTTCCAAAAGTTGTTTAAGCCTGGAATTACTTTGTGCTGAAGCTATTTGCTCGTAGTCGATAATGTTGCTTTCGATTGCTGCTATGCGAGACAATGTGTCTGCTGTCGTGTTCTCGACTCCAGTGACGTGTAAGATGATTGTTGTGAACTGACCAATGAAGTCCAATTGGCGGAGTTGTCTGGGTGATGCCTTGTCCGGCCTTTGAGTGAAGACGTATATGAGCGGTTTGTGATCAGTGCGGACATGAAATGATTTGCCTTCTAACATAAAGCGAAAATGCTTGATGCTGAGATAGATGGCAAGAAGTTCGCGATCATACGTGCTATATTTACGCTGAGCGTCTGTTAGCTTTACACTGAAAAATCCCATTGGCTGGTATTCATTATTCACGATTTGGTGAAGAACTGCTCCGACTGCTGTATCACTAGCATCTGTGCTTAGCGAAAGTGTTGCATCTGGAGATGGGTGTACCAGGAGGGTTGCTGTTGCGAGAGAATGCTTGCACTGTTGGAAATGTTGATGTTTTCGTCGGTCCAGTTGATTGGAGAAGAATCGTTCTCTTGCCGGTAACGCAAAACGGGGCTTGATGTTCCAGTGCTTTGGGCTGGAATCGTCTGTAGAAGTTGATCATTGCCAGAAAGCGTCGAAGTTCCTTTACAACTTTGGGTAATGGAAAATCAACAATTGCTTTGACTTTGTCTGGCAAAGGTTTGATGCCATGAGAGTCGACATGATGTCCTAAAAATTTGATGGAATTTTGTCCGAAGGCACATTTGCTTGCGTTTATTGTGAGGTGGTAACGTTGAAGTCGTTCAAAAACTTGGCGAAGATGAATTTCATGTTGTTCAGCGTTACTTGATGCTACGGCGATGTCATCTAAATATACGAAAACGAAGTCGAGATCTCTGAGGGCGACGTCCATATAGCGTTGAAACGTCTGTGCTGCGTTGCACAAGCCAAATGTCATATGCGTGAATTCGTATAAGCCAAAAGGGGTAGTTATAGCCGTTTTTGGAATGTCACGTGGTTCAATTGGAATCTGGTGATATGCGCGATTGAGATCAATTTTGGAAAATATTTTCTTACCATAGAAAATATGTGTGCAATCCTGAATGTGCGGCAGAGGGTACCGATCAGGAATCGTTTGTGCATTGAGAGCTCTATAGTCGCCACATGGCCGCCATTCGCCTGTTGCTTTACGGACCATGTGTAAAGGTGATGCATATGGGCTCTTTGAAGGACGACATACTCCGATTTTTAGAAGATATCCAAACTCTGACTTTGCTGCTGTGAGTTTATCAGGAGTAAGACGACGAGGTTTTGAAAATGTGGGTGCTCCTTTGGTGTCAATGCAGTGTGTTACATCAGATGCGGTTGGTTTGGGTGATGTATGATCCAATTGAGTGATAGATTTGAATTCCTCCAAAAGTTTGGAAAATTTGCATGCTGTGTTGAATGTTTTAATTGTGAATGAAGATTGAAGGCTGCAAATAACATTACGTGCTAGCAATGTTTGAGCGTCAATCAATTTTTGGCGTTTAATGTCAACAAGCAGGTTGTAGTGCTGTAAGAAATCCGATCCGATGATTGGTGTGCGGACATCTGCGATGATAAAGTTCCATGCAAATGGACGACGTAATCCTAAATCCAAGGTTAAGCGTGTTGTACCATAAGATTCGATTATACTACCATTCGCTGCGAAAAGAGGATTTTCATTGGATGATGCGATGCGTTTGTTTATAGTTGAAACTGGTATAACGGATACGTCTGCACCTGTGTCAATAAGAAAATTTTTTCCTGTTTTTGAATCCAGTAAAAAAAGTCGGTTGTATGTGGAAATGCTGTTTATTGTTATCCGATGTTTTGATGTATTTGGTAAGGCTATATCTGACTGACTATCGAAGTTGCCTTTATGATCTTCGACAGCTGGACTTAGTTTTTTGAATTGGTGTTGAATGAGCAGGGCTCCTGACAGTTTTGTGCTTTGTCGCCATACTTGGTGTGATACCAACAATTTTTGTTGTTGTTGTTGTTGGGCTGTGGAGTGTTGCTGCGACTGTTGCTTTGGAATCGACTATTGCTGCGAGAGCGTCGATTGTTGTTGTTTAGAATTTGTCCGAGCTTGCTGTTTATTTGCTGAAATAATTTTTCTTGAGAATCCAAACGTTTTTCTATGTTGCTGAAACGATCGTCTGTAGAATTTGGATTGTTGGTGTTGTTGCGCGATATAGCTGAAATGTTGTCACTCGATGTAAAAGTGAGTGAGTCCATGACAGCGTCTGCGGCTGTTGAAAGTTGAGATAGTGTTGTATCCGGGGCACTTTCGAGCATTCCTACAATGACGGCACGAGCTTGAGGTGGAAGGCGCTTGATCCAGTAGCGACGGACAACTGATTCGTCGTTGGTGGCATTTGTCCGTTGTAGCTGACTGAGTAAATGACTTGGGCGTCCATCACCGAGTTGTATTCCAGATGCGAGCTTTTCAAGGCGAACCATTGCCGATTCTGCGAATTTGCCTAGTATAGCCTGCTTAAGTGTGGTGTATGGATTTGTTTCCGGTTCGTTTTGGACAAGATCGTGGACTTGCTCCAAATATTTAGGATCTGCGTACGCTATGACTGCTGCGTACTTCTCATGCTCTTTCCGAGAACCGATGCCTTGCAATAGAAACCAGTTTTCCAATTTGGTGAAAAACATTTCTATGTTTGTGATTGTGTGAAGTTGTGGAAACGGCATCTGTCTAGTAATTGTGTTTAGATTTGATCCACTTGGTTCTGAATTATTTTGTGCGTCAGCAAAACTATCGTTCTCCATCATATAAGAATGTTGTGTGTGCTTCGTATGATGAAACACGTGTAAATTCTGATTGCGTCAGAAAATTATGATGAAATTATGTTGATGTGCGAATTTGATATCTTGCCTATCAATTGTATTGACTTTGAGTGTGTGCGTATTTGAGAGTCGAGGGTCACCAATTGTGGTGAACAATGGTGGTTTGGTAGATGCTTTATAAAATTAAATGCAATGGATGTTGTTTGTTGCTTATGATTTATTTAGATTAAAATGTAAAAGGTTTTAAAAAGTTACGGAGTGGCACGTGTTGTGTGCTTGACAGTTTCCGATCGAAAGAGAAGGAACTTAACGATGATTAAAACGATATCGATAAATTAAACAGATTAATATCTATTGAAAGTAAATATTTAAATAAGTGTGAATGGCAAATTGAGAGGGTTGCCAGCCTCCCAAAAATTTTTAAGTACGTTACTAATGTGATCCATAGCCCGCATGGATATGTTATGCTCCGTTATCGCAGCAGCAAACATTAACTCCGCATTTTTATGGAGCCAGACAGTGTTTCTCCTTGACTTTTAAAGAACGAATCGACCTAAAAGATAAGTTGATTTAATAATTACAATTAAAAATCATATAAAGCACATACCTTTGACTTTCCACAGAAAAATTTCATATTGTCCTTATGCTTCTGGGTAGTCGAGTGCTGTTTTATGGAGGCCAGTCTACTCATAATATCGCAATTACAGGCTTTGCAGAAAGCATCCATTTTGTTGGCACTCCTGCCGAGCCATTTGCTGTTCTCGGGCATGGTCTCCCACTCGTCTCGATATTTTTGTTTATTAAATTTGCTTCCACTCATAGTTATTTTTACAAATTATATATTAATATTTTAGAATTCTCAAAATAGCAAACGTTGTAAAAAGAGTGACCAAAGAGAAAATACCATCATATACCAAAATTTTTTGCAAATATACCCAAATATACTAATATACCATAAATATACTAATGGGCGAAATCAGCGTTCAAAATATACCAAAAAGTATATAAAATACCATATTCGGTCACGCTGGATGTGGTGCGGACTATCCTAAGCTTTAAATTCATCGCAGTGCAATTATCAAATATACTATCGATAGCGAAAACTCTTTGCTTGACAGTAGAGTTGTTGATTTGGGTTCGCACTATAGTTAAATCTTTAGTTCGTTCGTTCGAGTCTTTTAGTTCGTTATATAGTTCAATCTTTTGGTCTTCGAGTCTTTTAGTTCGTTATATAGTTCAATCTTTAGTTCGTTCGTTCGAGTCTTTTGGTCTTTAGTTCGTTCGTCAAAATCTTGTTCTTTCATTGACATCGTACAATTTTGCCATTCTCCGCGCATGTTTGCAACTGTCGATCGTAAAAAGTAAATGTTTTAAAAAATAGAATATATTATTACTTAATATGTTGGCTAAGAATATAAATTAAATAATGTAACTATTCAATATTATTATGCAGGAATGTGAGCTTATCGACCTTGTTTGGTTGCAACAAGCTCCTTGGTCTGTTACTATCTATCGGTCTAACGAACGAACTAAAGGAACGAACAAAATACTCGAAGACCAAAAGAACAAAAGACCAACGAACTAAAGACCAATGAACTAAAGACCAAAAGACTAATGAACTAAAGACCAAAAGACTAATGAACTAAAGACCAAAAGACCAACGAACTAAAGACCAAAAGATCAATGAACTAAAAGACCAAAAGACTAATGAACTAAAATCAGGGATTTAGTTCGTTAGTTCAATTTGAGGAGTAGTTCAAGCGAACTAACTCTGAACCACTAAGCAATGAACACATAGAGACGTCAAACAGCCCTGAAGCAGTTTGAGAGTCATTTTTCAAAACGGCTGCCCCACAGAAGAAGAAGAACAGAAGCAGACTTCGGCTGAACGCTCGACCGGGTCAGCTCGCTGTTCGGCTCTCAGTACAAACAGTGAATAGCATCAAAACTGCTTCAGTCGCACAACGACAGCGGAACGATAAGCATGTGCGTACTTCTTTGCGCTGTACGATCGTTACCATGTGTGCGTGTATGCATGCACGGCCCGCGTATGAATGTATGCGGTGCTTGTGAAGTTTGGCAATAGGCAAATGCTTCGGCCAGCGTGCTGGCAGCCTGAAGTCAATTTTGTGTAAACATAATTTTAAATTTAAATTAAAAATAAAAAATCAAAATTCAAAAACTAACAAAAAAATAGAATATATTATTACTAGAATATTGGCTTCAAGTTAAAAAGGAACTTCATGTTTTTGGTTGATATTAATATGTTGGTTAAGAATATAAATTAAATAATGTAACTATTCAATATTATTATGCAGGAATGTGAGCTTATCGACCTTGTTTGGTTGCAACAAGCTCCTTGGTCTGTTACTATCTATCGGTCTAACGAACGAACTAAAGGAACGAACAAAATACTCGAAGACCAAAAGAACAAAAGACCAACGAACTAAAGACCAATGAACTAAAGACCAAAAGACTAATGAACTAAAGACCAAAAAACTAATGAACTAAAGACCGAAAGACCAACGAACTAAAGACCAAAAGATCAATGAACTAAAGACCAAAAGACTAATGAACTAAAATCAGGGATTTAGTTCTTTAGTTCAATTTGAGGAGTAGTTCAAGCGAACTAACTCTGAACTAAACGGCACAACTCTAGTTATGTGGCCTTTAATTGAGTTTTCAGCACTGCGGAGTAATGGAAGCTGACAGCAGCTGCAGCGGCAGCGACGGCGACGTCATCAACATTTAACACTTTTTGTCAGTCATTAACAATTCAAAATGCGTTTCTATTTCTCACTATCTCTTGTATCTCTCACGTTGTCGATTTGTTTTGTCTGTTTTGTTTTCTTTTTGCTTGTTGATTGCAATTTAAAACATTTATTTTGTTAATTTAGCCGGAACTTTGTTGTCAAACATATTGTTTTTATATACACATATTTCGCCGGAACTTTGTTATCAAACATATTGTATTTATATGCACATATTATTCACTAGTCTCCTTGTTGTTGTTGTTTGAAGAAAACTTGCACATCACTTATTATTTTGCTTGAGACTCCTGCCTGACGGTCGCCATGAAGAGTTTTTATATGAACTCCAAATAAAACACTTTGAATTTGGATTAGCGGGGACGTCAGTCCCCGAGCAGTGATCTTTATTGAATATATGTTGAGCTTAACATTAACGGGTGCCAAGCGCTGGGATATAGCAGCCAAGGCCCTTATGTATTCTAATACAATGTATAGTATATGATACATACATTGAGAGAGTATGTTGTGTGCGCGCAGTATGTACATGGCTAGCGTGAGAACGCTGACCATGCATTTTGGGCAGTGTGGTTCATAAGTGGGTGATCATGTTGCACTTCCACTTGAACGTCGCGGTTTGCATAAACACTGCAACAATGTAATTTGTGCTGATATCAGATTGATAGCATTCTTTGTATAATATATATATATATACTACAAAAGAATCATTAAATTAGACATTTATAAAAATCTCCAAAAATAATCATTATCCAAAGTTTTTTATGATAAAAATCAAAAAATAATCGTTAAAAATGATTTTTATGCATAAAACTTATAACCGTTACGGTCCCTGGTATATGTACACATATTCTACATCTAGAAATGTCTGGCTAGTTCGAATTCTACGGTGACGACGATTCAGAAGATATATATAAATACAAATATATATACATATATATATATATATATATATATATATATATATATCGTATATAAATATATATTACTTTATATGGTCGGAGATGTCTTTATACCCTTCGACCAATGAAAATGGTAAAAAAAACGGTAAACTAACTTTGTGTAAATGTATGTAACAGGTAGAAGGCGGCGTGGGAGACCCCATAAAGTGTACATACATATACATTCTTGCTTAGGATCACAAGCAGAGTCGATTGAGCCATGTCTGTACGTCTGTCTGTGTGAACGCACAGGTCTCAGCTATTATAAAAACTAGAGTTACCAAATCTGGCAAGAAGACTATTGTGTAGTATAAGCTGATCAAGTTTATTTCAAATGTTAGGTGACACGCCCACCGCCTCCGCAAATCAAAAATTTAATTTTTAAAATCAATTTGTAAGCGCTGTATAAAAGCTACAACTTTCCGACTTTAACATGTACTGAACTGAATGAAATATCTACGTACTACGTACTGAACTGAATGAAATATCTACGTATTCTCCAAATTACAATCCGATCGGATAATAAACACAAAAGTTATTTAAGAAATTATGAACATAAAACCAAATGCTTCAGTCAGCTAACAAGGGAGGCGGGAGAGCGAGAAACGCAAGCGCCATCTGTCGGGAATAATTTCATAACATGTGCATATGTAAATTTCCAGAGCTCACAGTTATACCACTAAGCATCGAACATATAGAGTAGAGTTGTTGATTTGGGTTCGTTTCAGGGACTTAGTTCATTAGTTCGTTTTTTGATGAACTCTAGTTCAATCTTTAGTTCGTTTATTCGAGTCTTTTAGTTCGTTATATAGTTCAATCTTTTGGTGTTCGAGTCTTTTAGTTCGTTATATCACTAAGCAATGAACACATAGAGACGTCAAACAGCCCTGAAGCAGTTTGAGAGTCATTTTTCAAAACGGCTGCCCCACAGAAGAAGAAGAACAGAAGCAGACTTCGGCTGAACGCTCGACCGGGTCAGCTCGCTGTTCGGCTCTCAATACAAACAGTGCATAGCATCAAAACTGCTTCAGTCGCACAACGACAGCGGAACGATAAGCATGAGTGTACTTCTTTGCGCTGTACGATCGTTTCCATGTGTGCGTGTATGCATGCACGGCCCGCGTATGAATGTATGCGGTGCTTGTGAAGTTTGGCAATAGGCAAATGCTTCGGCCAGTGCGCTGGCAGCCTGAAGTCATTTTTGTGTTTCGGCGTCGAGAGCCTAGAGACCGAGGCACAGGGCCGTAGTGAGGGTTTTACGGGCGCCTGTGCAATACTTATCAGGGACTTCTACTTAAATTACCTTAATTAATAAATATATCTGTGATTACCAAAGGAATTAAATTGTACAAATATATCCCCATTAATAACATTTTTATGTTTGGTAACAGTGAGCCCCTGACTGTTGAGAGCCCTTCTGTACCGCACACCCTGCGCACTTTTAGCTACGGGCCTGGCCAGCGTAAAATCAACTGTGTGTTTGTTTTTGTCTTTGTCATCGAGAGCTAAGAGACCGAATTACAGTGAGCCAAAATGGTTATTTGGCGGCAATTATTTTAATTTTTGAGAATATGGATTGAATATTCATATTTATATTATATTTTTGTAGAGCAAAATTATAATATCAAAAATAAGTTTTGATAATTATAAATTTTTTGTATATGACTACCAATATTGACAAAATTTGTGAATTAAAATAAAAAATTCGGAATACATAAATATGTAATTACTAAATAAAATTATCATTATAGAATAGAGGAGGTTTTAACATTTTCGCCGCAAGATAACCATTTTTGCCCACTGTACCTGTCTCTAGGCTCTCGACGCCGAAACACAAAATTGACTTCAGGCTGCCAGCGCGCTGGCCGAAGCATTTGGCTATTGCCAAACTTCACAAGCACCGCATACATTCATACGCGGGCCGTGCATGCATACACGCACACATGGAAACGATCGTACAGCGCAAAAGAAGTACACTCATGCTTATCGTTCCGCTGTCGTTGTGCGACTGAAGCAGTTTTGATGCTATGCACTGTTTGTACTGAGAGCCGAACAGCGAGCTGACCCGGTCGAGCGTTCAGCCGAAGTCTGCTTCTGTTCTTCTTCTTCTGTGGGGCAGCCGTTTTGAAAAATGACTCTCAAACTGCTTCAGGGCTGTTTGACGTCTCTATGTGTTCATTGCTTAGTGTCTGAACTAAACGGCACAACTCTACTTGACAGGTCCGGCAACCCTTTCTTGACTTTCTCCCTTCTCTATTGACGCAGAATTGCAATACGTTTATTCCTTATTTGCTTTCAATTGAAATTGACTTCTGCTGCAGTTTTGAGTTTTCAAACTTATTTCAAGGTAAAAAATGTTGCTCTAGTTTGTAACTGATTGTTTTTTTAAGTGATTGTATTCGTTGATTTTCTAGTTGCTGTGTAAGTTGTAAAATAAAAAGCCAAATCGTTTCTGTCATACATTGTTGCTGGACGCAGTACTTTTAGTTGACTTTTAAAATGTCTGAATTTAATACCCGTAACGGAGCTTCGATTAATTTCGGCAAAAGAAAGGCCAGTTATGCAGCTGCAGGCGGTCAAAAGTCAAAAAAAACTAAATCCACCAACAATAACAAGAACGCCGCCAAGAACAACAACAACAACGCAGAGCCTCCGCAACCAACACTTGCAAAAGACACTCACTTGGTGGAGAAGATATTGAAAAAGCTCTATGTGGGCGGGCGGCCTCAGCTGCTATTGAAATGGAAATTAACTCTTTCTGTATTGTAATCATGAGAAATCTGTCAATGACATTGTCCATGGCGTATAGTGTATGTAAAATACACCTCGATATGAGCATTATTTCTGGGAAAAGTACAATTAAGATACAACCAACAATTGTGAAAACATGTACAGCTAAATAAAAAAACACGGGTGAAGCATAAAAATAACAACACACTAACATTGGCCAATTAAAATACTTGCATTTTCACATTATTTCCGCTTTATTCACCTGCAGTTCAGCTCGAAAAACGAGTTTAAAAACTCGATCAAAAAACATACCTGAAGTGGTGCTCCTTTTACATACAAACACACTTAAGAAATGGTAAACAACAAATCAAAGAGCACACATGATTTTAAACTGCATTTCCTATTGCCAACTACTGATGTGGTGCGGACTATCCTAAGCTTTAAATTCATCGCAGTGCAATTATCAAATATGCTATCGATAGCGAAAACTCTTTGCTTGACAGTAGAGTTGTTGATTTGGGTTCGTTTCAGGGACTTCATTTTCAGTTCATTAGTTCATTTTTTGATGAACTACCTCATACAAATAATTATATGTGCATTATTTGTTTTTGCGAATTCTGTTGTTTACAGTTAACTTTGATTATTTTGGTAAATGCAGAATTTTTCGGTCAAATGTTTTTGTTGCTATGCGGCGAATATTCTTTCATTCTGAACTCTTTCGTTGTACCGTTACTTCAAAAAATGTGTTGGCGAGTTGGGTATTTCGTAGTAAATAATTATATGTGCAAAATCAGTCTAGCTGATCTTTCTTGCTGATTACCTCGTGGAAACATTTTTTTTTAGAAAAATTCATTTGGATAACTATTGTTATTATATTTAATTCACTTATTACGGCACTTTTTAGCTAATCTATTAAGTTTATAGACTAAAATGCCACGTGGTACAAGTTTATCAGCCCAGGAGCTGAGATTCATTCTCGGAATGCATGAATGTAGTGCTAAAATATCCGAGATAGCAGATAAACTAGGCCGGCATAGAAACTGCATTTCAATATTTTCGAAAAACCCCGGTGAATATGGCACAGCGCCGCGCAGTGGGCGCAAACCAAAGATTGATGAACGGTGCAAACGGATGATTCGACGCCTAGCAGTGGAGGATTCAATGAGCAGCGGGCAGATAAGGGCTCATTCGGGGCTTCAAGTAACAAGAAACAGAATAGTTCAAATACTGAATGAAAATAGGTTCATTGAATATACTTCAATGGTACCCAAACCTAAGTTACTGGAACGCCATATTAAGGCTCGTTTGGAGTTGCCGATAAGTACCGTTTCTGGGCAGAAGAGTGGTGCAATGTCATCTTTAGCGGTGAAAAAAAATTTAATTTGGATGGCCCCGATAACTCCAAGAAATATTGGGGTGATTCGCGCCACGAACGTCGGTCCTGCTACAAGCGAGGTTTGGTGGAGGTACCTTGATGGTATGGGCTGCATTCTTCTACAAAGGAAAGAAT
This sequence comes from Zaprionus nigranus, assembly GCA_018903425.1. NCBI lineage: Eukaryota > Metazoa > Arthropoda > Insecta > Diptera > Drosophilidae > Zaprionus > Zaprionus nigranus. Next base: position 285,874 of record JAEIGD010000082.1, on the reverse strand, counting down.
CCCATCTGCATAATATCAACGCGGATGAATGCTGCCATGTACGCTCACCTTTTGGACAGTGAATTGATTGAATTTGCGGCCAATATTTATGGCGCTGAGTGGACCTTTCAACAGGATAACGCTCCAATCCACAAGGCACAGGTGACTACAAACTTTTTCAATGGCCGAAAAATTCCAGTTTTACAATGGCCACCTTTGAGTCCGGACCTGAATCCCATTGAGAATCTCTGGGGGAATTCTTTCTGATCGAGTTTTCAGAAACGGAAGACAGTTCGAGACAGTGCGCCACCTAAAATCAGCCATCGAGCAAGAATGGGCGAACATTGACATGACCATATTAAAATCCCTTGTTATTTCTATGCCAAAACGGATGAATTTAGTTTTGGCAAATAAGGGGAAAGGTATTGACTATTAGTCAAATCAGAATCATTTAAATTGTTGCCATTTGATGCGATTGAATGCCAAAAATCATGAAATGCACATATAGTTATTGACTATGCAAATAAATTTTAAGTTCGATATTTAATTATAGGATAAACTAAATTAAATTAATTTTTTTTGTTTTTTATAGTAGTAATAAACTTGAATACCCCGTTTTTTGCTTAACTCTATAAAACTTTTGAAATTGCAAAATAAGTTGATGCACATATAATTATTTGTATGAGGTATAGTTAAATCTTTAGTTCGTTCGTTCGAGTCTTAGTTCGTTATATAGTTCAATCTTTTTTGTCTTCGAGTCTTTTAGTTCCTTATATAGTTCAATCTTTAGTTCGTTCGTTCGAGTCTTTTGGTCTTTAGTTCGTTCGTCAAAATCTTGTTCTTTCATTGACATCGTACAATTTTGCCATTCTCCGCGCGTGTTTGCAACTGTCGATCGTAAAAAGTAAATGTTTTAAATAAAAAATAGTTGCATGTGGTATTGAAAATATATTAGGCTTAATTATGTTTAAATTTAAATTAAAAATAAAAATCAAAATTCAAAAACTAACAAAAAAATAGAATATATTATTACTAGAATATTGGCTTCAAGTTAAAAAGGAACTTCATGTTTTTGGTTGATATTAATATGTTGGCTAAGAATATAAATTAAATAATGTAACTATTCAATATTATTATGCAGGAATGTGAGCTTATCGACCTTGTTTGGTTGCAACAAGCTCCTTGGTCTGTTACTATCTATCGGTCTAACGAACGAACTAAAGGAACGAACAAAATACTCGAAGACCAAAAGAACAAAAGACCAACGAACTAAAGACCAATGAACTAAAGACCAAAAGACTAATGAACTAAAGACCAAAAAACTAATGAACTAAAGACCAAAAGACCAACGAACTAAAGACCAAAAGATCAATGAACTAAAGACCAAAAGACTAATGAACTAAAATCAGGGATTTAGTTCGTTAGTTCAATTTGAGGAGTAGTTCAAGCGAACTAACTCTGAACTAAACGGCACAACTCTACACAACTCTAATCTCAAGGAAGTTTCGACGAAGTTCTTCCCTAAATTCACTGAGCACGACGTCCAACGATTTACGGTATGTTTCTGCCGCCTGAGCCACTGCCAAGTTGATGGCTGACCTGGTCACATCGTCCAAATATGGCATTTCGTTCTCCGTTGTGGTACAGAAAACTCATACGGTTTTTCCCGGCGTGTGTTCCTCGTTGGCTCTGGAGACGATTCGTTCGGGAACTGGCTGACATAGCTTGATAGGGTCCACGCTCCAACTTCCGCCGACTGCAGAGAACTGTTTGCACCCTCTCCAGAAATGGAAAACTCCGCATCATGCGACCCGGCCACTGGCCCTCTGGACCACAGGTAATGACCACCAGCATACCCTTCCTCAGTCATTTTACTACTTTCTTATCTATTTTTTCTCAAAGGTCTGCCTAACAACTTCGATGCGTGCATAATATATCGTGTGTGTTTCTAAATAGTTGTGTGTGCACGCGCTTTTTTAAAAATGTGACTATTACATATATTTAATAAATAATAGTACGTACAAAATTAAATATAGATATAAATATATGTGAATGTCACTATTTATAAGTTTAAATTAGGAATATCGAAATAAATAAATGTAAATGTTAAATGAATCCTTTTGAATTAAAGAATATCAAAAGAAATAAATGTATGTATATATATAGTAACATATGTACCATAGTTGACCACTTGACCACACATACACACTCACATACACTCACAACAAAAACCACTTACATACAACATGCCACTTGTACTTAGCATTTATTTCAAATATTTATGTTTTTCATCAGAACCACTTCAGCCTACTTAGACATAAACATCCGCAGTCCCAAATTCGGCGACAATAACAAATCAACCTACTCTGATCAATTGTAAACATTCGAGAAGGGTCAATACTGCTCACGCAGCTCAAATTCTCGGCTGATCCGTTTCCATGCGCACTCCACTCAAGAGAGCGCATAAACATAAAAGAGAGCCTTATTTACGCCCAACATAGAAGTAAATAAGACACAGCCAAGGGTTTGCTAAGCGTTCAGTTTGTAGCTTAGATTCAGATTTAATTCCGCCTTCAACTGTAAGACACGAATTGTCTCCGCGTACCACTTATATTCTTGGTTCCAATAAAAATATATTTTTTTTAAAACCTTAAACCGTGAACGTGTAATTATATATAATTGAATAAATTGTATGCAAATATAAATAAATAAATAACTAATGTCAAAACTGACTTCTTTTTGCGATCAATATAATGTTGCGTAAACAAACAAAACACACTGCCGTTCGTCAACTAGACAAACTGTCACGCAAGTTGACTGTTGCCAGTTAAGGACGCGGCTGGTGTTCGATCTGCACTGCTTTCACTGGGAATGCAGCGTGCAGCGAGGCGATGCAGCGTGTCTAAGCTCTAAGCTCTTACGGGTCACCTGATCCTCATTCAGCCACATTGGCCGAACTGAAGGAACTGGACGCCCAGCGAAGGCAGGCGATCTACTACGTTAAACAAAAAACGAGAAAAACGGTCACATTTGCATGCAACACATTCAGATATTGGACATGGCCCAAGACAAGTCCGCGGCACAGTGTTTTCAACACCACTGGTAGAACACGACTCGCCTGCTGGCAACATACCAGCACTAAGCACCGAACATAACCGAATTACAGTGATCCAAAATGGTTATTTGGCGGCAATAATTTTAGCATCAGAAAACATGTGTATTTATGTTTAATTTTTTGAGAAGATGGATTGAAAATTCATAATTATATTATATTTTGTAGATCAAAATTATAATATCAAAAAAAGTTGTGACAATTATAATTTTTTTTGTATATGAGTTTACCAATATTAACAAAATTTATGAATTAAAATAAAAAAATTCGGAATACATAAATATATAATTACTAAATAAAATTATCCTCATAGAAAAAGCCACATGTTTTCAAGTTTTAAAATTTTCGCTGCAACTGTGTATTGGCCACTGTGTCTGTCTCTAGGCTCTCGACGCCGAAACACAAAATTGACTTCAGGCTGCCAGCGCGGTGGCCGAAGCATTTGCCTATTGCCAAACTTCACAAGCAACACATACATTCATATACGAGCTTGTGCATACATATCACACATACATCGAAACGATGGCTAGAGCAAAGAAATATGCCCGTGCTCATCGTTCCGCTGTCGTTGTGCGACTGACTTGATGCCGATGTGCGCTTCTCTCTGCCGATGTGCGACATTCATACGCGGGCCGTGCATGCATACACGCACACATGGAAACGATCGTACAGCGCAAAGAAGTACACTCATGCTTATCGTTCCGCTGTCGTTGTGCGACTGAAGCAGTTTTGATGCTATGCACTGTTTGTACTGAGAGCCGAACAGCGAGCTGACCCGGTCGAGCGTTCAGCCGAAGTCTGCTTCTGTTCTTCTTCTTCTGTGGGGCAGCCGTTTTGAAAAATGACTCTCAAACTGCTTCAGGGCTGTTTGACGTCTCTATGTGTTCATTGCTTAGTGTCTGAACTAAACGGCACAACTCTACTTGACAGGTCCGGCAACCCTTTCTTGACTTTCTCCCTTCTCTATTGACGCAGAATTGCAATACGTTTATTCCTTATTTGCTTTCAATTGAAATTGACTTCTGCTGCAGTTTTGAGTTTTCAAACTTATTTCAAGGTAAAAAATGTTGCTCTAGTTTGTAAGTGATTGTTTTTTTAAGTGATTGTATTCGTTGATTTTCTAGTTGCTGTGTAAGTTGTAAAATAAAAGCCAAATCGTTTCTGTCATACATTGTTGCTGGACGCAGTACTTTTAGTTGACTTTTTAAAATGTCTGAATTTAATACCCGTAACGGAGCTTCGATTAATTTCGGCAAAAGAAAGGCCAGTTATGCAGCTGCAGGCGGTCAAAAGTCAAAAAAAACTAAATCCACCAACAATAACAAGAACGCCGCCAAGAACAACAACAACAACGCAGAGCCTCCGCAACCAACACTTGCAAAAGACACTCACTTGGTGGAGAAGATATTGAAAAAGCTCTATGTGGGCGGGCGGCCTCAGCTGCTATTGAAATGGAAATTAACTCTTTCTGTATTGTAATCATGAGAAATCTGTCAATGACATTGTCCATGGCGTATAGTGTATGTAAAATACACCTCGATATGAGCATTATTTCTGGGAAAAGTACAATTAAGATACAACCAACAATTGTGAAAACATGTACAGCTAAATAAAAAAACACGGGTGAAGCATAAAAATAACAACACACTAACATTGGCCAATTAAAATACTTGCATTTTCACATTATTTCCGCTTTATTCACCTGCAGTTCAGCTCGAAAAACGAGTTTAAAAACTCGATCAAAAAACATACCTGAAGTGGTGCTCCTTTTACATACAAACACACTTAAGAAATGGTAAACAACAAATCAAAGAGCACACATGATTTTAAACTGCATTTCCTATTGCCAACTACTGATGTGGTGCGGACTATCCTAAGCTTTAAATTCATCGCAGTGCAATTATCAAATATGCTATCGATAGCGAAAACTCTTTGCTTGACAGTAGAGTTGTTGATTTGGGTTCGTTTCAGGGACTTAATTTTCAGTTCATTAGTTCATTTTTTGATGAACTACCTCATACAAATAATTATATGTGCATTATTTGTTTTTGCGAATTCTGTTGTTTACAGTTAACTTTGATTATTTTGGTAAATGCAGAATTTTTCGGTCAAATGTTTTTGTTGCTATGCGGCGAATATTCTTTCATTCTGAACTCTTTCGTTGTACCGTTACTTCAAAAATGTGTTGGCGAGTTGGGTATTTCGTAGTAAATAATTATATGTGCAAAATCAGTCTAGCTGATCTTTCTTGCTGATTACCTCGTGGAAACATTTTTTTTTAGAAAAATTCATTTGGATAACTATTGTTATTATATTTAATTCACTTATTACGGCACTTTTTTAGCTAATCTATTAAGTTTATAGACTAAAATGCCACGTGGTACAAGTTTATCAGCCCAGGAACTGAGATTCATTCTCGGAATGCATGAATGTAGTGCTAAAATATCCGAGATAGCAGATAAACTAGGCCGGCATAGAAACTGCATTTCAATATTTTCGAAAAACCCCGGTGAATATGGCACAGCGCCGCGCAGTGGGCGCAAACCAAAGATTGATGAACGGTGCAAACGGATGATTCGACGCCTAGCAGTGGAGGATTCAATGAGCAGCGGGCAGATAAGGGCTCATTCGGGGCTTCAAGTAACAAGAAACAGAATAGTTCAAATACTGAATGAAAATAGGTTCATTGAATATACTTCAATGGTACCCAAACCTAAGTTACTGGAACGCCATATTAAGGCTCGTTTGGAGTTGCCGATAAGTACCGTTTCTGGGCAGAAGAGTGGTGCAATGTCATCTTTAGCGGTGAAAAAAAATTTAATTTGGATGGCCCCGATAACTCCAAGAAATATTGGGGTGATTCGCGCCACGAACGTCGGTCCTGCTACAAGCGAGGTTTGGTGGAGGTACCTTGATGGTATGGGCTGCATTCTTCTACAAAGGAAAGAATCCCATCTGCATAATATCAACGCGGATGAATGCTGCCATGTACGTTCACCTTTTGGACAGTGAATTGATTGAATTTGCGGCCAATATTTATGGCGCTGAGTGGACCTTTCAACAGGATAACGCTCCAATCCACAAGGCACAGGTGACTACAAACTTTTTCAATTGCCGAAAAATTCCAGTTTTACAATGGCCACCTTTGAGTCCGGACCTGAATCCCATTGAGAATCTCTGGGGAATTCTTTCTGATCGAGTTTTCAGAAACGGAAGACAGTTCGAGACAGTGCGCCACCTAAAATCAGCCATCGAGCAAGAATGGGCGAACATTGACATGACCATATTAAAATCCCTTGTTATTTCTATGCCAAAACGGATGAATTTAGTTTTGGCAAATAAGGGGAAAGGTATTGACTATTAGTCAAATCAGAATCATTTAAATTGTTGCCATTTGATGCGATTGAATGCCAAAAATCATGAAATGCACATATAGTTATTGACTATGCAAATAAATTTTAAGTTCGATATTTAATTATAGGATAAACTAAATTAAATTAATTTTTTTGTTTTTTATAGTAGTAATAAACTTGAATACCCCGTTTTTTGCTTAACTCTATAAAACTTTTGAAATTGCAAAATAAGTTGATGCACATATAATTATTTGTATGAGGTATAGTTAAATCTTTAGTTCGTTCGTTCGAGTCTTAGTTCGTTATATAGTTCAATCTTTTTGTCTTCGAGTCTTTTAGTTCCTTATATAGTTCAATCTTTAGTTCGTTCGTTCGAGTCTTTTGGTCTTTAGTTCGTTCGTCAAAATCTTGTTCTTTCATTGACATCGTACAATTTTGCCATTCTCCGCGCGTGTTTGCAACTGTCGATCGTAAAAAGTAAATGTTTTAAATAAAAAATAGTTGCATGTGGTATTGAAAATATATTAGGCTTAATTATGTTTAAATTTAAATTAAAAATAAAAATCAAAATTCAAAAACTAACAAAAAAAATAGAATATATTATTACTAGAATATTGGCTTCAAGTTAAAAAGGAACTTCATGTTTTTGGTTGATATTAATATGTTGGCTAAGAATATAAATTAAATAATGTAACTATTCAATATTATTATGCAGGAATGTGAGCTTATCGACCTTGTTTGGTTGCAACAAGCTCCTTGGTCTGTTACTATCTATCGGTCTAACGAACGAACTAAAGGAACGAACAAAATACTCGAAGACCAAAAGAACAAAAGACCAACGAACTAAAAGACCAATGAACTAAAGACCAAAAGACTAATGAACTAAAGACCAAAAAACTAATGAACTAAAGACCAAAAAGACCAACGAACTAAAGACCAAAAGATCAATGAACTAAAGACCAAAAGACTAATGAACTAAAATCAGGGATTTAGTTCGTTAGTTCAATTTGAGGAGTAGTTCAAGCGAACTAACTCTGAACTAAACGGCACAACTCTACACAACTCTAATCTCAAGGAAGTTTCGACGAAGTTCTTCCCTAAATTCACTGAGCACGACGTCCAACGATTTACGGTATGTTTCTGCCGCCTGAGCCACTGCCAAGTTGATGGCTGACCTGGTCACATCGTCCAAATATGGCATTTCGTTCTCCGTTGTGGTACAGAAAACTCATACGGTTTTTCCCGGCGTGTGTTCCTCGTTGGCTCTGGAGACGATTCGTTCGGGAACTGGCTGACATAGCTTGATAGGGTCCACGCTCCAACTTCCGCCGACTGCAGAGAACTGTTTGCACCCTCTCCAGAAATGGAAAACTCCGCATCATGCGACCCGGCCACTGGCCCTCTGGACCACAGGTAATGACCACCAGCATACCCTTCCTCAGTCATTTTACTACTTTCTTATCTATTTTTTCTCAAAGGTCTGCCTAACAACTTCGATGCGTGCATAATATATCGTGTGTGTTTCTAAATAGTTGTGTGTGCACGCGCTTTTTAAAAATGTGACTATTACATATATTTAATAAATAATAGTACGTACAAAATTAAATATAGATATAAATATATGTGAATGTCACTATTTATAAGTTTAAATTAGGAATATCGAAATAAATAAATGTAAATGTTAAATGAATCCTTTTGAATTAAAGAATATCAAAAGAAATAAATGTATGTATATATATAGTAACATATGTACCATAGTTGACCACTTGACCACACATACACACTCACATACACTCACAACAAAAACCACTTACATACAACATGCCACTTGTACTTAGCATTTATTTCAAATATTTATGTTTTTCATCAGAACCACTTCAGCCTACTTAGACATAAACATCCGCAGTCCCAAATTCGGCGACAATAACAAATCAACCTACTCTGATCAATTGTAAACATTCGAGAAGGGTCAATACTGCTCACGCAGCTCAAATTCTCGGCTAATCCGTTTCCATGCGCACTCCACTCAAGAGAGCGCATAAACATAAAAGAGAGCCTTATTTACGCCCAACATAGAAGTAAATAAGACACAGCCAAGGGTTTGCTAAGCGTTCAGTTTGTAGCTTAGATTCAGATTTAATTCCGCCTTCAACTGTAAGACACGAATTGTCTCCGCGTACCACTTATATTCTTGGTTCCAATAAAAATATATTTTTTTTAAAACCTTAAACCGTGAACGTGTAATTATATATAATTGAATAAATTGTATGCAAATATAAATAAATAAATAACTAATGTCAAAACTGACTTCTTTTGCGATCAATATAATGTTGCGTAAACAAACAAAACACACTGCCGTTCGTCAACTAGACAAACTGTCACGCAAGTTGACTGTTGCCAGTTAAGGACGCGGCTGGTGTTCGATCTGCACTGCTTTCACTGGGAATGCAGCGTGCAGCGAGGCGATGCAGCGTGTCTAAGCTCTAAGCTCTTACGGGTCACCTGATCCTCATTCAGCCACATTGGCCGAACTGAAGGAACTGGACGCCCAGCGAAGGCAGGCGATCTACTACGTTAAACAAAAAACGAGAAAAACGGTCACATTTGCATGCAACACATTCGGATATTGGACATGGCCCAAGACAAGTCCGCGGCACAGTGTTTTCAACACCACTGGTAGAACACGACTCGCCTGCTGGCAACATACCAGCACTAAGCACCGAACATAACCGAATTACAGTGATCCAAAATGGTTATTTGGCGGCAATAATTTTAGCATCAGAAAACATGTGTATTTATGTTTAATTTTTGAGAAGATGGATTGAAAATTCATAATTATATTATATTTTGTAGATCAAAATTATAATATCAAAAAAAGTTGTGACAATTATAATTTTTTTTTGTATATGAGTTTACCAATATTAACAAAATTTATGAATTAAAATAAAAAAATTCGGAATACATAAATATATAATTACTAAATAAAATTATCCTCATAGAAAAAGCCACATGTTTTCAAGTTTTAAAATTTTCGCTGCAACTGTGTATTGGCCACTGTGTCTGTCTCTAGGCTCTCGACGCCGAAACACAAAATTGACTTCAGGCTGCCAGCGCGGTGGCCGAAGCATTTGCCTATTGCCAAACTTCACAAGCAACACATACATTCATATACGAGCTTGTGCATACATAGCACACATACATCGAAACGATGGCTAGAGCAAAGAAATATGCCCGTGCTCATCGTTCCGCTGTCGTTGTGCGACTGACTTGATGCCGATGTGCGCTTCTCTCTCTGCCGATGTGCGACATTCATACGCGGGCCGTGCATGCATACACGCACACATGGAAACGATCGTACAGCGCAAAGAAGTACACTCATGCTTATCGTTCCGCTGTCGTTGTGCGACTGAAGCAGTTTTGATGCTATGCACTGTTTGTACTGAGAGCCGAACAGCGAGCTGACCCGGTCGAGCGTTCAGCCGAAGTCTGCTTCTGTTCTTCTTCTTCTGTGGGGCAGCCGTTTTGAAAAATGACTCTCAAACTGCTTCAGGGCTGTTTGACGTCTCTATGTGTTCATTGCTTAGTGTCTGAACTAAACGGCACAACTCTACTTGACAGGTCCGGCAACCCTTTCTTGACTTTCTCCCTTCTCTATTGACGCAGAATTGCAATACGTTTATTCCTTATTTGCTTTCAATTGAAATTGACTTCTGCTGCAGTTTTGAGTTTTCAAACTTATTTCAAGGTAAAAAAATGTTGCTCTAGTTTGTAAGTGATTGTTTTTTTAAGTGATTGTATTCGTTGATTTTCTAGTTGCTGTGTAAGTTGTAAAATAAAAGCCAAATCGTTTCTGTCATACATTGTTGCTGGACGCAGTACTTTTAGTTGACTTTTTAAAATGTCTGAATTTAATACCCGTAACGGAGCTTCGATTAATTTCGGCAAAAGAAAGGCCAGTTATGCAGCTGCAGGCGGTCAAAAGTCAAAAAAAAACTAAATCCACCAACAATAACAAGAACGCCGCCAAGAACAACAACAACAACGCAGAGCCTCCGCAACCAACACTTGCAAAAGACACTCACTTGGTGGAGAAGATATTGAAAAAGCTCTATGTGGGCGGGCGGCCTCAGCTGCTATTGAAATGGAAATTAACTCTTTCTGTATTGTAATCATGAGAAATCTGTCAATGACATTGTCCATGGCGTATAGTGTATGTAAAATACACCTCGATATGAGCATTATTTCTGGGAAAAGTACAATTAAGATACAACCAACAATTGTGAAAACATGTACAGCTAAATAAAAAAACACGGGTGAAGCATAAAAATAACAACACACTAACATTGGCCAATTAAAATACTTGCATTTTCACATTATTTCCGCTTTATTCACCTGCAGTTCAGCTCGAAAAACGAGTTTAAAAACTCGATCAAAAACATACCTGAAGTGGTGCTCCTTTTACATACAAACACACTTAAGAAATGGTAAACAACAAATCAAAGAGCACACATGATTTTAAACTGCATTTCCTATTGCCAACTACTGATGTGGTGCGGACTATCCTAAGCTTTAAATTCATCGCAGTGCAATTATCAAATATGCTATCGATAGCGAAAACTCTTTGCTTGACAGTAGAGTTGTTGATTTGGGTTCGTTTCAGGGACTTAATTTTCAGTTCATTAGTTCATTTTTTGATGAACTACCTCATACAAATAATTATATGTGCATTATTTGTTTTTGCGAATTCTGTTGTTTACAGTTAACTTTGATTATTTTGGTAAATGCAGAATTTTTCGGTCAAATGTTTTTGTTGCTATGCGGCGAATATTCTTTCATTCTGAACTCTTTCGTTGTACCGTTACTTCAAAAATGTGTTGGCGAGTTGGGTATTTCGTAGTAAATAATTATATGTGCAAAATCAGTCTAGCTGATCTTTCTTGCTGATTACCTCGTGGAAACATTTTTTTTTAGAAAAATTCATTTGGATAACTATTGTTATTATATTTAATTCACTTATTACGGCACTTTTTAGCTAATCTATTAAGTTTATAGACTAAAATGCCACGTGGTACAAGTTTATCAGCCCAGGAACTGAGATTCATTCTCGGAATGCATGAATGTAGTGCTAAAATATCCGAGATAGCAGATAAACTAGGCCGGCATAGAAACTGCATTTCAATATTTTCGAAAAACCCCGGTGAATATGGCACAGCGCCGCGCAGTGGGCGCAAACCAAAGATTGATGAACGGTGCAAACGGATGATTCGACGCCTAGCAGTGGAGGATTCAATGAGCAGCGGGCAGATAAGGGCTCATTCGGGGCTTCAAGTAACAAGAAACAGAATAGTTCAAATACTGAATGAAAATAGGTTCATTGAATATACTTCAATGGTACCCAAACCTAAGTTACTGGAACGCCATATTAAGGCTCGTTTGGAGTTGCCGATAAGTACCGTTTCTGGGCAGAAGAGTGGTGCAATGTCATCTTTAGCGGTGAAAAAAAAATTTAATTTGGATGGCCCCGATAACTCCAAGAAATATTGGGGTGATTCGCGCCACGAACGTCGGTCCTGCTACAAGCGAGGTTTGGTGGAGGTACCTTGATGGTATGGGCTGCATTCTTCTACAAAGGAAAGAATCCCATCTGCATAATATCAACGCGGATGCATGCTGCCATGTACGTTCACCTTTTGGACAGTGAATTGATTGAATTTGCGGCCAATATTTATGGCGATGAGTGGACCTTTCAACAGGATAACGCTCCAATCCACAAGGCACAGGTGACTACAAACTTTTTCAATGGCCGAAAAATTCCAGTTTTACAATGGCTTTGAGCTTTGAGTCCGGACCTGAATCCCATTGAGAATCTCTGGGGAATTCTTTCTGATCGAGTTTTCAGAAACGGAAGACAGTTCGAGACAGTGCGCCACCTAAAATCAGCCATCGAGCAAGAATGGGCGAACATTGACATGACCATATTAAAATCCCTTGTTATTTCTATGCCAAAACGGATGAATTTAGTTTTGGCAAATAAGGGGAAAGGTATTGACTATTAGTCAAATCAGAATCATTTAAATTGTTGCCATTTGATGCGATTGAATGCCAAAAATCATGAAATGCACATATAGTTATTGACTATGCAAATAAATTTTAAGTTCGATATTTAATTATAGGATAAACTAAATTAAATTAATTTTTTTGTTTTTTATAGTAGTAATAAACTTGAATACCCCGTTTTTTGCTTAACTCTATAAAACTTTTGAAATTGCAAAATAAGTTGATGCACATATAATTATTTGTATGAGGTATAGTTAAATCTTTAGTTCGTTCGTTCGAGTCTTTTAGTTCGTTATATAGTTCAATCTTTTGGTCTTCGAGTCTTTTAGTTCGTTATATAGTTCAATCTTTAGTTCGTTCGTTCGAGTCTTTTGGTCTTTAGTTCGTTCGTCAATATCTTGTTCTTTCATTGACATCGTAAAATTTTGCCATTCTCCGCGCATGTTTTTAACTGTCGATCATTAAAAGTAAATGTTTTAAATAAAAAATACTTGCATGAGGTATTGAAAATATATTGAGCTTAATTATGTTTAAATTTAAATTACAAATAAAAATTAAAATCCAAAAGCTAACAAAAAAAATATAATATATTATTACTATAATATTTTCTTCAAGTTAAAAAGGAACTTCATGTTTTTGGTTGATATTAATATGTTGGCTAAGAATATAAATTAAATAATGTAACTATTCCATATTATTATGCAGGAATGTGAGCTTATCGACCTTGTTTGGTTGCAACAAGCTCCTTCGGTCTGTTACTATCTATCGGTCTAACGAACAAACTAAAGGAAGGAACAAAATACTCGAAGACCAAAAGAACAAAAGACCAATGAACTAAAGACCAAAAGACCAATGAACTAAAGACCAAAAGACCAATGAACTAAACACCAAAATACCAATGAACTAAAATCAGGGATTTAGTTCGTAAGTTCAGTTTGCGGAGTAGTTCAAACGAACAAAGTCTGAACTAAACGGTACAACTCTACTAACGGAGCATGCAGTGCTAGCCTAGGCGAGGCCTTGGGTCTTTTAACAGCCAGATCGGTCGCTGACCCAAGGTTCCTGTTTTGTCAAGCGCCGTTTGAACTGTCGCAGATGCCCGAATGCCCAGGCATATGACCGCAAGCATCTCTTTTAAGGGCGGCCGACGCCTCAGTAATATTTGACCGAGTGGTCGGCGCAGATATTCTGCAAAATAATAAATATTAGATATTTTAAATGAATTGTTAAATTACCTTTCCTAGGGGAGATCGGGCGGCCTTAGCCAGGAACGGGCTCGCCGACTTGAGTGATGCTCCGAAAACTCCTGGGCAGGAGCATCACATGGCTGGGTGGGTGCGCGGTGGCTTGGCTGGCACCAATGGCTGTTGTTGTGATGTATTTGTCCCTCGTAGAGTAGTTTTATTGCCTGTAAACAGATTAAAATATGTTAAAAAATGTATTTTATGTGCATTTTGGTTTATTTACCTTTTGTCAGTGATGCGTCTTTTGTGTAAATACCGATGATTATCGATATTTTGGTGCGGACTGCTGAGCTGGGGAAAAACCCCTCCCCAAGTGCTGATGAGCTAACCGGCACAGCCCTATCGACAAAAAGCAATCCGTAACATAATGGCGCCCAATTTTCAAAAGTAGCAAAAATGTAGGCCAGTTTATTCTGTGCCGAAATATTTGCTAAAATCGATAGTCAGCGGTATTTATACGCCTCGCCGAAGCTTTGCTGATGTGACTCAGCTTATAACAAACTTCTGCACGTTGTATGTTCATATTCACGTTTGAATTCACGTTTTATTCAGTCAGTAGAAGCAGACTTGCCCTCAGCCATGTCCAATATCCGAATGTGTTGCATACAAATTGTGTTTGTCGGAACGGAAATGTGCGTAACAGGCAGAAGGAGGCATCTCCGACCCCATAAACTATATATATTCTGAATCAGTATCAGTAGCCGAGTTGTGCCATGTCTGTCTGTCCGTCTGTCTGTCTGTATGAACACCTGGATCTAAGAGCTAGAGTTATCAAATTTTGTGACAACATACGTATATATTGCAGTGTCTCAAAGTTTTTTTAAAATTTGGACACGCATCTATAAATCAGAAATAAGTATTTAAAAACTACAATATTAACTCAACAACTTCGACTTCGCGACATTTATTAATTATGTCTTATATTAATTTGTTTATTTCTTTTATTCTAATAAAGTAAAAGAAAAGTTACAGTCGAGCAGGCTGTGATATAGCCGCTACAAACAAATTAAATTATTTTATTAAATTTAAATAAAAATAATTATTTTGTTTTCACATTTATTACGTAATACGAATGACAATCGAATTATAATAGTTATAAATAATATTAATTACTTATAAATAAAGTTTACTATTTATACCCTTCGACCATTGAAAATGGTCAAAAAGGGTATACTAACTTTGTGCAAATGTATGTAATAGGCAGAAGGAGGCGTGGGAGACCCATAAAGTATATATATTCTTGCTCAGGATCACAAGCCGAGTCGATTGAGCCATGTCTGTCTGTCTGTCTGTCCGTCAGTCTGTGTGAACACACAGATCTCAGCTATTATAAAAGCTAGAGTTACCAAATTTGGCAGGAAGACTCCTGTGTACTATAAGCAGATCAAGTTTATTTCAAATGTTAGGTGCCACGCCCACCGCCCGCGTAAATCAAAAATGTAATTTTTGAACTCAATTTGTAAGCGCTGTATAAAAGATACAACTTTCTGACTTTAACATAAACTAAGCTAAATGAAATATCTACGTATTCTCAAAATTACAATCCGATCGGACAACAAACACAAAAGTTATTTAAGAAAGTATGAGCATAAAACCAAGTGCTTCTGTCAGCTAACAAGGTAGGCGGGCGAGCGCGAAGCGCGATCGCCATCTGTCGGGATTAATTTCAAAGCATGTGCTTATGCATATGTGTATGAATTTAACAAATTAAACTATACGTGAACATAGGTCGAAGGGTATCCCACTGTCGCGTGCTGCGCGACTGTTGCTTTTCTTACTGGTTTTATTTTATTTAGCACGCATCAAAAAAACGCTCAATTAGAATGCTAGAAAATAACAGAGATCAAAAGCCCTTATAAAGTTATGAATATGCGAGTGGGACGCCTATACATACATATCAGCATATCCACATGTATGTATTGGCGTCCCACTTCAACACACATTATTGCATGATTGTATATACATAAATATGTACAATTCTAATTACATATATTGCGTAACTAAAACTTAAAAATCGTCTACCGCCGCCGCCCCTCTTTAATGTTTTTGAGCTTTTAATTTATTTAAAAAAATTATGAAAAACAAAAAGAATTTCACATGTCGATCGCGACAGCAATCGAACCACGAACACGTTCAACGTCATTGACCTTAGAGTCCGGGACACAGTCCACTCAGCCACGTAGAAAAATCCCGGGATGCCAGTCGTTAAATTTTAAGGAACCTGTAAATATAAGAAATTATACACATAGGAGAATCAGTACGATAATACCGTTGGAAGAGCGGATGCGAAGGTACCTGGAAGCCAGAAAACGAATATTCAGCCAACATCAACTGGCAGGCATGCGGTTTGTATCTCGCAGGATACAAAGGGCGAAATGGCGCTTCCGGCAACGACGGACGAAGCGCAGGGAAGATGTGGCCGCAGTCGTACGCAACCAGGCGAACGATCCCAAACTGTTCGGTGAATTAAAAATATGTGGTGAGCGGGTCCTTGGAATGCTTGATACCGGAGCATCCATCAGCCTATTGGGTCGTGGTTGCAGGGAGCTCAACGGCAAGCATCAGGCATCAACGTGCCGATGACCAGGTACTTCTGCAAAGTACGCACCGCCGCAGGAGAGGATCGGTCCATAATTGGCCGAGCGGAGTTGGCTGTGGAGTATTTAGGTAAAATTAGGAAAGTAAACTTTTACATGTGCCCATATTTGGAGCAGAAAATTTTCCTGGGAGTCGATTTCTGGCGAACCTTCGAGCTAGCGCCCGAACTAATTGCACGAGAGGCAGCAAATGGCCAAAAGAAAGACGCCGCAAAACTCCAGGCCCAAGATATGAATCACTACGCTGACGACGCAGCGGACGACCACAAATTAGACCTCGAGAGGTGGGAACTGTGTCCGGAACAACAGCATCACCTCGAATGTGTGCAAAGACAGTTCCTTACCTTTGAGCAACATGGTCTCGGCAGGACTCAGGTCGATAGTTATACTATTGAGCTGATAGAGGGAGCCAAAACGTTTAAGGATCGTCCGTATCCCATGTCGCCTGCACGGAAATTAGTCACCGGACCGGACCGGATATCGCGACGCATTTGCGTTATCTGAACAGTGCCTAAAGGAAGCAGGGTTGACTATAGGCTTAAAAACCTTAAAGAACCTAGGCTTCGTGGTAGGAGGAGGACTCTTACAGATTGATCCTGGCAGAATAGAGGCCATAAACGGATTCCGAAACCAAATACCATAAAAGAGGTGAGAGCGATCCTGAGAACAGCAGGATAGTACCGTCGTTTCTTTCGAGACTTCGCGACACTCGCAGCTCCACTAACCGAATGTCTTATAAGAACAAACATATTTAGTGTCGAAGCTGAAAAGGCGATGCTGGATTTAAAAGAGGCACGTACCACAGCTCAAGTGTTGGTCCACGCTGATTTAAAACGGCATTTTTATATTCAGTGCGATGCTTCGCACGTGGGAATCGAAACCGTGCTTTTCCAGTGCGATGAGGCGGAACAGGAGCGGCCGATTGCTTTCTTCTCGGCGAAGCTAAACGCACACCAGGTGAATTACACCGTCACCGAGAAGGAGTGCTTGGCAGCAATCATGGCGATAAGGCAATTCCGACCGTATGTCGAGGGAATGCCCTTTACCTGTATAACCCACCACGCCAGTCTGAAATGGGTAATGACCATGAAGGACCTTTCGGGAAGGTTGGCCAGGTGGTCGCTGCAGTTACAGGGCTACGATTTCGCCATAGAACATCGCAAGGGCTCGGATAACGTGGTTGCAGATATACTCTCGCGTAGCACAGAGGAGGTCTATATGGCTCCCACCGATCTGCAGGGTTTCGAGACCACGGCGTACGATGTGGACGAGTACCAAGAATTGGTACGAGAGCCCGAGATGAATAAGCAGTGCCTGCCAGACCTGAAGATAGAGGACGGGTTACTTTTCAACCGAAGGATCGTAGTGGAAGCTGTGGATTCCGTCAGGCTTGATAGCGTCGTTGATCGCACGGGGTGACGAAGAGCCGACAGCAGCACACGGGGTGACGAAGAGCCGACAGCAGCACACGGAGGACAGGCGAACACATTGGAGGTTCTCCGCCGGCTATACTATTGGCCAGGGATGGCTATACAAATGCGGGATTATGTGAGTATGCGAGATTTGCAAGGAGGCGAAGGCACCAAATCATCGCATGGAGGTCGGAATTGGCGAGAAAGTGGACACGGAGAAGGTCTTCCAGAAAATATACATCGATTTTCTGGGGAAATATCCTCGGTTGAGAAGAGGACACGTTCCTTAAGGCGATGCGAGAGGTATCTGCAACACAACTCATAGAGTTCCTATTCCAAGAGATGTTCTTCAAGTTTGGTGTGCCCGAAGTTATCCATTCGGATAATGGTAAACAGTTCGTCTCTAATATGTTCGAAGAGATGGTTACGGACTTCGGAATAAGGCACGGATCCATTCGGCGACGCGAGAAACGCCGTTCTTCACGGTTTTCGGTCATCACCTTATCCTGAACGGCAAATGGTACTGATTGGCTCGGAAATTGAGGTGCATGTGCGACCATGAAATGGAAGGTATGGCACACAGTGACAAGATGGCTATCATTCGAGCCCGGGTCCAAAACAAGATCAATGAGGTGAGAAAGTTGCGGTACGATCAACGAGCAATGACCTTTCACGCCTCGCCCGGCCGAGAAGTTTACCGGCGGAACTTCTCAGCGACTTCTCGAGGAGCTTCAACGCAAAGTTGGCAAGAAAGTTCCTACGGGCGGTCCGCGGTCGGCGGTCGGAAACAACGCGTTCCTTCTGAAAGATCTACAAGGGCGACGGCTTGGCGTATATCACGCAAAAGATATACGCAAATGAAGCATGGCTGATTCAATTGCCGACCCTGCAATAGGAAGAGATGTTTAAACAATCAACAGACACTCGAGTTAACCCAGTGTGGAGAACGTGGGCCCCGCGTTTGGCGCCTGTCGGACTGCTTCCGAGATCTGTGCCGGCTGAAACAATGCCACAGCCCACATGGAGAATGCCCCAATGAGTTCTTCTCTTACGCCGTTCGAAATCTTGGGTGCTGTTGCATTCTGCGGCTGTGTTCATTTCGAGTGTCGATAGATATATGTGGGTACGCGGTGGCTTGATGTTGTGGTGTATTTGTCCCCCGCAGAGTAGTTTTTTTTGCATGTAAACAGATTAAAATGTGTAAGAATATGTATTTTATTTGCATTTTGGTTTGTTTACCTTTTTGTCAGTGATACGTCTTTTGTGTAAATACCGATGATTATCGATATTTTGGTGCGGACTGCACCAAAATAAATAAACAAATAATAATAATAAATTACTCAACTTTTTAAGGATTTATCATAAATTAGGTGAGAGAATTATTAAACAGAAGTTCTCGAGGGCTGTTTCCTTGTCGCGAAGATTTGACAATTAATCCGTATAGATTTTAATGAGATAAGACGAAAATGTTAAATAAATATTTTCAATTTTCAGCTTAGGTTATGAGATATAGCCTTCTATAACATTGCTAACTGCTTTTATTGACAAAATTTGTGAATTAAAATAAAAAATTCGGAATACATAAATATGTAATTACTAAATAAAATTATCCTTATAGAACAAGCCACATGTTTTCGGAGGTTTTAACATTTTCGCCGCAAGATAACCATTTTTGCCCACTGTACCTGTCTCTAGGCTCTCGACGCTGAAACACAAAATTGACTTCAGGCTGCCACCGCGCTGGCCGAAGCATTTGCCTATTGCCAAACTTCACAAGCACCGCATACATTCATACGCAGGCCGCGCATGCATACACCTCACACATGGAAACGATCGCACAGCGCAAAAGAAGTACGCACATGCTTATCGTTCCGCTGTCGTTGTGCGACTGAAGCAGATTTGATGCTATGCACTGTTTGTACTGAGAGCCGAACAGCTCAATACCCCGGTCAGGCGATCAGCTAACGTCTGCTTCTGTTCTTCTTCATCTCTGGGGTACTCGGTCCGCAAAATCACTCTCAAACTGCGCCAGGGCTGTTTGACGTCTCTATGTGTTCATTGCTTAGTGATATAGCCTTCGAAAAGTCTTGATTTCCCATATAAAATTCTAAGCTGAATATCGAACATCGATATCGATGTATCGATATATGTATATATACAATTATTTATTACATATATGTGTATCTCAAATAATTATAATTAAAAAACCATAATAAACAGCCATGGCAGAAAAATATTCTTCGGACCTATTACGTGTTGTTGTTGCACAGATAGCACAAACAATTGGATATAGCAATACGCAAAGTGCACCGGTTGAATTGTTATTAGACATTGTGCATAGGTTCATCCAAGAATTGGCTCGTAATCAACACAGTCAAACTGAGCACGGTAAGTTACTATTAATATTATTCATTTATTTTAAACTTTGTTTCATGTTTTCATCCTTTTAATGTTAGCCAATCGTACTGAACCCAATCTTAAGGATGTATTTATGAGCCTTAAAATCCTTGGCATTGATGTCTATGAGTTGCTTGACTATATTGGAAACGTTGAGCCAGTTCCCTTTTATCTGAAAATACCAAAATATCGAATCAAAAGAGATACCAGTATGAACTTTCTTAAACCTGGCAGTGCAGAGACGCTAACGAGACCAGTGCATATATTTGAGTATCTGCCAGCAATTCTACCTGCAGAATCATATAGACAAGATCATGAAGTGGTCGCACAGTCTCCATTGGGAGACATGCAAAACCAGAATCAGAAGAGCTCATCTCAATTGCAAGAAGCCGTCTCTGATTTCATTCCCAGTTGGCGTACATCACAGAATGAATCAATGACTCATCTCTTGAATACATCATCTAGAGATAACATGGATAACGATATTCAGGTGGTTCGAGAAATTAGTGTTGTAATGACAACTGGAGGCTTCATTTCCCCGGCTATAGAGGGAAAGTTACCAGAAGCGTTTGTACCTGATATTATTGGTAAGTAAATATAATAAATATTTTGTTAGCAGGCTAAAAAAAAATATACGTATAATATAAAATGTATGGGCCTTTATGAGCAAAAAAATAGCAAAGCCCAACACTATGGTAGAATTACGGGAAATCATAGAAAAAGTATGGTACAAAGACATCACAAATGAATATTTGCAGAATTTATATGATTCGATACCAAGAAGAATAAATAGTGTTATAAGGGCCAAAGGCGGTACTACGAAGTACTAAAAAAAATAAAAAAATATTAATTTAATGTTCCTTCGCAAAGAACTTTGCATATGTAACTCAAGAAGAACTCAAGAAGAACAAGAACTGAAGAATATCAATGGAAAAAATTATCATTTGTTGAATAAAAATTTTTGTATGATTTATAAAATGAATTTACTGAATATTGTCGTACTGGCAAAAACTTAGCAAACTAAAAAGGGCACGGGAAAAAAAAAAATTTCCAATCATGTTACTTGTCTACCAAAATATTTGGTATGCAATTATGTTTAAAAATATACTAACTACCTCTAAAAAATTAAATTAGACCAAAAGAATCATTTTTGAAAGAACCCCAGGAATCATGCAGGATCAACAGGCCGGACTGTATAGACCTGTCTGTCAGTCTGTTTGAATTAGAGATGGGCACGGGCCTGTGTTTTGACGCCCGGCCCAGCCCGAACCAGATTCGAATTTTTGAGGCCCGGCCCGGCCCGGTACTTTTTAAAGAGGGCCCGGACCGAACCAAACTCGAATTTTTGAGGCCGATATCGATTAAAACATCATTATATTTTTTCAAGCACGCCGGGCTTTTACTCCTAGGCCCGGGGCCCGATGGTAAAAGGCCCGGTAGCTAGTTTTAGGCACCGGGCCTAAATTATCGAGGCCCGGCCCGCGCCCATCTCTTGTTTGAATGCATAACTTCTATGTTTATTATTCGATTACATTGAAATTATAATGAAAGATATTTACTATAGTCATTTAAGTATATGTCCTTATCAAAGAGTTGTATCTTTTATATATCGTTTGCAAATCAAATTGAAAATTGATTTTACATGCCACTCAACTGTCACAACAAACACAAGTTTCAGTGCCCAAATACGGTCAAATAATAGTGACATATTTTTAGATAAACTATAAACTATAAATGTTATACCTCATACAAATAATTATATGTATGTGCATTATTTGTTTTTGCGAATTTTGTTGTTTACAGTTAACTTTGATTATTTTGGTAAATGCAGAATTTTTCGGTCAAATGTTTTTGTTGCTATGCGGCGAATATTCTTTCATTCTCAACTCTTTCGTTGTACCGTTACTTCAAAAATCTGTTGGCGAGTTGGGTATTTCGTAGTAAATAATTATATGTGCAAAATCAGTCTAGCTGATCTTTCTTGCTGATTACCTCGTGGAAACATTTTTTTTTAGAAAAATTCATTTGGATAACTATTGTTATTATATTTAATTCACTTATTACGGCACTTTTTAGCTAATCTATTAAGTTTATAGACTAAAATGTCACGTGGTACAAGTTTATCAGCCCAGGAGCAGAGATTCATTCTCGGAATGCATGAATGTAGTGCTAAAATATCCGAGATAGCAGATAAACTAGGCCGGCATAGAAACTGCATTTCAATATTTTCGAAAAACCCCGGTGAATATGGCACAGCGCCGCGCAGTGGGCGCAAACCAAAGATTGATGAACGGTGCAAACGGATGATTCGACGCCTAGCAGTGGAGGATTCAATTCAGCAGCGGGCAGATAAGGGCTCATTTGCGGCTTCAAGTAACAAGGAACAGAATAGTTCAAATACTGAATGAAAATAGGTTCATTGAATATACTTCAATGGTACCCAAACCTAAGTTACTGGAACGCCATATTAAGGCTCGTTTGGAGTTGCCGATAAGTACCGTTTCTGGGCAGAAGAGTGGTGCAATGTCATCTTTAGCGGTGAAAAAAAATTTAATTTGGATGGCCCCGATAACTCCAAGAAATATTGGGGTGATTCGCGCCACGACCGTCGGTCCTGCTACAAGTGAGGTTTGGTGGAGGTACCTTGATGGTATGGGCTGCATTCTGCTACAAAGGAAAGACCCCCATCTGCATAATATCAACGCGGATGCATGCTGCCATGTACGTTCACCTTTTGGACAGTGAATTGATTGAATTTGCGGCCAATATTTATGGCGATGAGTGGACCTTTCAACAGGATAACGCTCCAATCCACAAGGCACAGGTGACTACAAACTTTTTCAATGGCCGAAAAAATTCCAGTTTTACAATGGCTTTGAGCTTTGAGTCCGGACCTGAATCCCATTGAGAATCTCTGGGGAATTCTTTCTGATCGAGTTTTCAGAAACGGAAGACAGTTCGAGACAGTGCGCCACCTAAAATCAGCCATCAAGCAAGAATGGGCGAACATTGACATGACCATATTAAAATCCCTTGTTATTTCTATGCCAAAACGGATGAATTTAGTTTTGGCAAATAAAAGGAAAGGTATTGACTATTAGTCAAATCAGAATCATTTAAATTGTTGCCATTTGATGCGATTGAATGCCAAAAATCATGAAATGCACATATAGTTATTTACTATGCACATAAATTTTAAGTTCGATATTTAATTATAGGATAAACTAAATTAAATTAATTTTTTTGTTTTTACATATTTCAATATAGTAGTAATAAACTTGAATGCCCCGTTTTTTGCTTAAGTCTATAAAACTTTTGAAATTGCAAAATAAGTTGATGCACATATAATTATTTGTATGAGGTATATACATTTTAATTTTTTAGATAAATTCAAAGGGCTAGATGCACCGCCAGCGCCGAAAACTTCTCCGCCCCACATGCCCGAAACCATTAAAGATGTCCCAGCAGACGTACCTATAAATCCAAAAATGATGTTCGAATTACCACCATATGATCGAACAGAACGTGTTTCCCATGTAGTGGAAAGCACTCCTAGTGAAAATACTTTCTTCAACAATGAACAATCCATGGACTTAGCCAATGCTCAGTCTGCTGCCTTAACAATAATTTTTCAGGATAATAACATGAACAAGGCGCATGATAAGGCTCATCGTAAAGCATTAAAACTATATCAAAAGATATCGAAAACACAGAACCCCACCATAAGTTTTAAGAAATCAATTAAGAATGTGAATCGTGGAAAGTTCTCGGGACTGCCAGACAAACCTAATGAGCGCATGCAGTTGGAGAAGTGCCACTGATAATTCCAAATGCAGATACGTCTATACTTGCAGTAGACAATCAAGTTTATATTAGCGAACGCCCTCATACAGTGCTTGATAATGCAGATAAACAGATAATAATGCCAGATCTGATCGATGAAAGAAAACTATCTAGTGAACCAGATCGAAATAAATTGAATATATTCAAGAAGATATCGAAGCAAAAGCCCACAAAAGTTCTATTATCGAATACTGGCTTGAATTTGCTGGAAAATACAACTAACAGTGGTTCGTCTTTGATCAACTTACCATCTGGTACAACTATAACCCCTGCTCCATTGTTTAATGCCACAAACAATGTACAGATTGCCTCCTCTAATATGCAGCCTGGCATGATTAAAATGCCATTATTGGCTGGTCCTGATAGGCTCTTTGAAAACACAGAGAAACCTAAAAAACGAGGACGCAAACCTGGAGGTAAAAATCAGATCAAACCTCCAGCATTTGCTGCAGTTACACAAATTCACAATTCTCCAAATAAAATGAATATAACAAATGTTCCTAATCCATCTCCACAACTGTCTATAGATGCCCCGAATATGGAGCCATTAAATTTAACTAATGTAGAGCAATTAAAAGCTGCACAAATACCAAATTTATCCTGCAATGATGAAGCAAAACATTTAATGATATATTGAAATTACCAAAAGTTAAAGAGAAAAGAGAGAAGAAGAAAGCTAAACCCAAAATCAATGCCTCGCAATCGATTGTTGAACAGTTTACAGAGAACAAACACTTGTCGCAATTGACTTTTCCAATGGATGAGAGTTTAAAGAGTAGCTCTACAAGCTCGACTAAAGGATTGTTTAGCACTGCGCCGCCAGTCACTGATGGCTATTTAAGAGGAGGATGCTTGGCAACTCAAACCGAAACAAACATGATGTATGCAATGAATCAAAGAAATATACTTCCTATGCAACCGATGTTACATTTTCCTCCTCGCCCGGCCTTAATACCTGCAGGCATCTACCCTCCTATAAATCTAACAAGCTTTGGCCAAAAAGTTTGTATTACGCTACCCAATAATATGATACCTAATCCATTTACAACATTTCCAACTGGAAATAGATCTACTATGAATGCAAATAGATCTTCACTTTCTGAAAATGCTGGTAAGCAACACTAAGATTATTCATTCTTATATATTTATATTTTTATATTTTACAGATAATCTGTCATCGCGTG
Organism: Zaprionus nigranus; assembly: GCA_018903425.1. Lineage (NCBI taxonomy): Eukaryota > Metazoa > Arthropoda > Insecta > Diptera > Drosophilidae > Zaprionus > Zaprionus nigranus. The sequence goes on along the minus strand of JAEIGD010000082.1, from coordinate 260,696 downwards.
TGGAACGTGGCTATTGCAATGTAGCTCCCCTCGTGCCTGAATCAATGAAACTAACTACGGCACAAGGTATCAGCGATGGAAATAAAACGGAATGTACTGATAGTATTACAAAGGATATGAGTATGAGTCACACATTGGCTCTCTCTTCTCATGACATATCGCACAAGCCAAAGAGTCCAGCGATAAAGACATTACCTTCAACTGCTACAGGAAATCTGGGTGATCCTATCGAGGTGTCGGATGATTCAAATGATACAGATTTAAATGTAACTAACACAAATAAGGAAACAATCTCTGCATTGCCACCACACACATTTGTTTTCAAATCCAGTAAATGTCAGACTTTTGCAAATGCTGGAACTGAAAAACATGCTGGTGTTCAACCATACTCCGGTTTTACATCGCAGCTATATACGCCCGATGCAAAGCAATTAAAAAAACTGACAAAACCAACAAGTGCAGCCTTGAAAACAAATCATCATGCAGATACAAATCTATTATCCTCACCATTTAATATTAATTATATGGGGAAACGATAAATTTAGCTTAGCTGGCGGAGCCGATCTGATTCCTTTGTCTCGCATCGACAGTGGACAGGCATATTCATCGCAGACAGTACCATCCACGAGTCTAACGGCAGGTTCTACATCTACATCTGGCGCCGCCCTTCCAAGTTTTACATTATCTCAAACTGACGAATCAAATTCTGCATCAAATTTTGTTGGACCTACTCAATATGGCGACATTACAATCACGCCAACTAGCGGTATCCCCGTGCATGATCTTAAAATGGACAAACTGCATAAGAAATTGAAAAAGGCAAAGGAGGGAAAAGTCAAGAAGAAAAAGCATAAAACAAAGAATAGAGACAAGAACGATGAAAAGAGATTATTAAATAACGATAACAAATCGAAAAGTCCCAATAAGAAACTCAAAAAGAAAAGAGAAAAACTGGTAAGCCAATATAGATAAGCACATTATTAAGTTGAAGTAATAATCCCTACTCAGTGAGGTTAGACTAGGTGTGTTAATTAAAGTTAACGCGTTTTGTATACACTTGCAGTAGGTATATTCATTTTGATCATAAAGTATATACATACATATATTATGAATCAGCATCACCAGGAGAATCCATACAGTAGACCTCGAAGTTAAATCCATTCTCGAATCGATTAATCGATGTTTTTTTTTAATTTTCTCCGATGCATCGACTTAATCGTACATTTGAAAGTAGTACTAAATTACTACAACTAAATAAGTAAACATGTCTAGTTTAGTTTTTTAGGGGTAGTGCGACGACTAAGCTTTTGTTTTTGAAGAATTTTGAGTTGAGCAATTGTTTAAGAACAATAAGGAGGTCGTCAATATATGGTATATTTTTATGCATTGAATTTTAAAAAAAATTCATGGTCTATTGTGTTTGTTGGAACGGAAATGTGCGTAACAAGCAGAAGGAGGCATCTCCGACCCCATAAACTATATATATTCTGAATTAGTATCAGTAGCCGAGTCGATTGAGTCATGTCTATCTGCCCGTCTGTCTGCATGAACACCTGGATCTCAGAAATTTTAAGAGCTAGAGTCATCAAATTTTGTGACAACGTAAATATTGCAGTGTCTCAAAGTTTTTTTAAAATTTGATCAGCCGCTTCTATAAATCAGTAATAACTATTTAAAAACTACAATATTAACTCAACAACAAAAGTTGTATATCTGACAAATACCTTGCTACGGGCGTTATATGAAAATTTCTTTTAAATCGGACTATAAATAAGTGAGATGATACGAATTAAACTCAGTGATGATACGAATTAAACTCACTTTGAACATATACACTTAAGCAGACCTAATTTCAAATCTAGCGTCAGACACATACCATTTTAAACTTTTTATTTGCATTGTATGGTAACAGAATTTGTTCACAATGCAGCTTTATCGATGAGCCAAGGAATGGCCGAGTGGTTAGAGTGGCGGACGGCAATTTCAAAAGACTGTGAGGAAGAGTGCGTGTGTTCAACTTTCGGTTGAGGCGGGTGAAAATTTTCATTTATTTTATTTTATTTTGTTTACTTATTTAATTTCGAATAAACTAAAAGAAGAGTTACAGTCAAGCGAGCTGTAATATAGCCGCTACATACTAATTAAATTATTTAATTTAATTTCATTTCATACTTATTATGCAATATGAAAGACAATCAAATTATAATAGTTATAAATACTATTAATTATTTATAAATAAAGTTTACTACTTTTATTTTATTTAGCACCCATCAAATGCGTTCTTCACTGCCGTCACTCTTTCCGTATTTTGTCTGTTATGACTTTGCAAATTCAGTAAGATTCCAATTGGATGTTTCCTACTTTGTTTTGCTCCCAATATTTTGCAATTAGAATGCTAGAAAATAACAGAAAGTTATGAATGTGCAGTGGGACGCCCATACACACATGTTTGCATATGCACATGTATGTATTGGCGTCCCACTTCAACACACATTATTGCACGAATGTATATACATACATATGTACAATTAGATTTTCAGTTGCTGTTGTGTACCGACGAAAGAAAACTAAGTTCTAATTACATATAGTACGTAACTAAGACTTAAAAATCACCAACCGCCGCCGCGGTGGAAATAAATTCAGTGAACCTAGATTTTTTTCCAGCACTACCATCCAGCCATGTCTGTCTGTCGAATCTCTCAGTTTTAAAGTTATCTGGCACACTTGGCAAATGCTTCGGCCAGCGCGCTGGCAGCCTAGTCAATTTTATATTTCGGCGTCGAGAGCCTAGAAACGGAGGCATAGGGCTGTAGTGAAGGTTTTACGGGCCCCTGTGCAATACTCATCAGGGACTCCTACTTGAATTACCTTAATTAATAAATATATGTATATGTGTTTACCAATGGAATAACACAGTAACTATCTTGGTGGTCAGACGTGTTTAGTCTTTGCTCCCTGTGTTTATATAATTCTTGCGATTTTATTTGCGTAAGTAGTGTCATTATTAGTGCGCTATTTTATTAGTGCTAACCTTGTAAGTACAACCGTAGAAGTAACACACTAATACTTTTATTAGTCAATTCTTAAACTAATAGTCCTAATTTTTCACTTGCGCGTCTTTGGCGTCAAGTTTTTGTTTCTGTTTTGATTAACATTCCCACGCTCTCCCGGTCACGAAATTATATTTCTCTCTGAGTAAGTTGTGTAGTGCTGTTGTTGAAAACATCACAGCTGTTGTTGTTTTGTTTACTTCGTTGTGCTCGCTAGTTTCTCAGTTTTACTGTCGTACTTGCTTGCTTGCTTGTTTCGGCGCGGTAACTGTTCCTTGCTCTCTCAAAAAATTTATTTCATTTTTATGTTTTCTATTTGCTCTTCGTTGTCCCCTACATTTTAAATGCATATTAATTCATACAATCATGGTGTCGTGCTCCGCAGCAATTTGCTTATGTTCTTCTGATCCTAAGGCGGATTACATTGGTTGCTGGCTCTGTGATAATTTTTGTCAATTAAAATGCTGTGGCCTAACTGTGCGGGTACGGAACGCCGTTCAGACCAATACTGGTCTCAAATGGTCGTGTGAAACGTGTCGTGTGGCTGAAAACTATTACAGAAAATCGATAATAAAAACAAACTTGGCTTTTATAAGATACGCACAGCTTTCTCCAATCTCCAATCTGAATTTTTTGAAAATCAGGCCAAATTTATTGCGTTTGCGGTTCCTAGCAAACCACCGGATCCTTTGAGTGTTTCTTTAGATTGCGTCACTACGAATGTAAAGCTCACCAACATACCTTCTTCTGAGGCTTCTTCTCCCGATCTTCTAAGCCTACTCTCCCCTATACCGTCTTGCTCTTCTAATTTCACAAAAAAAAAACTAGCAGCGAAGTTCCCGCAGCCAAACTTCTTGCTCCCCCTCCTCCCATTGCGAGCAATGACAACAACATAACGGGAAATGTTCCTGTAATAATGCCTGCTACTAAGGCACAAAATATAAAACCTCTGATTGCGATTAAACACAAAAAATTGATGTTTATCTGTTGTTTGGCGCCGGATGCTACTATAGAAGATGTAGAATCGTACATCCTAGCAAAGCTGTCTTTAAATAACTCTACAGTTGAATAATTCAATTCCAAATTTAAGCGCAACATTTCTTTTTTCAAAATTAGTCTCCCAGCAGAACAGTTTAAAGACGTTTGCGCTACTTCCTTTTGGCCGCGTGACCTTATTGTTAAGAAGTTTACTCCTAAACAAAAAAGCTAACTTCCGTTAATCTTCCCACGTTGGCCGTTACATCGCCAAAAAATGCAAAAAATTCAAAATCTTCAATAAACTGAATTTTTCATTTCCTCATGCCTCCGAAAATGTTAGGGGTCATACAAAAATATTTCTTCTTTAATTCTTTCCTATCAAAAAGTTAGAGGTCTCTGTAGTAAAATCTGAGGTCTTTATCTTAATATTCTTGCCTTTTTCTTCCCAAATTATTGCTTTTACCGAAACCAGTCTTTCCAGATATGTATACAACATACAGGCTTGATCGACCTGACCAACGGGTTGGTGGAGTACTGATTGCAGTAGACTCCAACATTAAGTCGGACCTGCTCCTATATTCCGCCGTCATCGGAATTATCAGTCTAATCGCAACACTTGACTACATAGAAAATGGTCAAAAAAGGGTATACAAACATTGTGCAAATGGAGGTAACAGGCAGAAGGAACCGTGGGAGACCCCATAAAGTATTCTTGCTCAGGATCACAAGCCGAGTCGATTGAGCCATGTCTGTCTGTCTGTCTGTGTGAACGCACAGATCTCAGCTATTATAAAAGCTAGACTTACCAAATTTGGCAGAAAGACTCCTGTGTACTATGCGCTGATCAAGTTTATTTCAAATGTTAGGTGCAACGTCCACCACCCCCGTAAATCAATAATTTAATTTTTGTACTCAATTTGTAAGCGCTGTATAAAAACTACAACTTTCTGACTTTAACATATACTAAGCTGAATGAATTATCTACGTATTCTCCAAATTGCAATCTGATCGGACAATAATCACAGAAGTTATTTAAGAAAGTATGAGCATAAAACCAAATGCCTCTGTCAGCTAACAAGAGAGTGTTAGGAATAATTGTAAAGCATGTGCATATGCATATGTGTATGAATTTAACAAATTAAACTACACGGGAACATAGGTCGCAGGGTATCCCACTGACGCGTGCTGCGCGACTGTTGGTTTTCTTACTAGTTTTAACCTGTTATCAGACAGAGATCACTGCATAGTCCTGGGCGATTTTAATATCCCAGAATATAATTGGACATATAGTGCTGCAGGAAACTTCTTTTTGCCTTCCCGGCAACATATAATTGGACATCTAGTGCTCAAGGAAACTTCCTTTTGCCTTCCCGGCAACATGACCTATTTGACGGTTTGTTTGACATGTCTTTGTCGCAGGTCAATCATGTCAAAAAAATCTCTGAACAGATTGCTTGATTTATGTTTCGCCTCCGATCCTTCCAAGATGATTGGAGACAGGGTACAACCCCTTTCCCTACCAGAAGATTCTTATTAGCCCACTTTCGAAGTCAATTTCGACTTGGGTATTAGTATTGTGGATAAAAGTGAAAGGCCGTGTAATCGCGTGCTCTGCTTTAAGAAAGCAAACTTTGAAAATCTAAATTCTTTAATTTCACATTGTGATTGTTCTGATTTTTATTCATCAACTGATATGTCAATATGTTTATATATATAACACCCTTAAAAAACTTAAAGAGTAGCTTATTCAAGAAATATAAGCAAAAAAAACTCACCGCTTATCTTTTCCCGCTACTTAACTGCTCGTGCAAATTTTACCGTGCTTAACGCGAAATGTTATAAAAACTATTTGAACAGATGTAGGTTTCAGTTTTTCCAGAATCCTAAAAACTTTTATAGTTTTGTTAACATGAAGCGTAGGTCAGCGGTCTTTCCTTCTAAATTTTCGTTTGATAACGCTGAGGCGGACACAGATCAGGCCATGGCCGGACACTTATTCTTCTTCTAAGCATTCATTCTTATCCATATAGCGTAGAAAGTTTGAATGGTATCTTCACACCGTTACTGAAAGAAAATTCACTTTTTTAAGGATCTTAACCAGTCTTTTCACCAGGTCCCGATGGACCAATTGCATGTTTATAACATTCTACTCGCTATTTTGATTAGACTTTGCTTGCTAACACTAAATCTCTTGATCTGATTGGATTTTCTGGGTTTTTCCCAATCCTCAGCAACAAATGTTGGATCGGCTCTTTCATTTTTTTATCCCAATGTCAATTAAATAATTATATAATTATATATAATATACTATACTTGAGCTTTCCTATATATATTAACAGTTTGCATGCATATGTAGAATTGCAGATATTAATACGTGTCGTATTTGATGTTTAAATACAAACAAACAGATATTATGCGTACAGGAGGGCTATACATACGTATATAACATACGTATCTACCGTCTTCATACAGACATCTGCTATGCAACTGCTAGTGTCTCTTTCTCTAGTCAGAGGGGACCCTGGATGCGGCTAGTTATCATTCGGTTGGCGTGGTTCGATGACTAGAAACGGTGTTAAGTTAGATAGAGAACAATATATAGCTTTACAAAAAAAAAATTTAGTCCCGTTGCCTATTTCAGATCTATGACACAAGTTATAAATGTACTAACGTCATTCAAATGATGACGAGGCTGCTATAGGTGTTGGTGCAGCCCGCCTTCTTTACCCGCCTTACCTTGATTTCCTCGGCGACGTTATTAGGAAATCCCTAAACAAGTCAGCTGAACTGCAAGCTCAGCCCATTTTCATCCAAAGAAACATATTATTTTTATGTATGGTAACCGTGAGCCCCTGACAGTTGAGAGCCCTCCTGCACCGCAAACCCTGCGCACTTTTAGCTACGGGCCTGGCCATCGTGAAATCAACTGAGTGTTTGTTTTTGTCTTTGTCATCGAGAGCTAAGAAACCGAATTACAGTGAGCCAAAATGGTTATTTGGCGGCAATAATTTTAGCATCAAAAAACATGTGTGTTTATGATTAATTTTTGAGAATATGGATTGAATATTCATATTTATATTATATTTTGTAGAGCAAAATTATAATATCAAAAATAAGTTTTGATAATTATAAATTTTTTGTATATGACTTTACCAATATTGACAAAATTTGTGAATTAAAATAAAAAATTCGGAATACATAAATATGAAATTACTAAATAAAATTATCCTTATAGAACACAAAATTGACTTCAGGCTGCCAGCGCGCTGGCCGAAGCATTTGCCTATTGCCAAACTTCACCAGCACCGCATACATTCATACGCGGGCCGTGCATGCATACACATATACAGTGCCGCTCAACTGAATAGGTTTGACTATTTGTTTAGGTTTGAAACGTTGTAACTTAGTTATATGCAATCCGATTTAAGCGAAATAAATTTATATGTATGAATAGATCAGTCATTTGTTAAATAGCAAAGTTTCTGATTTCTTAGTTTTGTTTTTATATCATTTTTTTTTTTTTTTTCAAAAACATAACAAAAAATCTTCATTTTTTTGGCTCAACTGAATAGGTTTGACCACTAAAACTATTTAATAAAATATACATTTATTAGTATAAAGCAAAATTTCAAGGCACTGGATAGTTTAAATAATAAAAGGCACTGTTTTAGCGTTATTTAGTATTTGGTATGGCCACCCTTGCTTTTAATTACTTCAAACATACGGTTTGGTAAGGAATCATAATATTTTTTAATTTCGTTTAGTGAAATTGTTGACCAGGCTTTTTTAATTGCTTCAACTAGGGTCCCAGTTTCACTAAATTGTCTTCCTCCTTCGTACACTCTCCTGGACAAAAGTCCCCAAATGTTTTCAATAATGTTAATGTCAGGGGAGTAGGGCGGCCACTCGAGCAATTTTACGTTTTGATCTTTAATCCACTGTTTTATAATCCGAGCCGTATGGATGGGAGCGTTGTCATGTTGGTACGTCCATTGAATATGACCATAAATCTCAGAAAACTGAGGAAAAGCCTTTTGAAGCACAGTCTTATACACGTTTGCGTTCATTTTCGAGGTGACAAACTGGAGCTCGCATGTTCCATAAAAAGATATGGCTCCCCACACCATTACACCACCTGCACAAGTGTGATGACGGCTTAAAAAACATTCTTCCTTTCTAATATCATGGAAATAGTAATTATAGCCATCCGGTCCATCGAGGTTGAACTTCTTTTCATCGGAGAAAACCACCGTCTTCCACTCCTTGTTCCACGTCATGTGTTCTCGGGCAAATCGCAGTCGTGCTTCCTTACGAGCATCATTGAGAGGTGGTTTTTTTTAATTTTTAATCTCTTCAAGTATTTGGAACTTCGAATAATTCGTTTTACCGTGGCCACACTAGCATTTACACCACATTTTTTCTTTAATTTTTCCAGCAGAAAGGTGAGAATTTGAGGCAGTTCGTAGAATAAGTCGCCTCTCTGATGGTGTTGTTGCATATTTTTTTCCTCCTTTCATTTTTTTCCCATAGTCGGCTTCATTACGGAGAAAATTACTCACAACGTTTTGACTTCGACCGATTTTCTTGGCTATTACACAGTGTTTTTAAGCCAGATTCAATATAGCCTTTGATTTGACCTTTTTCAAATTCGGTTAAAGGTTTTCCGCGGCCCATTTTAGATAAAAGATTATTTTAATTTTAGAATACAAAAGAATTCAACTCTTCTTGCACATAATAAGTAAGCAATTGAAGGTTCAAAACAAAAAAAAATGATAAAAAAAAACGCAATTTGAACAAAGAAAGAGAACAAAATGTGAGAAAGATTTTTCAAACCTATTCAGTTGAGCGGCACTGTACATATGCACATGCTTTAAAATTATTTCGGCCGCTTTCCTTGTTAGCTGTTACAAGCACTTGGTTTTATGCATATACTTTCTTACTTTCTTCTCAATCAACACATACATTCATATGCGAGCTTGTGCATGCATATACGCACACATTGAAATGATAGCACAGCAAATAAATACACTCGTGCTCATCGTTCCACTGTCGTTGTGCGACTTAGTTGATGCCGCTGTGCGCTTTTCGCGGTTTCTAACGATGAGTAGAGTACTCTATATGTTCGATGCTTAGTGATAATACCCAAGAATAATATGTGAGTATGTACTACTTATAGTTACCCTTATTAACCATGAAATCATTACTGAATTACTGAGAAGAGCTGATCAAAATAATCAGCAAGATAACGTACAAGAAAATTTAGATAATTCGGATATTTTCTAACGTTGGTATTTGTATGTATTATTGTATGTTTTTTTGTTCAAATCTATTGACAGGCGGACGAGTTGCAGAACCAGAGTTGGAGTACTGACTACAATAAGCCCGACGCGGATAGTTTTAGATTATTTCTGGATGTAATACCAGTTGGCGGAAGAGGAGGAGAAAGTGTCCCGACAATACATCAAATAACAACAACAACCACAGAACATTATCGCCATCCAAACTAGATCTTTCAAGTGATCAAGTGCCTAAACTAACACTTAAGCTTGGTGAGAAATTAGCGTATGTACCAAAGGAGCTAGATGAAGTAGGAGCAGATCGAAATTCAGGAATAACAAACTCAATACACCAACACCAAGTCAGCTTAAAAGAGAACATTCGCCAGAGCTGGCTCGATTCTCGCCTCTTGTCACTGGACCACCTAAGCCAAAACCAAGTAATTGTTGCTTGAAATACAATGATTTATGTAAATAATTGTTAATTAATTAATTATTTTAGGTGAAATGCAGCCAATTAATACCGTAAATCCAAGCCCCCCTTTAAGTTATGTTTCTACAGCTAGTATCACAGCACAGTCGGTACCAATGCCAATGCCAACGGCGGTTTCTAATCACGGCGCATCATCATCATCTCCCTGGATACCACCTACCAGCGGAGTTACTGAGACTGCTTCTCCTGTCGCTGCTTATTCCACGCTATCAGCAAGTTCTGTTTTACAACAATTGCTGCAAGCGTCAAAGCCCTTTCAAAATATTCATCCATCGGTGCCCCAAATCCAGACCAAAGAAACGCAAGTAATGCCGCCTACACAAAGTGAGGAATTGAGTCGGCCCTCATCGTATGTAGACGCGGAGGGGTATCGCATTTGGATTTGCCCTGCATGCGGTAAAGTGGATGATGGATCCGCCATGATTGGATGCGATGGCTGCGATGCCTGGTATCATTGGTAAGAAATCAAATAATATACTAGTATATGTATACTACGGTTCGGCTTATTTGTATGGAGGAAAATTAAAGGTCTCATGGTCTCAAATTGTTCGTTTTGGTGTAAAACTTAAATTTGTAAAGATTTAGCCCGATCGGATAATGTTTAGAGGTGCCTTTCTCAACCAAAAGTTTGATATAGACATTTTTTTGCTAAAATGTTTTATTTTTTTCGTTAAAATTCTGTTTTTTTTTGTGAGCATTTAAGGTTTTAGATCGCAAATTGCTCTAATCAACTTTATTTTAAGTAGTTCGTTTAGTTTTCTTTTCAAAATGATTTCAATTCTTCAAATTGGTTAACAATTGGCGGTTTTACCTCATTTCATTGAGTATTTTCCAAGTATCGATATATCGATAACTCCAATCATTGTGTGAACACAAAATCTGTGCCACTCTTCTACAGTTTTAACCGGGATTTAACGTGTAAAGGGTGCTCGAATCAAAATGTCCAAATCGCGTTCAAGTGATGTAATATTTTTACTTGGCCACGACTCTCCTCATATTCTGGGATCGCAGTTACCAAGCATAAGGCAAGTCATGCGTGCTTTCTTTTACAACCATAAGAAATTGAAGTTATCTGTGCGCAAAAGCGCGGGACTCGCCGTGAAAGAAGCAGCCACGTTTTGGTCGAAAGCCCGAATCCCTATCCGCCAAGAATACCATTGTATTAATAAGTTGGAAAAACTTTTTTGACGAGTGGAAAAATCTCGGCAAGAATAAAAACAAAACAAGAGCCAAACAAGCGGCTTTCGTTGACAATTTGGACAACCTTTTTGATATTTCACATGCAAATGCAATGGATATGATGTCAATTGAAGAGTATAAGAAATTCCTTGAAATTCAACGACAGAATGGACGTCAGGGTCATTTAGGTGGCTTAGATGCATCGCTAGCAGGCAAAGAAAGGCGGAAGGAAGTACGTGAACGAGCTCGCAAGTGCAGAGAAACCATTCGTGTTGCTAATAGTGCATACAAAGGTAGTCATGTTGATTTATTTTACGGGATCTTTAAATAATAACAAAGATTTTATTATAGATTGTATTAGATCTTCTGAAAGTGACAACAACAGTGATGCTTTGTCTGTGGTTCAAGAAGATATGGACATTTCAAGTTCAGATTTAGAATTATCCCCTATAAAAAGAGGCTGGAAAAGCTTTTTAACATCCCGAGCTCTTTCATCGTTGGACAAATGGCAGATTTCCAATAATGCAGCTATGCATTTGATTTCTGCGGTTGTTGAAACTTTGGGTCATGATGTCGACGAATACGCATTCAATACCAGAACTTTGTAGCGGCTGCGAGAATATAATAGGGAAAAATATCTGAGTCAGCGAAGAAAAGCTGTAAAGACTTGGTAATTACCTTGCAACTCTTTGAATGTTCAGATCATTTTGGAAAAAGTTGATTTTGGCATTTTAACTGTTAATTTAATTACAATAGATGACTGCAGTGGTACATTGGGATGGAAAAATGCTCCCAGAATTGACTGGTCAAGAAAAAGTCGAAAGAATACCAATTATATATCATATATCATATTCTGATGGTGAACGACTTTAGGGAGTACCAAATGTAGTTGCATCCACTGGCGTTGAAATATCTCGTGCAACCTTCAACATGCTAACAGAGTGGGGAATTTCGGATAAAATCGTTGCTGCATGTTTTGATACAACTGCATCCAATTCCGGAAGATTTAACGGTTCGGCAGTTTTGTTAGAACAGTTATTGGAACGCAGTTTGCTTTATCTTCCATGCAGGCATCATATATGTGAATTATATTTACGAGCTGCTTTTGAATCAAGTGCTGGATCTTCAAGCGTTAGTGTCCCTCTGTTTGAACGATTTCAAATAGCATGGGCCAAAATTGACCAAAAACTCTTTAAATTTGGTATACTAAATGATTATGTCGCCACACGTATAAACAAAGAAAAGAATCGGATCATTGATTTCTGTCGATGTCAATTGAAAAAAGATCATGCACGTAATTACTACCACGAACTATTAGAGTTAACAATTATCTTCTTGGGAATAGTTCCGGCCCTATGCATCATGCTCGCTGGATGTCTAAGGCAATTTATACATTGAAGCTATACCTTTTTCGAGAAGACTTCCGTTTAACTAAACACGAAGAAAAGTATTGCGTGATGTGTCTGTTTTTATAGTGAAATTTTATGTACAATTGTGGTTTGGGATCCAAACGTTGGCCGTTGAAGCTCCTAATAGAAACTTTCAATTCGGGCTATGTACAACTACAGAGAAGTGGACGAGAGGATTTCAATGGCAGTGCTCAAAAAGACATGTAACCATTTATGGTACCTGGCAGACGAAAATATCACATTGGCCCTATTCGATGATAACGTTACTGTCGCAGAAAATCGAGAAATGGCACAGCACTTATTAGCCTTTGCGGATGATACAGACAAGGATGAACATTCTGTTAAGCGCATTAATTTAAAAGTACAAGATTTGTCAACTTTTGTTTCAAAAAAAATTATCTGATTTTATTACATCAAATATATTAAGTTTTTCGAAAATTCTCTAATAATTTTTAGAGAAATCGAAATAAACGAAACGAAGTGGCACTTTAAAAATGCTGTTGAGATTGTACGAAAATTAAAAGTTGTTAATGATATTGCAGAGCGTGGCGTAAAACTAATGCTAGATTATAACAAGAAATTAACAACTAAAGAGCTCGAATATCAAAAATGATTACATGTTGTCAAAGAGTATACAAAGAAGTACCAATTTAGCAGTAAGAAATCGATTAAAAATTAATTAAAAATAAATTCTTATATATTTTAAATATATTTTACCATATAAAACTAAAATAAAGTTGATTAGAGCAATTTGCGACCTAAAATCGTAAAAGCTCACAAAAAAACAGAATTTTAACTAAAAAATACAGCATATTTTAGCCAAAAAAACTTTTGGTTAAGAAAGGCACCTCTAAACATTATCCGATCGGGGTAAAATTTTACAAATTTAAGTTTTACACCAAAACGAACAATTTGAGACCATGAGACCTTGAGAATTCGCACTTTCGCAAATAAGCCGAACCCTAATGTATACACTATATATATATATATATGTAAAAATAAAAATTGTTCTTGTAAATTTTCTGTTAAGGTAGTATAATATATATATATATATATATATATATATACATATATATACATATATACATATATTATACTACCTTAACAGAAAATTTAACAAGAACAATTTTTATTTTAGGGTCTGTGTCGGTATTACAATTGCTCCCAATGATAATGAGGATTGGTTCTGTCGTGTTTGTGTAGCAAAGAGAAAGCTTCATGGTGTGGATAAGAAGAAAAAACGCAATAAAAAGAAATAAAGGAAAGTTGGCATGACAATTAATTCAATTTCTATTCGATTAATAGAATATATAATAAATTTTTGGTATATTTGCTTTGTTTTGATTTCTTTATATAATAGTTAAGATAGCATAAGATTTAGCACAAGATTTATGTAACTTCGTACACAGAAAAATAAATTGTATATAAAACCAGTAAGAAAAGCAACAGTCGCGCAGCGTGTTCCCGTGTTGCTAAATTCATACACATATGCATATGCACATGCTTTAAAATTATTCCCAACAGATGGCGCTCGCGTTTTGCACTCGCTCGCCTCTCTTGTTAGCTGACAGAAGCATTTGGTTTTATGCTCATACTTTCTTAAATAACTTCTGTGATTATTGTCCGATCAGATTGCAATTTGAAGAATACGTTGATAATTCAGCTTAGTATATGTTAAAGTCAGAAAGGTGTAGCTTTTATACAGCGCTTGCAAATTGACTTCAAAAATTAAATTTTTGATTTACGGGGGCGGTGGGCGTGGCACCTAACATTTGAATTAGGAACTCCGCGCCCGTAAGAGCAGACCTGTCAAATCAATCCCTGAAGACGGTTACCGAAGTGTAACGGAAATATATCGGAAAAATATAAATTAAAAACAAATTGTTTTTATTATATTAATTTTTGAACCTTGAGCTCGAGCCAGCTATAAGGAGTTTGAAATAAACTTGATCAGCTTATAGTACACAGGTGTCTTCCTGCCAAATTTGGTAACTCTAGCTTTTATAATAGCTGAGATCTGTGCGTTCACACAGACAGACAGACAGACATGGCTCAATCGACGCGGCTTGTGATCCTCAGCAAGCATATATATACTTTATGGGGTCTCCCACGCTTCCTTCTACTTGTTAAATACATTTGCACAAAGTTAGTATACCGTTTATTGATCGATGGTCGAAGGGTATAAAAATATTATGGTATATATACATATAATTAATTGTTGCAATCATTTCTATGCGATATTAATTATATATTATTTACTCTCTACACATATTTTATATTCTAGATATTATATACATATGAGTATTTTTGATAGACGCGAAGTCAAATAGTTCGCTTAGACTTCGTATTAAAGGCGTTTTTCCAGATAAACTAAAATCACTAAACTTCGAACATATAGAGTATTCAAACAGCAGAAAGTAGTTGCCCTTTGGTGAGCAATCAAAAAGCAGCGAACAGCGCCATCAATTCAGTACATAAATATATAATTAATATATAAAATTATCCACAACAGAACAAGCCACATTTTTTCAAAACCTATAAAATTTTTCGCCGCAAGGTAAACTGTGCCCACTGTGCCTCTGTCTCTTGGCTCTCGATGCCGAAACACAAAATTGTTTTCAGACTGCCAGCGCTCTGGCCGAAGCATTTGCCTATTGCCAAACTTCACAAGCAACGCATACATTCATACGCGGGCCGTGCAAGTAGGAGTCCCTGATGAGTATTGCACAGGGGCCCGTAAAACCCTCACTACAGCCCTATGCCTCAGTCTCTAGCCTCTAGCCAGTCTCTCTCTACCTTTCTATACTTATTCTTTATTTATATGTCGAATGATTAAGAAAAATATATTTAGCATGACTGTCTATCTTATGAACGAAATTTGTATACCAGCTACCCGCTAGTTTAGAACGGTATTATAACTTTGTGCCAATCTTTTACCTCACAAAGTATACATATATATGTTTGTGATCACCGTTAAGTAGAGTTGTTGATTTGGGTTCGTTTCAGGGACTTAGTTCATTAGTTCATTTTTCGATGAACTATAGTTCAATCTTTTAGTTCATTCGTTCGAGTCTTTTGGTCTTCGAGTCTTTTAGTTCGTTATATAGTTCAATCTTTAGTTCGTTCGTTCGAGTCTTTTGGTCTTTAGTTCGTTCGTCAAAATCTTGTTCTTTCATTGACTTGGTAAAATTTGTCATTCTCCTCGCATGTTTTTAACTGTCGATCATTAAAAGTAAATGTTTTAAATAAAAAATACTTCCATGAGGTATTAAAAATATATTAAGCTTAATTATTTTTAAATTTAAATTACAAATAAAAATAAAAATTCAAATGCTAACGAAAAAAAAATATATAATATATTATTACTATAATATTTGCTTCAAGTTAAAAAGGAACTTCATGTTTTTGGTTGATATCAATATGTTGGTTAAGAATATAAATTAAATAATGTAACTATTCCATATTATTATGCAGGAATGTGAGCTTATCGACCTTGTTTGGTTGCAACAAGCTCCTTCGGTCTGTTACTATCTATCGGTCTAACGAACGAACTAAAGGAAGGAACAAAATACTCGAAGACTAAACGAACAAAAGACCAATGAACTTAAGACCAAAAGACCAATGAACTAAAGACTAAAAAACCCATGAACTAAAATCAGCGATTAAGTTCCTTGGATCAGTTAGTGGAGTAGTTCAAACGAACTAAGTCTGAACTAAACGGTACAACTCCACCGTTAAGGTTACCAAATTTGCTGACAATATGCCTTTTAATTTCACGTAAATCTGAATTTGTTTTCAATTTGATTACTTCTCCCTCTGCCCCCCTAAAATCGAAAGCATATACGATGTTTACACAATAAATATTATCATGAAAATTAATTCGAATTTCCTGTGATTGCGATTGTACAATACGCATATCAATTATTTTGGTAAGTTGATGCCTTCGGAATGAATTTATCACAACGGGGATAAGCTTTCATACTTTTTTTCTTTTATATCAATATCAGGATCAAATCTATTAACAAAATATAATATATGTGTATGTATTGGTTCATATGTATATTACTATACACTTTTTTGTGTATAAGTACATATAGTAAGTCTTGGTATTTTACTGTGCTGTCTTCCATCCCTATAATAAATATTTCAAATTTGCCTATATATTGATATATAATATAATCGAAAACTCAATTTTACACGTGAAGAATACATATGTATGTATATACCATAGAACGATGGTAAAAAGAGGGGAAAAAAATACTCAAAACTAATGAGTTTATAGTTCATCGTTTAAGTTTGAATCCAAAGGGACAGAAAAGAGGGTGGGTAGACTCCGAATAAAATATATATGTATACACGTATATAATTTTGATCAGCCATTTAATAGGCATAAGTTGTTATAAATTCGTGCTCAGTGCAATAAGTTTGTAACAGGGTTTGTTTTTTTCTAAATTGAGTGCACACTATACTATAACAGCCGAATGTAATCTGAACTCAAGGTATCTTCAAATATTTTCACATGTTTTTCACTCATTAGTATTTTGTATTAAGAATTGCAACATATTTATCTATATTCCCTCGATGCCTTATTAATATAAACATACAAAGTAATAAAAGCTAACATTTTGTTTTATACGCTTGTGTTAAACACGAAAACTAAACTTAAATTGACCACCAGCAATCATAATAACTTTAATGCATATAGTAGAAATCAGTTAGTACGCGCAATGTATGTAACATTTATAAGAAAGTCTATTTATAGTAGAATGTATTTAATGTACTTATGTATGTCTCTTCTCGTTGAATATAATTATTATACGGTGATTAATATTAATGTACTAGTAATATACATGTAATATCCAATATACAAATATTATTGTAATTATTTTCAATGTTTTATTTTTCAGTGTTGCCAACTCATTGTAATTAAACTTGAATCAAATAAAGAACAAGTTCGATAAGTTTGTTAAAGTGAACGCAGACGGCAAGGAGAACAATATATGTATATCGGCACAAGATTATGTTGAAATTGTGTTAATTGACTAAAATTCTTCTTCATAGATGGCAACACTGTTTTCAAGGCATAGAAATAATAAAATTGATTAGGCGGAGTCTTTGGTTATCTCATTTACTCATAAAATATAATCTTAAACTACAGATATATTAAGAATAAACGGCATGGCCGGAGATTGTTGGTTATTGCTGGGTGCGATAGGATTGCAATTACATATACAGTCTGTCAAGTAACTAACATGTCTATTTGAGTAAATAGTTACTCTTTACACATACACTGTATCTACATGTTAATGTTATGTACATGTGTAAAGTGTTTCTTGACATACTGTATATGTATGTATTTACTTCGAGAGGGCAAAAATTAATTAATTCATGCACTAATTGCTGATTTTCTTATGCGGTTACTGAATCAGAATCCACTATAGCCGCTTATGTCCGAGGGCTTCAGTCGCTCGAAGACGCTCAAATGATGGCTCGCATGTCCGTGATGATGATGATGTGGATGCGCATGTGCGAAACTGGGATAATTGCTCTGTGGCGGTGTATGATGACCGTAATGTGTATAGGGATAATTGGGACTTGGCACATGCAGTGTAGGTGTCGCACCCTGCACACTATAGTGACCAGCATGTCCATATTCCGCAGCCGATCCTCCATGTTGGGCTGCATACGGTGGTGCTGCGTACATTGTATTAACAGGCGGCGGTGGTATGTGTGCCATGTGCGACGTTATGTGATGCGTATGATCCATATACATTTGTGTATGCGCATGCGCATGGGGATGCGTATGTGCATGGGGATGTGCATGTGGATGTGCATGTGGATGCGTATGCTGCGCTGCTATGCTATGATGATGCTGCTGTCCTGTCTGTGTTCCCGGCTGTGCAGCATTGCCAACTGTTGCTGCCACAAGAGCAGCGCTTATTAAATGATTTGATGCATGCGTATGCGTATGTGGACTATTGCTGAGATACTCAATGATATTATTATTATTCTTCTTGCTATTCTCTTCACTCTCTGGCCGGCCAGAGCTTCTGTTGTTGTTGTTGTGCAACAAATGCATTGTGGAGCTCGTGACCAAATTACTAACTGAGTAATTACTACTTAGTACATTGTTTCTGCCTGTTGTGGACTGCGACTGTGACTCAGTCAACTGCTGTTGACAGCGTTGTTTTTGTAGTTCCTGCTGTTGCTGTTGTTGTAGTCCAATCAAACGATTCTCAACTGCTGCTGCAGCAGCTGCTGCTGTCGCCGAAGACAACACATTCGATTCTTGCTCACTTATCGAAGGTATTTGATCAACCAAAGACTCTAGGCCGGACAGACTCTTGCGCGATACGTCAGTAACAACTTGAGATTGCACTTGCTGAGTATTATTAAGATTAATATGATGATGTTGCTGCTGTTGCTGTGGGGAAGCCAACATATATGAACTGTTGTGTGCGCTGTGCTCTTCATAGCTCTGCCAATGGTGTTCCTGTGACGACGAGGGATATTGCACTATTGCCTGCTGCTGTTCTGATCGCGGATAGATAGAAACAGTAACAGGTGACGCTTGTGATGCCTGCTGTGCCTTGGGTGATAGCCACTGTTGATAGTGATGTTCATGTGCATGAGCATGCGCTGCTTCACCAGTTTCTAGTTCATCATTTGTGCGTTCATTGGGCGGATCAAAGTCAACGACAGCACACATGTTTGGTGAACTTGGCGGCGGTGTTTCCCCCAAATGCGGCTGATCCCTTATGCCCACAGTGCCAGTGGCAGGTACTGGATGATCTGCATTCATTTGTATATTGTGTTCCACCTGCACCTGCACTGGTGGCGTGCCATGCGAGTGTGAGTAGCTGCAGTTGAGTGCCGGCGATGCCATCGGCGATGCTGAGGCTGTATACAAGATGTGTGATGGTGGCGGCGTATTGTACAAACTAGGTGCCTGATGGTTGCTCTGAGGCGACGATATATGCTCCATTGATAGCGAGGGATGCATGCTCGAAGTGATTAAAGTTGTCTGTGGCGCTGTCTGCTGTGTGCCAATGAGATTCGTTGAGGGCTTCGTATTAATTTGCTTTACAGTCGTTGTTAGCATATTTTCAAGGATAGGTTTGACCTTCTTTGGCCTGCCTCGTTTCTTTTTGGTGGTATTTTCTGCATTTGAATTGCCTGCGGAACGATGAACTATCGGCACGCTATTATCACTAGCAGTTATCATGGAAAGATTTAATATATTATTAAAATTATTATGAGGTATTGAAGTGCCGCTAATTGTGATCTTGTTTCCCGTTGCTGGATCGATTATCTCTTGCCCCTTCAACTTCTTGGGTCGTCCACGTTTCTTCTTCTCTGGCGGTGGTTGTTGTTGCTGATGGCTGTCAAAGACAGACATATAATCTGTATTACTCATTGTGTCCGGCCTAGAGGCGGCAATCATTGGCGCTGTTGTGACTATTTTATTAGCAGCACTGTAAACAAATTCATCACGTTCATTGGAGATATTTGTGTTGAGATGCGGATATAATTTATCGATGACTTGCTTCGTAGTTTCCGTGCCGCCTTCGACATTGTTTCTGTCGCTAAACATATGACTAGATTGCTGAGCATCTATATTAAGATTGCTAGCAATAGCTGGATCATTGACAAAAGTAACAGTAACAGCCTTATTGAGATCCTGCGATTCACAACATTGTCGAATGCGCTGCTCGGTAAAGACACATTCCGATTCCTCCATGTGCGGTATCAGGCCATTAAGAAAGTCTCGAAACTTTTTAAGCGCTGCATAAAATGGCACCTTATCCGCTGCCCTAGGCAGCTGTGCACAGCGCGCCGATGACGAGGGCATAACCCAAATATACTATAAGTAATATATATTAGATATATTTAAATATATATAAAAGATATAGATACTTACAGTGTCTGTACCTTCGACACGATCTGGTTGACGACCAAAGTGAAATTCTTTCTTGCCCGAAAACACTTCGAAAATCAATTTGCCATTGAAGACAGCAACTTTGGGTCGATAGCGTTTGAGTTTCTCTTGCAGAATGCGACTACCCTCTTTGATTTCCTTGCGTGTCAGATCGGCGGAACCCTTTGTGGCGCGTGCAACCATATTGGTAAATCCAATGCCATGTTTCAACAGCGTATGATCATCGTCGGCGCTCAACTGTTCTTCGGTCAGCCCAGACAAATAGAGGCATTTCCAAAAGTGATTACCTGGCCCGGCATAATGATGACCTTTGTAGGCAGCAAATAGACCCGGATTGATGCCTACCTGCAAGCAATGTAAGGAACATATTAGCGAGTTCTTTCAAATATATCAATGGGAGGCAACACCTAGCATACATATAGGAAATTTACAACTCACTATAACGATATCTAAGTTTTCGCACAGATGGTCGGGTATGGTTCGCTGTATAACTTCTGCCTCGGACATACCATTAAATCGATCGTGCTTCTTTCTTTCTTTCGGTTTCATTGCCAACATCTCGCTAGTTATTGCACTCTTACAAGCACCACTAAATGTAAAACAAATAGAAGATTATATATCAACGAAATCCATTTTGTTATAAGAACTCTTTACCCATTGGGAGAGACTGTTGTTTCCATGTTGTCACTGCAGAGTGACTTCTTTTTAGCGACCCCTTCGCTTGGGCAATGGACGTGGTGAAATGACGACTCCATCTACAGCTACTGTACTGGGCTTAATACTTGTGGTTGCTCCTCCTGCGCAGTTGGAGTTGTCACCGTCAAGCGATTGCTTACTGCCCGAATCAAGAGACCCGACAAAGGCTTCGCTGTTAACCAACTGCTGCGGGTTTTGTAACATTTTTTGATCTTGATATATATCGCTACGTTTTGCTATGTCAGCTATTGGGGCTGATGGTGTAACAGACGTTGATCCAGATGCAGATCCTGCTCCAGTTATTGATTCCGTAACTGTTGCTGGCAATGGTGCATAGCTGGAGGCATTGGCAATTACTGGTACATCTGGTGAAAGCACACGCATCTCTTCACTCATAAAACTGTATGGAGCACTGGGCAAAACAACTTCATTTGGCTTTATACTATGCTTTATAGGCAGATGAGCAGGCAGGCTCCCTTGGCTGTTGTTATTACTGGGCGCAACCGTTTGACTTTGACTCGAGCTCTGTGATAGTAACTGTTCATCGTGCCCATGACCATGATGCAATTGATGTTGCGGCGTTATCGAATGTTTCGTTGAACTATGCGAATTGGGTGTGAAAACATCACCGGCACTTGTTTCATAGCCATCATCCTGATTCTCCGTTTTGGCGTTGCTAGGCGAGAATGTTCTGTAACGATATGAAAAGCGTAAATAATATAAATACGCAAATATATATTGAATGCCTGAACATACATACATACATATGTATGTATACATAACTAATATATATTATATTTTATATTTCTACTAAGTGTTTACTAAGAGACCCCTCAAACAGCGGTTAAAGTTGCTGCTGCTGGTTTTTCGATCCAGCCGCCCCAAAGCTCGAAGCATTGAGAATAAAGACTTCGGCTGAACGCTTAGTTGGGGCAGTTGCACGTTCGGCTGTGGCGGCTGCATGTTCGGCTCTGAGTACCAGTGTTGCCCACTTAGCCATTTTCCGAATAAATCTGACCGGATTTCAAAAGAGTCAGCCGGAAAACTCTCCTTTTAATTTTTTGATTTGTCCTTTTTCTATCCTCTTTCGATTCTGTTTAAATTGTTACAAAATCATTCAAATTGTTATCAATTTATAATGGATATAAGCTATAATTAAAAAATATTACCCTGTTGTATTGATGTATAATGGATATCGCGTTACTCTTCGTAAAAATTTTGGGAAGTAAAAATGCCAAAAGAAGAGTACAAACAAAAGTTTCGAGATACAATGGCTAAGACAGCCGGAATTTCAGCAGCGGATTTGTCATGATGTAAAAGATACTGATAAAGCATATTGAAAGTGCATTATTAATCCAAAAATTGATAACATCCGGTCGCATATGGCTACTAAGAAATATGTACAGAATACGGTGCCTTTTAATCAAAACCAGTCGAACGCTATAGTCTGCTGCTAACTGTATAAGGCCATGGACTATCATAGTATACCATAAAAAAGTTTGTAAATAACAGAATAGAACCGCCGCTCGAATTTTCTAACGATTATCAAAAATAATCAGTACCCAGGGAGGCTACTGCAAATGTAATGAGGCTAGTTGTTCTTAAAAAGGTACATTTTAGTGACCTACAAGTCGACTTGAGATGTTCTACAAATGAAGTAATTTCTGCAATGTGCAGTCATATATAGAGATTCTATCTGTCTAACTTATTTATTTTCGGATATTTATAAAAAACTCGCTATGAAAATTGTAGTTTATTTGGATTTATACTAAAAATTTGGCGAAGATAAATTTTATACGGTATTCGAACGACACGCGCAATTTGAATTAACAGAAATGCAGAAGCGAATAAACAAGTGTACTAAGCATTAGACTGAGCGAGAGGGCAATAGGTATAGGTATGGACTTCTAGCGCGTACCAAATTTCATTAAATGTGCTTCTGGATTTATTGGCACGAGCTAAGAATGTACATTGCGTCTTGTCGCTCTATCTAATGTCTCACCATTTCCGACGACCGCGAGAGTTTTTCAATGGCTGAGTGGACTGTGCCCCGGGCTGTAAGACGAATGGTGTTGAGCGTGTTCGCGAAGTTCGATAGGCCCTTCGGCAAATCTGCATTGAGAACCAATTCTGTTACCATTCAATAAAAAAAAAAAAAAAGTTTAATAAAATGCTGTTTGTCTGACGGTAGATTTGAGCTTCGGTTTACTTCCGTAAATGACGTGTGCTTTTAAGTATACATATATGTTCAAAGTGAGTTTAATTCGGATCGTATCTCACTTATTTATAGTCAGATTTAAATAAAATTTTCACATAACGCCCGTGGCAAGGTATTTGTCATGTAAAATAGACAACTTTAGTTGTTGAGTTAATATTGTAGTTTTTAATTAGTTATTACTGACTTACAGAGGCGGGAAGGGGCGTGTGCAAATTTTAAAAAAACTTTGAGACACTGCAATATAGAGAAGTAGGCAGCATATCGGCGTAAACAGTGCGAGAGTCACCAAGGGCTCTCGCGCTCTTTTATCCAACTTATGTTAAGTTACGCTTAAGCTATATATTATTATGTACACCAGAATTAGTTGAAAATTAAAAGTGAACGCCACGCCCTTCGCATTGTCCAGCTTTTATTTTAAATTTTTTTCGCGTCTGTTTCGATTTTCAGCTTTTTTCACCCCAATCTACGATCCCCCAGAAGGAAGAAGATATCACTGCCGCCACTACAAACATTGGTCCTTTGAGCCGGATTATATACTATTATTAAACTCACGTCGCTGGATTTTTTCATCCCCTCGCTCCGCTCGAACCAAAAGTCAACGGCATCTCGTCAGGATCCCCCATAGATAAGTACTGAATTTTTACTTATCCTTTACGGCAGAGCGCTGTATTATTTCTTTGCGAAAAGAAAGATAATTTCTCCTTTTTCTTAACCTCGCAATTTGCACCACTGGCATCTTTGTATGTACATATGTTGCTGCATTAGTAAGCACATACTTACTTACAGAGGACTGCCACCTTCGAAAGTTTTCCATTCATACATACATATATGTGTACGGAAATACAAATAAGAAATTACACAAAGTTTATCCATCTAATTCTATTTACAAACCTCTACCACATATGTGTATTTACCTTCTCCTACCCTTTTCTTTCGAACAAAGGTACATACACTCTGCAAAATAACTTAAAATTGTATGTTGTAATATATATATATATATATATATATGTGTAATATATATATACTTATATAAATATGTTACATACTTACGTTGCCCATTAAATTACTTTGCCAATGTCCGAACCTCAAGCAGCAATTGTACTTCCAAAATTTAACACCAAAAAAAGATAACACTGTATTCCTTTTTTATTGCACTTATTTTTTTAATACCAACATACATATTAATACACTTTGACCGGCAGCAATATTTCGGCTGCACCAGCACAAAACACACATATATTCTTATTACTACTTAAATTGATACAACATACACATATTCTGATTTATATATAATATTGTTATTTGCTGTTTAAAATTGAGTGCTTAACTTAATTTCTTGTTGTTTCTTTGTTTATCTTTGTCAGTCTTAGTGACCGCAGTTCGCCTTAGTGATCGTAGTTCGATCACAATCGACCGACCACCACTTTTTTTCATTCACTCAGTGTTATCGTTCCTGGGCTGCACTAGCTCAAATATTCAAATATTACTTAGTGGGCAACCGTGACTATTAAAGTCATTAATTTTTTATTTATCGTCTTATTGTGATCTGTGTTGTGGTATTACAAACGCTGCAACCACTAAGCAATAAACACATAGAGACCTTAAAGAGCTCTGACGCTGTTTGACGCTGATTTTTCAGACCAGCTGCATCAGAGAAGAAGCAGAACAGAAGCATTGAGAATAAAGACTTCGGTTGAACGCTCGACCGGGGCAGCTCGGGGTTCGGGTGGGGCAGCTCGCTATTCGGTTCTCAGTACAAACAGTGCATAGCATCAAAACTGCTTCAGTCGCACAATGACAGCGGAACGATAAGCATGCGCGTAATTCTTTACGCAGTGCGATCGTTTCCATGTGTGCGTGTATGCATGCACGGTCCGCGTACGAATGTATGCGTTGCTTGTGAAGTTTGTGGCACACATGGAAACGATCGCACAGCGCTAAGAATTACGCGCATGCTTATCGTTCCGCTGTCGTTGTGCGACTGAAGCAGTTTTGATACTATGCACTGTTTGTACTGAGAGCCGAACAGCGAGCTGCTTCAGCCGAACAGCGAGCTGCCCCAGTCGAGCGTTCAGCCGAAGTCTTTATTCTCAATGCTTCTGTTCTGCTTCTTCTCTGGGGCAGCTGGTCCGAAAAATCAGCCTCAAAAAAGCGTCAGACCTGTTTGAGGTCTCTATGTGTTCATTGCTTAGTGCTGCAACATTGCAAAGAATCATCGAATATATTTTCCTCCGTCTGAGAAAATATATCCTCATAATAAATAATTATTTATTTATTTTTCACAATATAATTTATTATTTGTAAATAAATTATATTACGTTATTTTCTTAGAATTTCACGCTGAGTAAATTAATTATTTCGATAATTATTATTACTCAATAAAATATATCGATACTTGTAAAATAATATTTATATTTTTTTTTTTGCAACATTTTTCAAACAACATTTTGCCTTGAAATTTATCAACATATTCCTCGTTCAATAGATTCCATAAAGTTCCAATCGATTTTTATAAAATTCTTGTATATTGTTAAAACAAGAAATTCTCCTCGTCCAATTTTTCGTCACCAGCATCAATTGCATTTTTCTCGCTCTTTTGAAAGCTTGTTATGCCAATTGATAGTGGTAAAGACACCAAAAAACACCTTGTTGTAACCACGACTAAGCATAGACGCTCCAGCTCTCTTCCCAGTTCCCTTCTTGACAGAACACCTTCTACCGCCACTATACGGAACGTTTTAACTCCGGCCAAATCTAAGGTTAGTCTGGTGCCATAATTTTCGGTGCACACTCCTCCAATTACTCGTTGAGTTGGTCATCAGATCTCATTGGCAATAAAAATGGCCCTCGAAGGGTTCATTAACGCTTCTGATAAGCTCACGCAGTTCGAAGCTAGGATTCAAATTTCTCCTACAGCCTCACTTCACACTCATAGAGTGCGTCTTGAACAGCTTCGGTCAATATGGACTGCCGTAGAGCTTAATTATGAACTCGGTTCCAACGCATTGTCTCAAACGGAGACGAAGGCTGAGGACAAGCTCGCCATGCAAGCCCGGTATGACCACTGCTACTTCACATACGAGGAACTTGCCTCTCATTTAAAGGAGAGTATAGAGACCACAACGGCTTCCTCTCCAGCACCTGCAGCAGCACAAGTAACCTTCCATCCACGAAGCTACAGGTCACCATCTTTCGATGCTGAAGTGTTTAGCGGTGACTACCTAAAATGGCCAACTTTCCGTGATCTCTTCAAAGCGGTGTACATTTCCAATCCCGGCCTAAGTCAGATCGAGAAATTGTTCCATTTAAATGCAAAGACCAGTAGCGAAGCGAAGGCAATCGTATCCAAATCTCCTCTCACGAACGAGGGTTCCTCTTCTACTTGGAAGAACTTGACGGAGAGGTGACGAAAATAAGACGCTGTTAGTCAACAGCCAACTTAAGATCTTTTTCAACCTTCCGTCAGTCTCTCAGTAGTCTGGAGCCGCCATCCAAACCCTTCAAAACACTATACAAAGTTGCATAACGGCTCTACACCTCTCCAAAATCAGCACAGAGATGGGAGCGGGCCGAGGCCGGGGCTCGACAATTTAAGCCCGGGGATACCGGGCCTTTTACCGTCGGGCCCTGGGACTAGGGGTAAAAGCCCGGAAGGCCGGGCGTGCTCGAATCCAAAAAATATAATGATGTTTTAATCGATATCGGCCTCAAAAATTCGAGTCTGGTTCGGGCCGGGCCGGGCGTCAAAAGTTCGAGTCTAGTTCGGGCCGGGCCCCCTTTAAAAAAGTTCCCGGCCAGGCCGGGCTCCCATCTCTACCTTCTAGTCTTCCTATGTTCGTCTAAACTCCCAAGGATGACGTTGTCACTATTGGAGCAGTCCGTACAAAACAAGGCTGAAATTCCATCGTGGAAGGAAATGTGGGGTTTCCTTTCAGAGCGCTATCGCACATTGGAAGCGATATAGGACGTGCAAACTAGTACAAGCGCACAGACTAGCTCCAAACCTGCTCGAAAAGAGCGTACTACAAGGAATGTCAACTCCTTTGAGACAAAGGTTGTAGGCAAACCAAACCATCTACAAATGTTAAAGAAAGATCTATTTCATCAAACAGCAAGTTGTCTGAACCGTTTTGCAAGAGGACATATCCTTAAAGATTGCGCGAGTCAACATAACTGTTTTACGTGCAAGGGTCGCCACAACACACTCCTGCATCGTGGCACACTACTGCGCCCTCTTCAGCAGATTCTGCACCGACTCCCAATTCTAATATACAGTCCACTCATTCAACGACTAATATTGAGAATTATTTCACGGCGAAAACACAAGGTGTTCTCGGCACTGCCCTTATAAATGTTTGCTATTTGGGCATGACTTATAAGGCACGTGCACTGATCGATCCAGGATCAGAGGCCACGTTCATCTCCAAACGGATGTTTAACATCATAAAACCCTTCTACAAAGCCGTGAAAGGTCAAGTAGCTGGCTTAAATCAAGCTATCTCACCCAATCTACAAAAGTTGTGTCACTTCCAGATTGGCTCCCCGATCTCTCCCAGGTTACAGCTAGAAACTGCAGCCTTTGTTCTTCCCCAATTGGTAGGTAACCTTCCATCTTACTCAATCGCTCCAAATCGCTGATTCGCATTTCCACCAGAACTCTCAAATAGTTGTGCTCTTAGGAGCCGACCTACTCCCATCTATTACAAAGAGTGGTACTGTGTCCAAAATCTAAGGAGCTCTGCTCGGTCAAGAGACCATATTCGGCTGGGTTCTCACAGGACTAGTAGCCAAGCGAATCTTTAGACCGTTTCATCCTTTACCAATAGGATCAAGATCAGCAAAGAGCAAACACTTAGTGATCTTCTCACCAAGTTTTGGGTTGTGGAAGATTTACCAGCCAAGCTGGTAAAAATTTCTGATTCAGCGTGTGAAAACAACTTTTTCCGCACCACTTCTAGAACCAAAGAAGGCAGATATGTCGTTACTCTCCCATTCAAAAATCATGAAACCTTCGAATTAGGTCATTCAAGGTCCTTCGAATGTCGTTTAAAGACGAACTTTCCTTTAAAAGAGCAGTACGAGCTGTACTCCAAGTAACGACTGCAACAATTTTTATCTCCCTCATCATGCTGTTTTCAAATCTGAGAGCACCACTAAGAAAGTTCGCATTGTAATCAACGCCTCCAGTCCGTCCTCCAATAGGAAGAGCTTGGACGATATTCTACATCCAGGACCCGTTCTTCAATTAGATCTGACTATGCAGATCTAGTAAATGG
Source organism: Zaprionus nigranus (assembly GCA_018903425.1). Classification (NCBI taxonomy): domain Eukaryota; kingdom Metazoa; phylum Arthropoda; class Insecta; order Diptera; family Drosophilidae; genus Zaprionus; species Zaprionus nigranus. The sequence continues at coordinate 232,182 of JAEIGD010000082.1, read as the reverse complement.
CGTTTTTTCCGATTTGTTTTCAATGCCGACATCACAAAGATGTACCGGGAGATACTCGTCTACACGAGTCAAACGCCAGTTCAACGAATCCTCTTCAGGAACCCAAATGGCGAAGTTTGTGACTATGAACTCAACACAGCCACTTTCAGAGTTAACTGTGCTCCATTCTTGGCCATTCGGGTTCTTCAACAGCTTTCCCAGGATGTTAGCAGACATCTTCATCTCGCCAGCGACATCATATCCAACTACATGTACGTAGACGATGTCCTTCCATAAAGAGCGTCACTGTGCCCATTGAAGACTTATGCAAAACTCTTCAGACAGCTGGCTTTCCTTTCAGAAAGTGCACTTCCAACCACAAAGATGTGCTAGCTAATATCCCCAAGGATCATCTACTAAACTCCGATTTCCTCGAACTAGAGGAAGCGAGCTTAGCAAAGATTCTAGGTATACGTTCGTAAGCGCATACGGATGAGTTTCTCTTTGACCCTCCGAAGCAGATGTGAGACAGTCTTACACTAAACGTGAAGTTCTATCTCACACCGCTAAATTATTCGATCCAGCAGGCTGACCGGAAACATTTGTGGTCCGTGCCAAAATTTTCATGCAGGAGATATTTCTGCAAATTCTTGGATGGGATGAAGCGATCCCACACGAACTTAAACAACGCAACAACGGATTTGCTATCCAGTTACTCATCCCTCCATAGGATCCCAAGATGGGACCAATATACTCCCATAGCTAAGCTCCAAATCCATCGCTTCTGCGACGCATCTCAGCGCGCCTACGGAAGCTGCTATTTACATCCGTGTTGAGATCCAACACAAAGTTTCAAGCCATCTCCTTGTTGCCAAGGCCAGAGTAGCTCCTGTACAGACCATCCTCTACAGACCATACTGCTCGCCGAGTTATCAGCAACACTCCTCCCTCAGCTTCCAGTCAATAGCTACGAAGAGTGCTATTGGACTGATTCCACAATTGTGTTAGCCTGGCTTAATAAGCCTCCATGTCAATGGACGACATTCGTGGCTAACAGAGTAGCTAAGATAACTCAGCTCACGAGTTCAGGAAAATGGTCTCACGTCAGATCTGAGCACAACTCTGCCGATCTGGCCAGTAGAGGTGTGTCGTCAGAGGACCTCATCCAGTAGAACAATGGCCTGTTGCGATCAATATCGCTCACGAAACAAACGAAGAGCTTCGTCCTGTTAAATGCAACTTAACCCAGTTGCCTCTTTCATCCGGTTGCATCTTGGAGACATTTTCCGAGATTGACAGAGCACTGCGGGTAACGGCTTACGTATGTTATTTTATTTAGAGGAGCCGTTAGCCTGATCACACGCTCTCTCCAGATATCAAAAGCTCTGAACTCTCCAACGTCAAAGATCTGCTCATCCGGAGCACCCAATATTCTGACTTCCTTAAAGAGGATAACTGTTTGTTGAATAAGGAGCAGATTGCAAGGTAGTAGCGACATCATTAATTTGAATCATTTTATTGACGCCAGCGGAGTCATGAGAGCATGCGGTCGTGTGAGAACATCCGCTTCTTTAAGCTATGATGAACGACGCCAGCTCATCCTTCCGTACTCATGTACTTTCTCCTTGTCCGTTTTACGCATCGTATCTCCCTCCATGGGGGGAATCAAATAATGATACATCTTATTAGATTGCGCTACTGGATTCCAAAGCTCCGACCTTTAGTGAAAGCCACCATCAATTCTTGTCGAGTTTGCATCCTCCATTGAAAGAAGTTGCAAACTCAACTCTGCCTTCCGCGAGAATTTCCTTTTCTCGACCTTTTACCCACACGGGACCCGATTTCGCTGGTCCTTTCGAAATCAAGAATTTCAGTGGTCGAGCCTGCTTCATAACCAAGGGTTATGTCTTTGTGTGTTTCAGCACAAAGGCCATACATTTAGAAGCAACCTCGGATTTAACAACCGATAAGTTTCTTGCAGCCTTCATACGTTTCGTCGCGAGACGTGGCTGCCCCCACCACGTATACTCTGACACCGGAAAGACGTTCGTCGGAACCTCCAAGGTCGTTGATTCAGAATTTATGATGGGAGTGAAGGCTGATATATCCATCAAATACAGCCATCAAAACCTCGCATGGCATTTCAATTCGCCCAGCGCACCGCACATGGGTGGCTTATGGGAAGCTGGAGTAAAGAGCTTCAAAACGATCTTCAAAACGATCAAGTCAACTTCCTCACTAAAGTACACATTCAATGAATTCTCCACGCTCCTTTGCAAGATCAAAACATGCCTTAATTCCAGGCCGATTTCTCCTATGTCTGAGAGCCCCACCGATCTTTTGACCTTGATTCCTGGCCATTTTCTGATCGGCGGTCCGTTCGTGTCCGTCGCAGAGCTTGAAATCCAAGAAGACGCTGTATCCATCATCAACAGTTTTTCTTCCGTTGGAAAGAGGAATACCTCAAAGAGTTGCACAAACGCTCCAAATGGAAACTCCCAACGAGAAACCTCCAAGTCGGCGATATGGTGATTGTCAAAGAGGACAATCTTCCAGTCAACGAATGGCGTCTGCTCCGAATCCACGCTACATATCCTGGCTCTGATGACATTGTCCTCGTGGTGGACATCCCCACCCCTCGTAGCGTCACCAAAAGGCCAGTAGTAAAATTAGTCCTGCTTCCTTTAGAGGACAGAGTCTAGACACCTTCCTAACCTTGTGTTGTCCATCTGTGAATATACTATGTTCTCCAAACACTAATCTATATATCCACGTTCTCCTTTCCAGATTAGTGAGATGGCACCAACCAAGGCACACACACCAGCTAAGCACAAAGGAGTGAACTCCTTTAGATGCCGCGTATGCAGAGGAGTCCACGCCCTCAAAAACTTCTAACGATTCCTGCGTCTGGCTGCGGAGAAGCGTCTTCGGGCAGTCTTGATCAACAAATACTGCCCGAATTGCCTTGCCCATTAACACTCCAAGAGTTCATGTCGCAGTGGGGGTACCTGTCGCACATGCGGCGAGGGCCACCACACGCTTCTCCACCTGCCAATAACCTCCCACCTCGAGATGCAGGCAACCTCGCCATCCGTGACGCCTCTTCCACCTCCGGAGTCCCTGGCGACGTCCCCCTCTGTGGCAATCAGCACGATGTCGACCGCCATAGTCAACCTGGACATGACCGGGAAAATCTTCGAGTTGTGCGTACAGCCCATATAGCCGCCTACCCACCTCATTGGCAAAGGCCTTTCGCCTTTCGGCCTAAAGAGAACCGACGTCGGTGTCTTTTTTATCGTAGTCCGCCAGTGCTCTTCCAACCGCCTCCAAAAAGATACCGGCCCCATCTATCTACAATAGTATTGCAAGGCGGGCGGGATGTTTACGTCGAAACGTAGCCGCCGAGAAGTAGGCAGCATTTCGTCGTAAACAGTGCGACAGTCACCAAGGGCTCTCGCGCTCTTTTATCCAACTTATGTTAAGTTAGGCTTAAGCTATATATTATTATGTACACCAGAATTAGTTGAAAATTAAAATTGAAGTGAACGCCACTCGCCCTGCATTGTCTTATTTTTATTTCGAATTGTTTTCGCGTCGGTTTCGATTTTTAACATTTCAGCATTTTTCACCCCAAACTAAGATACCCCCCAGAAGGAACAAAGATATCACTGCCGCCACTACAAACACCAAATTTGATGTCTCTAGCTCTTATAGTATCTGAGATCCAGGTCTTCATACAGACAGACAGACGGACAGACAGACATGACTTATCGACTCGGCTGTTGATACTTATTCAGAATATATATAGTTTATGGGGTCGGAGATGCCTCCTTCTGCCTGTTACGCACATTTCCGTTCCGATAAAATCCATGGCCAAAAATGAGGTGCGATACTGAAAGTCCCTTCTAAGCCTGACAAAAGCTGTTCAGTTTTCCGTTATGAAACAAAAACAGAGTATATTCTTCGTTGAGGATTTAAGGATCTTCGCAGAAACTGCGCTATACATTTGCAGATCTTTTCCCCTTATACTTCCACACCAAGGCTAGACAGTCGCAGAGAATGTGCTTGGTAGTATCGTCGTCTGCTTTGCAGAGTCACTGATGCTTCTTAACTAGCTAATAGTTCATTGTGTGATGGCCAATAAGATGAAAATGCCTCCTGGTTCTTAGATTAAAAGGATTGTCAAGCTCTGTGGCCTGCCGTATCTCCGGTCTGCATAGCCTTATCAGCCTAAGTTATTGCTAGGAATGAGACAGACACCACAATGAGGTTTAGCTCTAAGCAAATAAAGCAGACAATCTGCAGTTAGTTGCCTTTTAGGAGAGTGAGCAGTTACCCAGTTACTTGATATAGATATTCTCATACTTTACTCACAATTTGTACGCTGTGGCGGGATCTTCATGATATTCATCCATCATTAGATCATGATACGCATCCTGCATTTGCTGTTGCTGTGGATGGTTAGCCCGCTGTTGTTGTTGTTGCAAGTGATCATGGCACTCTATGTGTTGTTGGCTTTGCGTCTGACATTGATCTGCAAGTGGATGATGATGCATGTTAAACAACTGCTCCTGCGAATAATGCTGGTGGCCGTAATTAGCAAAGTGTATTGACTGCTGTTGATGTTGCTGCTGCAACTGTTGCTGCTGCTGTTGCTCATTATGAATACTCTGCTGGTGTAGACTATGGTGTAGATGGTGTTGCTGCTGCTGCTGCTGGTGTTGGTGTTGCATCATTTGCGCATACATATTGTTTTGAAATGTCGACTCTTGATGACTAAACTGCTGCTGCGCTAAACTATGATGATGATGGTGCAATTGATGCATTTGCCCAAAACCAACCACGCCTCCTGCTTCTTTCTCAATTTGTAACAATAGTTCTGAGGGAGGCACAAGTGACTGTCGTTGTTGTTGCTGTTCCTGTTGTTGTAGTTGCTGTTCATGCTGTTGTTGCTGTTGATGTTGATAGATGTCCGACTGCTGATAGGTATTGGATACAGCGGCTATAGGTAAATGATCCGTTTCGGAACCGTGGTGTAGATGGCCTCGGCTCTGCTCCATGTGGTCCAACAAACCAGAGCCTACTGGCGTATCCTCATGTATTTGTGTGTGTGCGTGAGTATTATCTTTATACTCATCATGGTGCGGTGCCCATATTGTTGCACGTCGTTCTGTTTGCGACAAAATATCACCCGTTGCTGATAATGTAATATTAGTAGGAATTCTTACATTCAATTTGGAGGAGTCCGTTGCACAACCATTGTTTTTAATCGCCTCATTATTAGTTTTCGTTAATGCAGCTGAAGAAGAAGCATCTCCTAAAGAAGCATCAAAAGCACATCTGCATCGCATTGCAACTTGCTGTTAATGCTATTGCTATTATGTGATACGGACTCAAACACAGCAGCAACAGCCGCGGCAGCTGCAGCAGATGATTGTGCTGACATCGGTGCCGGTACTACCAGCTCCACGCGCGTAACTAGCGCTTGCTCAGGCGCCACATAACTATGTATGGGTGCGAACTGATTGTGATTGTTATTGTGTAAATCTTCATCCTTGCCAGCTGCTTCTTTACTTTCAGGCTCCACAGAAGCACCCTGCTCCTTGTTATCTACACACTTATTATGTTTACTTTGGATGTGTTCATCTGCCTTATATGCGTTATCATCAGTATGACCCTCCTCATCATGCTTGTGCTTCTCTCTGTTCTCCTGCTCATCCTCGTTCTCCTCCTCGTCTTCGTCTTCGTCGTCCTCGTCCTCGTTATCTTCTTCTTCTGCTTTGATACTGTCTCCATCAAATTTTTCATTGCTTTTCTTATTTCGAATCCATTTTCTCTTACGATTTATCCTGTCCTCCGAACTCTTTCTTTTGCACTGCTCTTGATAATTACTACTACTTCTGTTATCTTCGTTGTTATCACCAATTGAATTGTAAGTAGTATTATCCTGCTGTGTTAGTTCTGTTGCTGCTGCTTTGATTGATTTCCTTGTTTCGCTCACCGTTCCTAGCTCATCATCTGTCTTTGCATTTGAAGCCATCACAGAAATCGCAATTACGAATACTTTTGCTAGGCCACGTACAGCCTCCTTTGGAACTCTCAACGAAACTCCAAGTTGCGTTCTTATGAAATTTGTTGAGGGAATCTCCCTAAATGATTTACTTAATGACTCCGTCTTTCTACTTATTTTCAATGTGAAGGAACTAGTACTTGTCTCCGTAAATATGATTTTTAATTGCATCTCCCTTGTAATTAGGTTGTATTAGAACTCCAATATATACATTTCGATCCAGGCGCAATTTCTTTTCGCTTCTCGACATACTCGATAAACAGTTTATGTCATCAATTCTAAAAGATAAAGTGAATATGAATATTATAACATATAAAACTACAACTATTTATACATGGACAATAGAGCTGGAAGTTAAATCGATCTATTTTTTAATAATCTATTTCTATAATCTATAATCTATTTTTTTCTCCAATGCATCGATTAATTTTTGAAAATTTAAAAATAGTTAATTACGACAAATAAATTAGTAAAAATGTCTAGTGATGGTATAAAATGTTAGTATTTTAGCATTTGTTTTTGAAGAATTTTGAGTTGGCTAATTGTTTAATAGCAATATGAGGTCTTCATTATATTGTATATATTTTTTTCCAAAAACGTTGTTTCTATAATTTCAACCCAAAAAAACCGCTTTTTTTTCTTATATTTCAAATATTCGATTTTTTTCTTGAATAATGATTAATGCACACCAAAAACTTTCTATAACTAAGCGTTGTATGTAAAACTTATAAAATACGGTATAAATACATTGCTAAATTATCAATTGCTGAACTTCTTATAGAGTTATTCTCTGTGCTGATTATAATCGACTGTTTTGAATATTCAAAGAGAGTTATCTATTATATATTCTTAATTACAATATCTAAACCTTAAAGCTAACAACTAACATGTATAAATTTATCAAACGAATGAAAGCCTGTGCATTGCATACTGCAATTTGTACTTTTTAAATATATAAATATAAATATACATGTATATATATAAATGGATATATATTCATCTGTATGCATGTAGCAGCAAGTTATGTGTATTAATCCCTTCATTGTCATAGCTGCATCTACATATGTACATACACATGCCCATCATGCTGTTTATATGAATTGTATTGCATACAAAAACTATGTATTATGTATTCGGAAAAAAGAACTAACGATGCAACATACCCCAACAACAACAACAACAAACAGACTGTTAAAACTGTTTGGAGTTTACGCTGGTGGTGAGGGTGTGGGTGAGGTACATACAACTGAGATACATCCAATGCATTCGATTGTATGAGTTAAATTAGCTAAGAGCTCTTGCATTAACTTATTACAAAATTAACTTCTACAACCAATGCATACCAGTGCCACCATTCAAATACGTTATCGTTATCTATAAAGAAAAAAAATGAATTAAATCAGTGAAAAGGTTAAAAATAATAATAATAATAATAACTAAAAATATATAATTACGTGTCAAAATTCAAGGCATATAAATATTAAAATAAAGAAATTTAATTTTATTGCGTTCAAATTCTGAATGGCTTTTATTTCGATCGATTACAATTAGTGTTGCCACATCGTTAGGCTCTCGAACCCCGAAACCACTAAGCAATGAACACATAGAGACGTCAAACAGCCCTGAAGCAGTTTGAGAGTCATTTTTCAAAACGGCTGCCCCACAGAAGAAGAAGAACAGAAGCAGACTTCGGCTGAACGCTCGACCGGGTCAGCTCGCTGTTCGGCTCTCAGTACAAACAGTGCATAGCATCAAAACTGCTTCAGTCGCACAACGACAGCGGAAGGATAAGCGTACGCGTACTTCTTTGCGCTGTACGATCGTTTCCATGTGTGCGTGTATGCATGCACGGCCCGCGTATGAATGTATGCGGTGCTTGTGAAGTTTGGCAATAGGCAAATGCTTCGGCCAGCAAGTTGCAAGGTAATTACCAAGTCTTTACAGCTTTTCTTCGCTGACTCAGATATTTTTTCCCTATTATCTTCTCGCAGCCGCTGCAAAGTTCTGGTATTGAATGCGTATTCGTTGACATCATGACCCAAAGCTTCAACAACCGCAGAAATCAAATGCATAGCTGCATTATTGGAAATCTGCCATTTGTCCAACGATGAAAGAACTCGGATTGTTAAAAAGCTTCTTTTTCTTTTTATTCTTGCTGAGATTTTTCCACTCTTCAAAAAGTTTTTCCAACTTAATAATACAATGGTATTCTTGGCGGATAGGGATTCGGGCTTTCGACCAAAACTTGGCTGCTTCTTTCACTGCGAGTCCCGCGCTTTTGCGCACAGTTAACTTCAATTTCTTATGGTTGTAAAAGAAAACACGCATAACTTGCCTTATGCTTGGTAACTGCGATCCCAGAATATGAGGAGAGTCGTGGCCAAGTAAAAATATTACATCACTTGAACGCGATTTGGACATTTTGATTGGCACACGCTATACACGTTAAGTCCCGGTTAAAATTGTAAAAGAGTTGCACAGATTTTGTGTCCACACAATGATTGGAGTTATCGATATATCGATTGGAAAATACTCAATGAAATGCGGTAAAACCGCCAATTCTTAACCAATTTGAATAGTTGAAAGCATTTTGAAAAGAAAATTAAACGAACTACTTCAAATAAAGTTGATTAGAGCAATTTGCGACCTAAAATCGTAAATGCTCACAAAATACAACACTTTAGCCAAAAAATACCTATATCAAACTTTTGGTTGAGAAAGGCACCTCTAAACATTATCCGATCGGGCTAAAACTTTACAAATTTAAGTTTTACACCAAAACGAACAATTTGAGACCATGAGACCCTGAGAATTCGCACTTTCGCAAATAAGCCGAACCCTAGGGGTCATAATCGGGGCAAGCAATATATATGTCTTTATATGTTTTTAGACCTTCCGAATCCGAATCCAATGTCAAAACCAGCCTATCACGTCTAAAATTCAATCTAACCTAAAAAAATTTTTAAAAACTTTAAAAATATGTATGCACATTTTTGTTAATTGTGCGTCTGTATTCGTTTCCACGAAAAAACACAAATCCTACCCAATAAACGTAGTCAAAAGCTACACAAGAGCAAAAGCAAATTGGCACGCGGCAATAGCTGCATCCATTCGTTCATATACATACATACATACATATATTTATATAAATGTATCTGCTTATGTGCATGTGTACGTATGTATAGCTTATACAAAATCGAAGCAGTTGCATCTCTCATGGTAAAATTACACTGAAGAGAAAAAAAGTTGCATGTGGTTTGAAACTCACACAGCGGAGGTGGAAATAAATAAATTCAAAAATACAAGAAGAAAATCGATTCAAATTGATTTAAATCGAATAAGAAAATAACGGGTTTTGGCTTGAGATTATAGAAAAAAAACGTGTTTTTGGCTTGAAATTGACGAAAACATATACAATATAATGAAGACCTCATATTGTTATTAAACAATCACCCAACTCAAAATTCTTCAAAAACCAATGCTTCTCCGTCGTACTATACCAAAAATACTAACATTTTATACCATGATTACTAATTTAGTTATCGTAGTTTAGTACTATATTCAAATTTTCGATTAAATCAATTCTTAATAATTAAATCGATGCATCGGGGAAAAATCAAAACATTGATTCGAAATCGATTTAACTTCCAACTCTAACAGAGAACAATCTAAATAATTGTTTCCTTCTTAATTTTATACCCTTCGACCATTGAAAATGTTAAAAAAAAAGGGGTATACTAACTTTGTGCAAATGTATGTAACAGGCAGAAGGAGGCGTGGGAGACCCCATAAATTATATATATTCTTGCTCAGGATAACAAGCCGAGGCGATTGAGACATGTCCGTCTGACCAGATGAACACACAGATCTTAGCTAATATAAATGCTAGACACAAATTTGGAATGAAAGTTCTCATGTACATTGCGCAAATCAAGGTTATTTCAAATGTTTAGTGTCATGCCCACCGCCCCGCAAATTAATCATTTAATTTTTAAACACAATTTGTAATCGCTGTATAAAAGATACAACTTTCTGACTACTAACATAGCTGAATGAAATATCTACGTAGTCTCAAAATTACAATCCGATCGGACAATAAACACATAGGTTATTTAAGTGTGAGCATAAAACCAAGTGCTTGTGTCAGCTAACAAGGGACGCGGGCGAGCTCGAAGCGCTAGCGCCAACTGTCGGAATTAATTTTAAAGCATGTCCATATGTAGTATATGTGTACTAGCGATTGGCGCGGGCCTTGACGATTTTAGGCCCGGGGCCTAAAACCAGCTACCGTCGGGCCCCGGGCCTAGGCATAAAAGCCTGGAAGGCCCGGCGTGTTTTAATCGATATCGGCCTCAAAAATTCGAATCTGGTTCGGGCCGGGCCACCTTTAAAAAATTTCCGGACTGGGCCGGGCCTCAAAAATTTGAGTCTGGTTGGGGCCCCCTTTAAAAAAGTTCCGGTCCGGGCCTCAAAAAACAGGCCCGCGCCCATCTCTAATGTGTGCATACATAGGAACATAATACATAGGTCGAAGGGTATCCCACTGTCGCGTGCTGCGCGACTGTTGCTTTTCTCACTGGTTTTTATTATTATTTTTATTTATTATGCTATTAGAGATCACAATAGTTCATTAAATATCTGTAACCTACCTAGTTATGATTTCTGATTCTGGCTGCGATCGGATAATTTATATGCCAGTTATTTAAAGAGTTAGTGATTTCCAAACGGCACCCCAAAGTGTGCAATACAAAACAAATTTAAGAAATCTTTATGATCAGGTGTAGCTTACTTACTATTTCTTTTATTATTGTTTTATTCATTATTACAATAGGTATAATTTATTTATATTAATTTACTTACACTTGTTAAAGGCAGAATAGAATGTTAAATTTTGAAATTCATTTCGAGTCTATAGCTTGCTCATTTTTTGTGTATTCCTTTTAAATGTATTGCGATTGTTTTAAAAATTGCACTAGCGCATAGACTGCCCTGACCAATTACATACATATACATACATACATAGCTATAAATTGTTCTCTATTTTCAGGCAGGAGAGCTAGATGTGACGGTGACGGCGGCAGTAAATGTATGCTTTCATGTATTTATGTTTGTACACACACTCATGCATACATATGTACTACACACATTAAATACTTCACAAGATAGACAAACATACATACATACTCATGCAAGTTCATACTTTATACACACGTAAAAATGCACAGATACGCTTCATATGTATGTATGTACATATGTATGTATGTGCGATACACCCGCTTTATTCAACAGCGTTTGCCTGCAAATACACAAAGCTCATATGGCTGTAGTACATACATACTAAAATACCTACACATATGTATGCATAAACAATATACATTGTATGTGCATATAACAACGAATGAATATTTATTCGTGTATGTATAAGAGTATATGTACATATGTATGTACATATGTATATATCGAAGATTTCTAATTCACAATTTTACTAAGTGTAAAATATTACCAAAAAGGCATGTTTCTTAGAAAGCCGGTTCTTGCACAATTTATATACTAATATTTGTATGTACATATGTATGTATGTATGATATATCGATGTGCAAAAAGTACATATGGTAAGTCTTGCAAATACTATTTTATCAATTTTTATACATTTTCAAGCATTCCAAATTTCCTTTTCATCGTATTCTATTATCAATCGTCTTCATTCAGTGATTTAGCAGTGAAAATAAAACTAGTTTCAAATGAAGATTCATTTAAAAATGGGATAAAATAGCGGTGGGCATAAATCGAATTACTGTTCACTGAATCGATTACTTTTTCAAAATTTCATGGGATAAATCATTTTAAATCAAAAATTTGAAATATGTATAAGAAAAAAAAACGGCAAATTTTCGATAAAATCGATTCTACAAAAAATACTAATAAAATTGATTAATCCATTTGATAATCGATTTAACCTCCAGCTCTATTATAAAACTAATAATAAACCCAAAAGAAATACATTTTATCAGCGTATGGTATACAGGAACCTGACAAATTTGGTGTCTCTAGCTTTTATAACTGAGATGTCTTCATTCAAACAAAATTTATATACATTTTTGAATTGTGTGGGGACGTCCTAAAATATACAGTGACTCATGTAACTCTACACATACGTGTATTTAAATGTTAATGTTATGTACTATTCTCATACAAGAAGGCTTATAGAAGGGTTATATATATCACGAAACTCTGATCATAATTGACGATCTACTAAAGTTTAACCAACTTCCTATTGATCAGAATCACAACACATGATGTATCTTTACATAAATCTTTAAAATGACACAGAGAGCATTTCTTAACAAATTTACGCATTATTTAATATTATATAATATTAAATAAAATATACAATTTGGAGACTATGAAGATAAAAGTGATCGTAATTGATAATAATACAAAATAATGATACTAAGACTTTGAAGAAGAACACTATCTTTACTAGAGCTGGAAAGAACAACGACGATGTATCGATGTTTTCCAATGTTTGAACAAATCGATGTTTGATGTTCAACTGAGAATTTTATATGGGAAATCTAGACTTTTCGAAAGCTATATCTTATAAACTAAAACAAAAAATAATTACTTAGTATTTTCGACTTATCTCGATATTTATTATGACCAATCGCCCCTTTTTATTTATTAATTTTGAAAAGCTTGCGATCTGAGAAACTTCGATATATCGATAAATTGATGTATTTTACTGAAAAACATCGCAACATCGACGTGTAATATCATTAAAAACAGTTATTGTAACACAAATTTCCAACTAATCATTGTTGGAGGAATTGAAAGCCAACTTCCGGTTTAATACCCTTGCAGCATATAATAGAACATAATCTTATTAAGTTCTTAAGCTATTTCTTATCTGACTGATCGTTTCTATGAGAACTATAGTATATAGTTTGTAGTAAATGCAGCTACATTTTTAAGAATGTACCTACAGATGTAAAACAAGATATTTCTGCTGTTTGGTTATCATTTGCATCGCCTGCTTACTTACATATAAACATGTAAGTCTATACATACTAATGCACCAACCGGTTCACTTTAACTTTCCAATAAGCTTCAAGACATATACATATGTACATATGTATATGTATATATTTGAATACGTAGATAAATAGGCAACAAAAAATGTCCAGACATATGTATATATTTTCAAAATTTAACTTACATTTACACCATTTTTAAAGTTACTAAACCTGTTTACTTATGTGGGAGATTACATACTTTTGGTGGTAATTATGTTCAAAAAGCTGTTCACTGCTTAGTGGTTCCGATATTCAATTGAATTTTCATAGTATTTAACGTCTCAATTGGTATTTTACTCTATGTGAATGTATTTACAAACATATGTATTTATGCATGTGTGTCCAATTTCACGTATGCTTCTCTTTATGTACTCAATGATGAGCTTTAACAAATTGTTTTAGTATTTAAAAAAAGTTAGTATCTATACACACACACACTTATGCCTTTTGCCTTAGCACCCACAAACAATCAGTTTAAAACAAAAATAACATTTACATAGACATACATATGTACATAAGAGCATCTGGATGTGAATGGCTACACATGTATGTATGTATATATTTATGTATTTATTTCTGTTTTGTGGCTTCACTTAGGTGTTGAGCAATACAATTACAAAGTATACACACCAATAGAGTATGTGTATATGTATGTATGCCGCATGGATGTACATGTACATACATATGTACATACAAATGCAGTATTATGTACAACGAGAGCAACAGTCGCGCAAAACGCGACAGTGGGATACCCTTCGACCTATGTTCCCGTGTAGTTTAATTTGTTAAATTAATACACATATGCATATGCACATGCTTTGAAATTAATCCCGACAGATGGCGCTCGCGCTTCGCGCTCGCCCGCGTCAGAAAGTTGTATCTTATACAGCGCTTACAAATTGAGTTCAAAAATTAAATTATTGATTTGTGGGGGCGGTGGGCGTGGCACCTAACATTTGAAATAAACTTGATCTGCTTGAAGTACACAGGAGTCTTCCTGCCAAATTTGGTAAGTCTAGCTTTTATAATAGATGAGATCTGTGCGTTCACACAGACGGACAGACAGACATGGCTCAATCGACTCGGCTTGTGATCCTAAGCAAGAATATATATACTTTATGGGGTCTCCCACGCCTCCTTCTGCCTGTTACATACATTTGCACAAAGTTAGTATACTTTTTTTGACCATTTTCAATGGTCGAAGGGTATAAAAAATAAACAAATAATACATATTCATATGTTTATACATTCAATGGATGTATGAGTTTTGTTATGAATTAATTAGGAACACTCTCATCTTCACGTCTCTTATATACATATGTATATGTATGATACAGTGTTTTGCAGTCTGAATATTTATAATACACAAACGTAGCAAACTTGCAAAGTAATTACACAATACACAATTCTTTAGTACAACACACAAACAAAGAGAAAATACACATTTTGCAGTATGTATGTATATAGTTTTTTGCATTTAATTTGGCAACAAAAATGTTAATTACATTTAAGATAATATTACCAAACTTGATTTTATATGCAACATCGACTACCCGAACCGAAAATATATTTACATACTATAATCACATGTACAGATGTGCACATATATAGATTTATTTATATATTACGTTTATATTTATAATATCCAAATGTCCGCGGCACACGACCGTACGGATTGACTGTGCAATATCTTTTAACAGTTTATTAACAGTTCCAATTTCAATACTGTTAATTCTTTTATTGCAGATGTATTCTCTTTTAACATAATGTTATCTGTATCTTGAATAGTTACAAATATAATATTAAGTACAATATAATATAAAGTATGGTAAATATGATATAAACATACATCTCAAAAATTATTTGTTAAAACACTTTTATTATTATTTATTAATTGGGTAAACAATTTGAAAACTCGGATATCAAAGAAAATTGGGGCACACTGCATTTTTCACAGACTTGCAATTATCGTAATCGAAAAGTCGATATGTGTCATCTCGAACTGAGCGTCGTCGTAAAACCTGTGTATGCGTATATGTGTGCGTATTTTTACAAATAATATATGTTTAAATATCAAATAAGATATTTACTTAATAATTAACGAATTACGAAATATAATAATTAATTGTGAATATTGCCTGTATACATCAACATGTATATCACGATGTGTTTGTGTGTGCCAATACCCTTTTGAGAATTGACAAGTTTACATTCATATGAAAATATTTGTTGTACAATTAAACGAAATACGTAAGGATTAACTAAATTAAAGCAACATTTCATTTGAAACCTTTTGGCGCAACTTGAGTGACTTATATAAACTTTGCTGTATGCCATGGTATCTAACATACTAAGCTCTTAATGCATACACACACACATGTTTGGTTTGTACAATATATGTACATGTGTAGATATGTGCCTTACATATGTACATATTCATATATAACGTTTAAGGTTTTTGCAAGAGTAGTTAAATAAAATGTGATTGATTTAAAGTAGATATGTAAATCTAAGATTCTGAAGTGCACATAAATACATATTTGTATTTAATTTGACATAAAAGTGGTTGATAGTATTTATTATTTAAATAATACTTTTCAAATTTATAATACAATAAGTAGTATGTGCGGATATACAGTGGCGAGCAAAAGTGAGTGCATGTTCATAACTCTCGACTTTCATCATCTATAAAAACAAAACTAAAGCAGGTAATCCAATAATTTTTTTTTATTTTTGTTTACCTATCCTATTCGTAACAAATAGGATAAAAAAACCGTAACAATATGTATTCAGTGAAGACTTAGAAAATAAAAACCAAAAAAAAGTCGCAAAAAACTCACTTTTGCACGTTTCATATTATTGCATATTTTTGCTCACCAACTTCTCTTATTAGCAGAAATCTCCGTTATATTTGTCTTATCTTGCTTTCTTGTTGTTCGGAGATCAATTTAAAACGTTGTATTACGATTGCAAAACAAATTGTGTAAATTTCTGGCTCATTTAAAAAGTTGATAATTTTTCTTAAAAAAAATGAAAAAAAATTAGCATTGAAATTGAGAATAGTGTTGTGTGTCTGACCGAGAAGGGCTGCTCTTCACGAGCCATTGCCAAAAAGCTCGGTATAAGCCAATCGGCAGTGATTACAGCTCAAAAACGCCGAAATGTGACATCCAGAACGCAACAGAAAGGTCGCAAAAAATTATTATCGGACTCAGATGCCCGACTAATGATATCCCAGATGAGGAAAAATAGGCTGCTAACACCTAAAGAAGCATCTTTGGCCATAAACAAAAACGTTAGCGAGTGGACTGCCAGAAAAGCGCTGCGCAACATTGGATATGCAGCGGCTGTTAAAAAAAAAAACCTGCATTATCCGAAAAAAATGTTAAGGCGCGCCTAAAATTTGCGAGAGAGCACAAAGATTGGACCACAGATGATTGGAAACGTGTTGTCTGGTCTGATGAGACCAAGTTCAACCGTTTCCAGTCAGATGGTAAACAATACTGCTGGCGTAGACCCGGAGAACGGATTCAAAGACACCATGTGAAGCAAACGGTTAAACATGGCGGCGGAAATATAATGGTCTGGGGATGCTTCACATGGTGGCAAGTCGGCCCCCTGCATTTAATAGATGGCATTATGCGAAAGGAGGACTATCTGCATATTTTGCAAACCCATCTTCCCAATTTTATGGAGAAATGTGCGTATTCGGAAGAAGATATTATTTTTCAACAAGACGGCGATCCGAAGCACACAGCGAAAATTGTCAAGGAATGGATTGGTGAACAAAATTTAAAGTTGATGGAGTGTCCAACACAAAGTCCTGACCTCAATCCGATTGAAAATCTTTGGTCAATCGTGAAACAAAGGCTCGGGCAGTACGACTCAGCCCCAACAAACATGGCCAATCTTTGGGAGCGTGTACAAGATGAATGGAACCGAATTCCCAAGGAAGTCGTTGAAAACTTGGTAAAGAGTATGCCATCTCGAGTAAATCAAGTAATTCATAATAAGGGGCTATGGACAAAATATTAAAAATTAATTTTTTCTTTATTTTCTTATAACGTGCAAAAGTGAGTTTTTGCGACTTTTTTTGGTTTTTATTTTCTAAGTCTTCGCTGAATACATATTGTTACGGTTTTTTTTATCCTATTTGTTACGAATAGGATAGGTAAACAAAAATAAAAAAATACAAACGCTACAGTCAGGAGCTGACTGTATAAGGCCATGGATTATCATAGTATACCGTAGGCAATAGGTATAGGTATGCATTTCTAGCGCGTACCAAATTTCATTACATGTGCTTCTTCTTGATTTTAATTTGTTTGATTGTAACTTTTCTTTTAGTTTATTGGAATAAAAAAAAAAAAATAAAATAAGAAATAATTTAAAAATGAAAATTCGCACCCGCCTCAACCGGGAGTTGAACGCACGCACTCTCGCGCAGCCGTCCGCCACTCTAACCACTCGGCCATTGCCTCACTCCTTCACCCGTCGGCAAAACTGCATTGTGAACCAATTCTGTTCCCCTACAATGCAAATAAAAAGTTTAATAAAATGCTGTGTGTCTGACGCTAGATTTGAACTTCGGTATGCTTGCGTAAATTACACGTAGGTCTGCTTAAGTATATATGTTCAAAGTGAGTTTAATTCGTATCATATCTCACTTATTTATAGTCCGATTTTAATGAAATTTTCACATAACGCCCGTGGCAAGGTATTTGTCATGTATGATATATAACTTTGGTTGTTGAGTTAATATTGTAGGTTTTAAGTAGTTATTTCTGATTTACAGAGGCGGGAAGGGGCGTGTCCAAATTTTAAAAAAAACTTTGAGACACTGCAATATATATGTATGTTGTCACAAAATTTGATGACTCTAGCTCTTATAGTTTCTGAGATCCAGGTGTTCATACAGACAGACGGACAGACGGACAGACAGACATGGCTCAATCGACTCGGCTACTGATACTGATTCAGAATATATATAGTTTATGGGGTCGGAGATGCCTCCTTCTGCCTGTTACGCACATTTCCGTTCCGACAAACACAATAGACCATGAATTTTTTTAAAATCCATGGCCTAAAAAATTATTGGATTACCTGCTTTAGTTTTGTTTTTATAGATGATGAAAGTCGAGAGTTATGAACATGCACTCACTTTTGCTCGCCACTGTATGTATACCTCATACAAATAATTATATGTGCATCAACTTATTTTGCAATTTCAAAAGTTTTATAGACTTAAGCAAAAAACGGGGTATTCAAGTTTATTACTACTATATTGAAATATGTAAAAACAAAAAAAATTAATTTAATTTAGTTTATCCTATAATTAAATATCGAACTTAAAATTTATGTGCATAGTAAATAACTATATGTGCATTTCATGATTTTTGGCATTCAATCGCATCAAATGGCAACAATTTAAATGATTCTGATTTGACTAATAGTCAATATCTTTCCCCTTATTTGCCAAAACTAAATTCATCCGTTTTGGCATAGAAATAACAAAGGATTTTAATATGGTCATGTCAATGTTCGCCCATTCTTGCTCGATGGCTGATTTTAGGTTGCGCACTGTCTCGAACTGCTTTCCGTTTCTGAAAACTCGATCAGAAAGAATTCCCCCAGAGATTCTCAATGGGATTCAGGTCCGGACTCAAAGGTGGCCATTGTAAAACTGGAATTTTTCGGCCATTGAAAAAGTTTGTAGTCACCTGTGCCTTGTGGATTGGAGCGTTATCCTGTTGAAAGGTCCACTCATCGCCATAAATATTGGCCGCAAATTCAATCAATTCACTGTCCAAAAGGTGAACGTACATGGCAGCATTCATCCGCGTTGATATTATGCAGATGGGGGTCTTTCCTTTGTAGCAGAATGCAGCCCATACCATCAAGGTACCTCCACCAAACCTCGCTTGTAGCAGGACCGACGTTCGTGGCGCGAATCACCCCAATATTTCTTGGAGTTATCGGGGCCATCCAAATTAAATTTTTTTTCACCGCTAAAGATGACATTGCACCACTCTTCTGCCCAGAAACGGTACTTATCGGCAACTCCAAACGAGCCTTAATATGGCGTTCCAGTAACTTAGGTTTGGGTACCATTGAAGTATATTCAATGAAACTATTTTCATTCAGTATTTGAACTATTCTGTTCCTTGTTACTTGAAGCCCCAAATGAGCCCTTATCTGCCCGCTGCTCATTGAATCCTCCACTGCTAGGCGTCGAATCATCCGTTTGCACCGTTCATCAATCTTTGGTTTGCGCCCACTGCGCGGCGCTGTGCCATATTCACCGGGGTTTTTTGAAAATATTGAAATGCAGTTTCTATGCCGACCTAGTTTATCTGCTATCTCGGATATTTTAGCACTACATTCATGCATTCCGAGAATGAATCTCTGCTCCTGGGCTGATAAACTTGTACCACGTGGCATTTTAGTCTATAAACTTAATAGATTAGCTAAAAAGTGCCGTAATAAGTGAATTAAATATAATAACAATAGTTATCCAAATGAATTTGTCTAAAAAAAATGTTTTCACGAGGTAATCAGCAAGAAAGATCAGCTAGACTGATTTTGCGCATATAATTATTTACTACGAAATACCCAACTCGCCAACACATTTTTGAAGTAACGGTACAACGAAAGAGTTCAGAATGAAAGAATATTCGCCGCATAGCAACAAAAACATATGAACGAAAAAATTCTGCATTTACCAAAATAATCAAAGTTAACTGTAAACAACAGAATTCGCAAAAACAAATAATGTACATATAATTATTTGTATGAGGTATACATGTACATATATAATATTATATATATTCCTTTCCTCACATAAGTGAGTGAGAGCAGAGCTGTGCTCCTGCTTTAAAGTAAGGTTACGTGTGGTAGTTGGTTAATTCTGGGGAAGCAGAAAAGGAGGACAGTAAAGCGAAGCGTAAGGGGCTTCGTCTATATATCGTAATGTCCGATCTTGGAAGTGGCGACGACGGCATCTCAGGATCAAGTAAGTAAATGTATTTCATATTCACTGTATTGTTATAAAATCTTCTATTTTTTAACTAACTTTTCTACGTTATAGAATACAATTCGAGTAATATGGAAGGCTCTCTGAACAGACATGATTTCGATTCATCAGGCAAAGGTAATATAAAAAAGGAAAATAAAATAATCTCTGAAGAGGGTAAATATTATATTTTTCCCATGAACTAACAATATTTAGCTATAAATTAGGAGCATAATCCACACATTTAGGGGTAAGATACAGTTGCGGTTAAAATAATAGCACCATTGGCACGATTTTTGTTCGTCACAGTTTTTCTTTTTATCTGACCCTTTTTGATTATTTTTTTTACTAAAATTTAATGATTATATACTTTTCAATGAATAAACGTAGCAGATCTTATTGGTAGTTTTTAAAATAATTGCGAAATTAAAAGAAAACCTTCGAATTGCGGCGGTAACAAAAATAGCACTATTGTTCAAAGTTGGTTAAAACTAAATAATAAAACAAAATATTTATTCAGGAAATTAATTATATCTATAGTAATATGTTTTAGTAATATTAATATTTAGTTGCGTGGCCTTTTTTGGTGATCACAGCTGCACATCATCTAAGCAAAGAGTCGACCAAGTCTTGGCATCGTTCTTTAGGAATTTTGTCCCATGAATCGTTCAGAACAGCCCAAAGGTCCTTATTATTTTTGGGTTTAGCTTCAGAAACCTTTTAGTTAACGTCTGACCAACGGTTTTCAATAGACTTCAAATCCGTTGTCTAAGCAGGCCATTCCATAAGGCGGAGCAAATTATCCTCGATCCATTTACGAGCTTTCTTGCTGGTATGTTTAGGATCATTATCCTGCTGGAATACCCAGATCAAAAGCATTTCGTATTCGGCATAATGCAACATAATATTTTTTAATATGTCCGGGTAAACATGTTGATCCATGATCGTTTTTATCCACTATATCGGACCTACTTCATAGTATGAAAAACAAGCCAACACCATGATATTTGAGCCTCCATGTTTTACCGACTTAAATATTAAACGAGGATTATATTCAGCTTTTTGGTGGATGCCGAACATAAGAACGAGAGCCTTTACCGCCAAACAAAACTATTTTGCTCTCATCTGACCACAATATGTTGCACCATTTCTCCACGGGTCAATCCAGGTGTGACTTGCCGAACTAAATTCGTTTTGACACATGCTTCGCTGTAAAAAGCGGGACTTTTCTTGGGCTGTAGGGATTCAGGTTATTTAGTCTCAAATGTTTACGGACTGTTTCCACGTTTTCAGCTATCTAAACCTTCTTTTTTAGCTCCGTAGCCGGCTTTAAAGGCTCCTTCTTGCATTGCCGACCCAAGCGATTGACCTCCAACTTGGTCAGTGCAGGCTTTCTTCCACGTGGATCTTCCTTTTTTTCGAATAATATTGCATTGCGGATAATTTTATTTAAATATCCGACAATTTTACCAATTTTATTATAAATTTTTCCTTCTGAGATCATGTTTTTGATCAAACTTATTTTTTCGTCGGTGCAATGCTTTCCGTGACCCATACTGAGAAAATTTATCCTTTTCCTTTCGAAAAAACTCAATCCAAATCTTTAATACAACTCCCTTTTTAAAATTAGGGCGCAATAAACCGAGCGTAAGCACTTCTAACAATTTTATTCAGCAAAAACGTGATTAGTGTTATTTTTGTTACCGCCTGATTTCGTGCACTTTTACACTGATTACCCAAAAACAAAAAGAACCGTTACATTGAGATCGTAAAAATCAGTATCTTATATAGACAACATATTGTACATATTAATCGAGAAGTCAAACTTTAAAAAAAGTTGACAAAAAATACATTTTTTTAGGAAGACAAATTTTCATCTGCAGTAGTGCTATTATTTTAATTTAATTTGGTGCAGGAACAGATAAATTGCTAAGTTCCCGCCCTAACATATTAAAAAATATTTGTTTGTCAAAATTCTTTTTGTTTATTCAACATACTTCCTTTCAAGGGTGATACTCTGATTATAGCGACCCTTCAACTCTTCGATACCATTTGTATACCCTTCGATCATTGAAAATTTTCAAAAAGGATATACTAACTTTGTGCAAATGTATGTAACAGGCAGAAGGACGCGTGGGAGACCCCATAAAGTATATATATTCTTGCTTAGGATCACTAGCCGAGTCGATTGAGCCATCTTTGTCTGTATATCTGTCTGTACGTATAGATCTCAGCTATTATAAAAGCTGGAGTTACCAAATTTGGCAGGAAGACTCTTGTGTACTATAGCTGATTAAGTTTATTTCAAATATTAGGTACCATGTACCAAGCATGTGTATATGTATATGTGTATGAATTTAATAAAAAAAACTACACTAGAACATAGGTCGAAGGGTATCCCACTTTCGCGTGCAGCACGACTATTGCTTTTCTTACTGGTTATAGTACGTTTTGTCCTTTGCCTCAATATAGGACTCAGTTCATTTGATGAAAATTTCTTACTAGCGAGCATTCTTTTGATATTAGGTAACAGGAAATAATCGCTGGGGGGCAGATCTGGAGAATACGGCGAATACGGAGGAAACAGGACTAGTTCGAACACTTTTAGGATTGAGAATGATAAATTTATATATATATATGATATATATATCATGGACCGTAAATAATAATTATGAGATTAAAAAAATCAAAGCTCTTTAAGATCTCTGAAAAATGTGGGAAAAATCCTACAGTGCTAGTTTTTATCGGCGAACACAAAAACCGCGAAAACTTTTTTTTCCAATTTTTAATTTAAAAATCATTTTCCAATTTTTTATATTTGATTTTTAAAAATAAAAATCAATTTATAACTTTTATATTTAATTTTTAAAATAAAAATCAAAAAGTAAGAGTTATGAATTGATTTTTATTATAAAAATCAGAAATAAAAATCAAATTGAAATTGCTCATAAATATATTTACCAATATATGATCTAGGACTCTCGGTTCATGAGCAATTTCAATTTCATTTATATTTCTGATTTTTATAATAAAAATCAATTCATAACTCTTACTTTTTTGATTTTTAGTTTAAAAATCAAATATAAAAGTTATAAATTGATTTTTATTTTTAAAAATCAAATATAATAATTAGAAATGATTTTTAAATTAAAAATTAGCTTATAACTCTTATTTTTCAATTTTTTTTAATAAAAATTATAACCGTTACGGTCCGTGATATATATAAAATATTCATTATATATAACATATTTATTATATATTATTACAGGTAGGAACGCTGTGGAGCAGGAGCTGGCAACAAAAATGCTGCAAATTCAATCAAAACGATTTTACTTAGATGTCAAACAAAATCGTCGAGGCCGTTTTATAAAAGTCGCTGAGGTTAGTATATAAATGAAAAAGCATGAATTTTGATGGCCGTGTATTAAATAAAGCAAAAAATGGTAAGTTTTGGCTTAAAGCAACAACTTTCCTCTATAATTACATATAGCTTATAATGGACTTAATATATATGGTTGTCAAATATCTGCCTTACGTTTTTTCGCTTTTTTATTTAAGGCTTTAAAGGAGTGTTCTAGGGATCGGATTTAGTTCAAATATGCGCTAATAATACCCCTCGTAGAAACCACGCTCTTTATTTGCAAAGAACTCGGAAAGACTCTTTTGAGTGCAACTTTACACCAAGTGTGTTCGCCATGGACAAGAACAGTTGGTAAGCACTTGGTGCTATGTCCGTGCTATATGATGGATGCGATTAAACCTCCCATCCGAGCTGCCGTAGCTGCTGACGAGTCATTGTGTGGATTCAATGGATTATTCCCTACAAATCCCAACAAAACCGTCCTGGCCATCAATCCCGGCTTTGCCTCTGTTTGGACCGATTCATCGGTCCGTTTTCGATTGACATTGTCGTATGTGATGCATTTTACGTCGTCAGTCAACATCTGCTTCAAAAATGGGTCGAGTTCGTGCCGTTTCAACAGGCGTAGATTCCTTCCAGCAGGATTTTTTTTTTGTCCAATCGTGCGGCAGCCAAACATTAAGCTTCTCTTCTGCAGAGAATTTAAAATGGTTTGCTGACTAACTCCCATCTGCTGGGCGATGCAACGAGCTGTCACACAATGTATTCCATGATTTGATCGGCATTCGTCTTATCTATTTTGTCGGCTCTGAAGCGTCGTAGCCTTTCGCGGTTCAAAGTGATAGAGTACCCTGCCCCAAAACAGGATTAATCTTACGGCAAGTTTCTCTCTAGCGTATTTGCCTTTAACGAAGGAAAACTTTGATCTTTAAACGCAAGATGGCAATATCCAAACTAATAAAAGACTCGTTTTGTAGGGTATGTCAAGACATTTCAAATGATGCATAGTATTTCCCGATCTGAGACAAAAAAGCGTAGATATTTGACAACCTTCTTATATATATATACATATATGTACGTATAATACATCAAGTGTTTTATTCGATTTTAGATTGGAGCTGATGGCAGACGAAGTCAAATATATTTGGCACTTTCTACAGCAGCCGAATTTCGCGATCATCTATCATCATTCAGTGATTATTATTCATCTTTGGGTATGGAACAAAACATTAATAATTGACAATTGTTGGAGTAATAATTAAAAAGGTGGTCAAAATGCAGGGCGCCCCAATACGGACAATTTGCCGGAAGATGGCAAATTAAAGTCGGAGATGATGATTAAGGATAATCGACGATATTATTTGGATTTAAAGGAAAATGCGCGAGGTCGATTTCTACGGGTATGCCTGTGTTTCTTCTTATATACGCTTTGTACCAGGAGTGTACGTTGAAAATGACCGGTTTTATTAGTAGATGTCGCTAGCAATATGTATAAATTTCTATGAATTTGCATGTATGTAATTTTTTTCTATTGACATTAACCTACAAAAAAACGTAAGTCACATTCCGCCAAAATAATAGCGTCATATTTGTTTACCTCAATGAATATGTCGAGTTTCGTTCTAAGTAAATCGCATTCGCGGCAACCGTTGTTTTTCATATTTCAAATACCGCTAAACAGGTGAAAGACACATTAAAAACACTTAATTGGGAAATATTATCGCACCCGCTGTACTCTCTAGATTTCGCCCGGTCCGACTATCACTTTTTCGCATCGATGGGACACTCCCTTGCAGAGCAGTGCTTCGCTAAATTTGAAGAAGTCGAAAAATGGCTCCTCGAATGTTTTGCCTCAAAAGGGAAAGAGTTTTTTTGGAATGGTATCCATAATTTGTCTGAGAGATGGGCGAAATGTGTAGAAACCAATAGTCAATACATTGAATAAAAAAATTTTGAGATTCCTCTGAAAATGAAGTGTTTTCTTTATCGAAAAAACCGGTCATTTTCAACTTACACCCCTGTTACATTGTGCAAATGATTAATGGAACCGTTCTTTAACAGCATTAGTAGCAGCGTAGATTTAGCCAGGCTTCTCTATCTGTTGAATATACAAATGTCAACTCAGCTACGTTAGCATTATGGTTACTGTATATCACGTCCATAGTTGAAGTCACAGCTGAAATATACAACATTCTGCATAGGATGAGCAAGAGAGTAGCAGAATGTGTTAATTAGTTAATTCGTTTTCAAAATTGAAAGAAGTCGGGCAAGCTAAACCGTTACTTACATTTCTTAATAACTAACTTATCTTTTAACCAAGTTAAAAAAGAAACCCTCTTCGAAACAACATACTCTGTATTTAATAATAATTTCCAAATAATTTAAAGGTCTCACAAACAATTACACGGGGTGGTCCCAGATCACAAATTGCTTTACCAGCTCAGGGAATGATTGAATTTCGTGACGCACTGACAGATTTGCTGGAGGAATTTGGAGCCAACGACGGCTGGTATGTTATAATAATCAAATATATGTAAGCAACGAAATACGATAGATAAATTCCAATTTACATTTCGTAGCTTTAAAGGTGATTTGCCAGAAGAACGCCATATGAAGGTGGATAACAAGAACTTCTATTTCGACATTGGACAAAACCATCGTGGCGTGTATATGCGGATCAGTGAGGTAAGTAGACGTATAATAAATCATACTAATAATACTAATTATCATATTCTTTACCAGGTTAAAAACAACTTTCGCACTTCAATCACAATTCCGGAAAAGTGTTGGATACGATTTCGTGATATTTTTTATGACTACTGTGACAAAATGAAAAAATCATCCGATACAATGACAACTGATAATATTTTATCAAGTTCAACAAATAATCTTGGCAAATAAAGAAAAATAAAGATTTACACACTATAAAAAAGAAAATGTCGTGCACATAGAGAATGCAATTCAAAAATTAATTAATTACAAACTAATTGTTTATTGTTTATTCTCTCTTAATAGTTGTTAAAAGGATTTGTAAATACTATTTTCTACCGCTTCTAATAAGACACACATGCCATCATTTTGTTTATGTTTATGTTTTCTGTATCATTTTTCTTAAGTTAAGTTAAACATAAATAGATAAATAAGTTATACGCGTCAACTGCAGCGTTATTTTTATTAAACATACTAACATAATTAATGATGTAGTATAGTTGTATTTATCAAACTCATTTCAACAATTACACAAACTAATCAAAAACTTATATGCTTTACAACAGAGTCGGATATAAAAAAGGAAGATAAAAAGCAAAATAAGAAAACTAAACTTAACTAAATAGACGCAATTCTTAAGGAAGCAAAGATTAATTGTTTTTCAAATAATTAGTAAATATGATAAACTTGTTGGAGTATAACCATTTGAATAACACAATAGGAACAAGTTCCTCTTCTCCACAGCTTGAAAACACGGTCTTGTTTGAACAACATTTAAATAAGTAAAAATATATATTTTTGAGTGTATTCTATTACTGCTGCGTACCTTAGATAATAACGATTACCCTTATTATTCATTAACAGCAGCGGATTTCCAATTTTCTTTTGGGGAAAATACAGACTAATGACTTGTAGTATTAATCTCTAAAATAATATATGTATGTCTATGTATTGTGTTAAAATCTATTTTTGTGTTATTCTATATAAAAGGTATTTTGTTATACATAAAGTAAAAACATACATACATAGAGAAAACAATATATATAAATATGTTAAAACACCTAGGTGTTTTATAAATTAAATGGTAAATTACATGTACATTTCGTCATAGCGTGTGTATCCGGTTGGTGTAACTACAAATTTCATTGCAAATATATATATATATATATGTTATAAATTGTTAATGCTTTTAGAAATATATTACACATTATAAATAATAAAATAACAAATATCTAAAATTAATTACTAAAAACGTTTATAAAACAAAAGTTTCAATGTGATCACGTAGAATAAAAAACCTATTAGATACGATAAAAATGCATAGCAAAATAATACAAAAAATAATACCTACGTATTACAGAAATGTTGACAAAACGATATGTATATATAAATATATATACATACAAACAACAAATATATTTATATTTATATATATATATATAAATATATTAAATGCAATCTTATCTTCTTAACCTAGTATCAAATTTCAGCTTTTAAAAGCAACAACGGATAAACCATATATATTTATTATTAATAATACAAACGTGCGCTACTCTAATACACTACACTACACAATATTTCAAATATATATGTGTATAATGACGTTGCGTAGAACATAACGAGATGTACATACATACGGTCTGTCAGTTGAATGTATGGTAACTGTTCCAAAAAAAGGCCTAAAGAGCACTAAATAATAAAAACAAATCGAGATACAGATATATGTATATAAACTGCGAACTGCGCGGATTGGGTAGTGATATCGTGTTATTGAATATAAATACGTGCATTATATATCTATAATAGCGAAAATATTAATTTAAGAATTTTGTGAATGAAATATGAAAATAAAGTTTATGAACTTCTCATATTATATTACTGTTTTTATGCATAACACAGCCCCACAAAAAAAAAAAAACAGTATCCTGATCTGGGTATGCGGCATATGCAGTTATATGTGTTTTAGGTCGCTGAATCCGAATCCGGGGTCAAATTCAGAAATTCTACATCACTTCTGGATTTCGTCCTAACATCAAAAAATTGAAAAACATTTGGATATCTCCCAAAAGTTTTTAAAAAAATTTTTAGGTTAGGTTAATATTGAAATACTAAAAGTAATATCACTAAGCAATGAACACATAGAAACGTCAAACAGCCCTGACACAGTTTGAGAGTGATTTTTCAAAACGGCTGCCCCACAGAAGAAGAAGAACAGAAGCAGACTTCGGCTGAACGCTCGACCGGGGCAGCTCGCTGTTCGGCTCTCAGTACAAACAGTGCATAGCATCAAAACTGCTTCAGTCGCACAACGACAGCGGAACGATAAGCATGCGCGTACTTCTTTGCGCTGTGCGATCGTTTCCATGTGTGCGTGTATGCATGCACGGCCCGCGTATGAATGTATGCGGTGCTGGTGAAGTTTAGCAATAGGCAAATGCTTCGGCCAGCGCGCTGGCAGCCTGAAGTCAATTTTGTGTTTCGGCGTCGACAGCCTAGAGACAGGTACAGTGGGCAAAAATGGTTATCTTGCGGCGAAAATGTTAAAACCTCCGAAAACATGTGGCTTGTTCTATAAGTTCAATTTTATTTAGTAATTACATATTTATGTATTCCGAATTTTTTATTTTAATTCACAAATTTTATCAATATTGGTAAACTCATATACAAAAAAAAAATTATAATTATCAAAACTTATTTATTATATTATAATTTTGCTCTACAAAATATAATATAAATATGAATATTCAATCCATATTCTCAAAAATTAAACATAAATACACATGTTTTCAGATGCTAAAATAATTGCCGCCAAATAACCCTTTGGCTCACTGTAATTCGGTCTCTTAGCTCTCGATGACAAAGACAAAAACAAACACACATTTGATTTCACGCTGGCCAGGCCCGTAGCTAAAAGTGCGCAGGGTGTGCGGGACAGTAGGGCTCTCAACAGTCAGGGGCTCACTGTTTCCAAACATAAAAATGTTATTAATGGGGATATATTTGTACAATTTAATTCCTTTGGTAATCACAAATATATTTATTAATTAAGGTAATTTAAGTAGGAATTCCTGATAAGTATTGCACAGGGGCCCGTAAAACCCTCACTACGGCCCTGTGCCTCAGTCTCTAGGCTCTCGACGCCGAAACACAAAATTGACTTCAGGCTGCCAGCGCGCTGGCCGAAGCATTTGCCTATTGCCAAACTTCACCAGCACCGCATACATTCATACGCGGGCCGTGCGTGCACACACACACACATGGAAACGATCGCACAGCGCAAAGAAGTACGCGCATGCTTATCGTTCCGCTGTCGTTGTGCGACTGAAGCAGTTTTGATGCTATGCACTGTTTGTACTGAGATCCGAACAGCAAGCTGCCCCGGTCGAGCGTTCAGCCGAAGTCTGCTTCTGTTCTTCTTCTTCTGTGGGGCAGCCGTTTTGAAAAATCACTCTCAAACTGTGTCAGGGCTGTTTGACGTCTCTATGTGTTCATTGCTTAGTGGTAATATGTTAATTTAGCAACAATCATATTCTGTAATTTGGTCACACTGATCTGAATCAGTTCATTTCTGTTTTCTTGTACTTTCCTTCTTCTTACGTTTACTTCCGAACGACACACAATGCCGTCGCGCTTATGTGAAATAAAACAATTATTAAACTGACACTATATCGCCTGGCGTTTTACTCCATCAGTTCCCAATAGGTTATGGTCCCAGGAGTAGTGAAGAATTTAATAATTGTGTGTGATAAAGAGGAAAATAATTATTGTGTTAATTAGCTTGAACATTTTTTATAAACATGAGTGGACAAGGGCTGTGTGCGATCGACAAATTGGACGGCGAAAATTACGCTGTATGATCGGTGCAAATGAAGAGTGTATTGGTGCACTCAAGTATGTGGTCGTTAGTGTGTGGAAGACGCGTGAAGCAAGAAAGCGATACAGTGGAGCAAAGTGCTCAATTTGACGAACTAGATGAAAAACCACTAGCAACCATATTGCTGTGCGTGAAGGCTTCACAAATAAATTTCATTAAAACTGTGCTAGTTCCAAAGAAGCTTGGTACAAGCTTGCAGCTGTGTACAAACCTCGTGGACCTGCCAGAAAAATTACCTTGTTCAGGAAATTACTTCGGTTGAGTTTGGCGGAAAATTCGTGCGTACAAAATCACATAAATGATTTTGTGGATATCGTTGAAAAGCTGAAAGAAATTGATATGGACATTTCTGAAGACATACTCACTATTTTGCTGTTGTCGGGGCTCGGTAAAAAATTCGAAAATTTTGTGGTAGCGATCGAAACGGGCGAACAGTTACCGACTCTCTCTGATTTAAAAGTGAAAATCATAGAAGAGGGAGAGAGACAAAGAATGAGTTCGGACGAAACAGAACTTTGTGTTCAACAAGCATTTGTGTCGCGTTCCAGTGGAAAGGTAGACAAGAAAAATAGATCGATGCAAAAGAACAGTGATGCAAAAAAGAATGAGAAATGCTTTCGATGTGGTCGTGAGGGTCACTTCATTGCTCAGTGCAAAGAGAAAGACAATAATGGTGAAATTGAAACATCTGCAAATGAAAAGTCGTTTACTATGCTTGCAAATGTTAACAAAAATGACGTTTTAACGAAATCGATGTGGTGCTTGGACAGTGGAGCAACTGCTCACGTGTTGTGAAAAGTCGTGGTTCGTGGAGCATGAAGAGAAAATATTACTCGCAGGAGAAAAATACATATTTTCGGCTGGCGTCGGTACGGTGGTCGTTAAAACAAAAAATGGTTCCGTTAATTTGAAAAATGTGCTTTATGTAAAAGACTTGCAAAGTAATTTCATATCGGTAGTGAAAGCCGTTGAAAAAGGCTATAAAGTTATTTTTCAAAAGCAAAGTGCTTATATAAAGAACAGTCAAAATGAAGATGGGCTACAGGCAAGAAAGGCTGGAAATCTTTTTGTTATTGATACTTCGAACAATCGGTGCATGTACTTGTGTGCAAATGATGAATTGTGGAAGTGGCATTATCGTTATGGTCATTTGAATATAGCAAGCTCAATGGCTTAAAGTCAATCAAAAATGTTGTGGACATAGACAGAATCGCATGTGAAATCTATGCTAAAGGTAAAGTTTGTGTGAAACCATTCCCAAAAATGGCCGAAAAAGTGCTAGGGCTAGTTCATTCGGACATTTGCGGGCCAATGAACAAAGTATCTACCGGTGGAGCAAGATATTTTGTAACATTTATTGATGACTATCGCGTTATATGTATATATCGTATATTTCTTGAAGACTCGTGATGAATTGTTTCCCGTGTTTAAAGACTTTGTCGCGTTCGCCGAAAGACAGACCGGTGAAAAACTTAAAGCAATACGCAGCGATAACGGTCGCGAATATATAAGCCACGAGTTTCAGAAGTTTTTATCCGAAAACGGTATTAAGCGGCAATTGACAGTACCGTACACTCCGCAGCAAAACGGAGTTGCTGAGCGCGCAAACCGGACACTCGTGGAAATGGCAAGGAGCATGCTTATACATTCAGGAGTAAATGAGTTTCTATGGGGGAGAGGTAGTAAGGACTGCAGCATACCTACGCAACATATCGGAGACAAGGTCATTGAAGAGTCAAACACCATTCGAACTGTGGACAGGTAAAAAGCCCTCGATATCACATTTGAAAATCTTTGGATGCAAAGCGATTGCATTAAATAAGAAACATGCAGGAAAGTTCAAGGCAAAAGGCATTGAGTGCATTATGATAGGGTATTCAACGACAGCGAAGGCCTACAGATTGATGTGTTCTGGATCTAGCAAGGTAATCGAGAGTAGAGACGTCGTTTTTCTAGAGGAAACTATAGGGTATCCAAAGAACGGAAACAGCGAGAACGAAACGGCACTTATTGACGAAATTGGAGTTGATGGTTCGCATATTTTAGCAGTGGACAACAACAAAGATAGTGCTGAGGTGCTCGAGGAAGAGCAAATTGACAGTGAGGTTAATGATGCTGATAGTTCTAATGTTTACGAGAGTGCTAAGAGCGTTGATACCGAAGAACAGGAAATTCGTGGTCCTGGCCGTCCTAAGAAGATAAAAACGGAAAAAGCCCGGGCGTCCACGAAAACAATATAACGTGTTGAACATGATGAAAGTTCAAGAGGTCAATGTTCCTGTTACGTTTTCTGAAGCGATACAGCCTGAAATGAGTCAAGAGTGGGTAGCATCAATTCAGAAGAAGATTGACGCTCTCGAGGCTAATCAGACATGGGAGCTACAAGACTTACCAGAAGGTAAGAAAGCCATTGGTAGTAAACGGGTTTTTGGCATCAAAGGCTGGCAACGTGACTCGATTTAAATCGAAGTTGGTGGCTAAAGGATGTGCACAACAATACGGTATCGATTTTTATGAAACGTTTTCACCAGTTGTCAGATATTCGTCGGTGAGACTTATTATATCTCTGGCTGTTGAGCATAACTTATTTCTACATCAGATGGATGTATCAACAGCGAGTTGAGCGAAGAAGTTTATATGAAGCAACCCGATGGATTTACTAATAAACATCATGGAAAAGTTTTGAGACTAAAGAAGTCACTTTACGGGCTAAAACAGAGCGGTAGAGAGTGGAACGCCAAGCTCGATGCAAAAAGGATTTGATTGATATAAAAGAGTCAATTGCTTTAGAGTTTAAAGTAGTAGATAGCGGGCAGCTTTATCATTTCTTGCGCATCGAAGTTTAGCGAGAAGGTGAAACTGGAGCCATATCCATAGGTCACAAGAAATATATCGAGAGTATGCTACACACCTGGGGCATGTCAGATTGCAAATCTGTAGCAACGCCTTTGGAGGCAAGTTACCAAGTTAAGTGTACTGATCCTAACTGCAAGCCTGTTAACGAGAAGGACTATCAATCACTTATCGGATCACTCATGTATTTGGCAATTACAACTAGGCCAGATATAATGCATTCAGTTGCAAAATTGGCTCAAAGAAATGTGAACCCACATAAGGAGCATGAAGTCGCTGCCAAGCGTATACTAAGGTATTTAAGGGGCACCTCGGACTTCAAGCTTCATTATAACGCAACAGGTAAACCGATTCATGGCTAAGTCGACGCAGATTGGGCAAATGACACATCGGATCGTAAATCCTATAGTGGATATGTCTTCATAAACGCAGGTGCTCCTATATCCTGGGAGTCCAAGAAGCAAAGTCTGGTGGCATTATCCAGCACGGAGGCCGAATATGCCCCATTGTCCATTGCGGCAAGAGAAGCAGTATTTTTGAAAAAGTTTCTGAAGGAAATGGGTTTTTTGATAGACAACTCAATTTTATTTTTTTTGCGATAATCATTACTACTACTACCACTAGACATGTTTACTAATTTGGTTGTAATTTTGTATTTTTTTCAAATATTCGATTCTCAAAAAATAAATCGATGCATCAGAGAAAATTGAAAACCTCTCACTCACATACACTCACGTAGTTCTGTCTGTTCAGTTTGTCTGTGTGCTGTCTGTTTGTCCGTTCTGATTATAAAAAATTAAAAAAATGTATAGTGTGTCAAGTAATTCATTGAATTTATTAATATTATATTTTAAATAGTAAAGGTTAAATTATATGCCGTTACAACGGTTAATTTGCTGGTTGTTTAACGCAAATTCAGAATTTCGGCGCGACCGGCAAAAAAAAAAACAATAGAATGTCATTTGTTGTGTAATTTCTTTCAATGCTGATATTCAACAGATTAAACGTCGAAAGTAATTATGTCGCGAAGACGAAGAGCGCGCCTTTGTGGAACGCAAAATGTCACAAAATGTGGCAGTCAGTCTGGCATTTTATACAAAAATGCAACAACAAAATACATATAAAGATTCCGATTAAGGCACAATAGACTATTGCTTTTTTAATTCAATGCCTAACGAGAGCCACAAACTCGCAGTAGGATACCTTTAGAGTTATGTTCCGGTGTAGTTCAATTTGTGAAATTCATACACATTTACATTAGACGTGGAAAGAACAGCGACTATGTATCGATACAACGATGTTTTCAAATTTTTTAAAACATCGAAGTTTCTAAACATCGAGGTTCGATGTTCAACTGACAATTTTATATGGAAAATCAACACTTTTCGAAGCCTAATTCTTCTAAACTAAGCCGGTAACAAAAAAATATTAGTTTGTATTTTCGTCTTATCTCGTCGAGATTTATAGGGATCAATCGTCAGATCTTGACGCCTCGAAAACGGCGATATCTCCTTTTGATTTATTAGTTTTATATATAAAATAACAGCACTAACACTAAGCAATGAACACATAGAGACCTTAAACAGCTCTGACGCTGTTTGAGTCTGATTTTGCGGACCAGCTGCCCCAGAGAAGAAGCAGATCAGTAGCATTGAGAATAAAGACTTCGGCTGAACGCTCGACCGGGCCAGCTCGCTCTTCGGCTGGGGCAGCTCGCTGTTCGTCTCTCAGTACAAACAGTGCATACCAGCAAAACTTCTTCAGTCGCACAACGACAGCGGACTTCTTTGCACTGTGTTTCAATATGTGCATGTATGTATGCACAAGCTCGCGCATGAATGTTTGCGTTGCTTGTGAAATTTGACAACAGGCAAATGCTTCGGCCTGCTATCTGGCAACCTGAATTCGATATATATATATATAGTAACATATCCATTCTACACTACACTACACCACACATACACCACACAAAACTCAAATTATAAACAACACACTTACGCACACATAATTGTAAATCACACACATAAATTGTAAACACAACTCCCCAATTACTCTAGGCATAAAATATGTAAAACTATACCACTGTACCACAGAACATAAGCCCTTCGGTTAACCTCGGTCGTAAAAACCCGCGACATCATAAGGACCGCGACATAAACAATTATCCCCCAAAATTCCGTGACATAAACAACTGACAATAACAATTGTCCCCTAGACCACTCGAATTCGCTCCTCGCGACCACTTGGCGTCGACCACTTGGCGAGCCAAGTAATAAAAACAAACCACCCAAATCGCCTCTCACGCGTTCGACTCAGGATTCTCCGATTACCGCTATTTTTCGGCAATCTCTCTCTCTTCACGAGAACAAGAGTTTACAAACCCAAACTCTCTTAAATCTTTGCTCTTCGGCTAGGCCAAACAGCCTATAAAAACTCAAGCGCGCCTCCAGGCATTAGTTCAGTACTGAGTACGCTATCAACTGCGATAGCATCGCCTACTTCGACATTTAGAGGTATATTATCCCAACCCCGGGTTAATCCAAAGGCTTCGGTTCTTCTCGATAGAATTGAATAAAAAGTGTTAATTAATAATACAAAAAACCAACATAGTGTTTTTTTTTAATTAACCCTCGGTCTGAATACGTAATTGGCGCAGCCGGTAGGATTCTTAGGTAAAAGTCGTGCGACTCGTTCCAAAAACTAATCTAGTGACAAAGGAGTCTTGTACGACCAAGACTTATCCTTTAAAGAGATTAGACCACGCGAATTGGCGCTATAGTGAACGCGAATCGTAATACGATAAAGACTTAGAATCCGCCAAAGAACTACGTGAGTCGGTAATTGACATATACGAGTCAATTCACTGCAAACGCATAAAAGTGTAAAAACAAAGACTTCACCCCAAAACCACCACAATACAAAAAGTATAACATCAAATAGTGACGATGACAACGGAAGAAGTGAAACTACTGTCAGAGCAACACCTGAATCAGGCCTTGAGTCAAATAAGACAAGTGCCTTCATTCAGTGGCAGTACCCAGGAGCTCAGCGCCTTCATCCGAAGGATCGAATTCATTCTACAATTGTACCCAACAACGGACACCAGGCAACAACATGTGTGCTACAGCGCGATCGAGATGCAGTTGGCAGGAGATGCTCAGAGAGTATCACAATTATCCGGAGCCAGGACTTGGCCAGACCTGATGGCAGCCCTAATCAGCGAATATAAGACGCAAACACCATGTGAGGAATTACTTCGCCGCCTTTACAACACCCCTTTCGTTGGAAGTATCCGTAAGTTCGTAGAAGATTTAGAAACTAAGTCGTTCATTATTTCCAATAAGTTAATGTTAGAAGACGATGTTAACAATACGATATTATACACAAATGCCATGAATAACACGGTCAAAGACGTGATAATGAGGAAATTACCCGATAGATTGTTTATGACCCTAGCTACGCACGATATAACAACTGTGTCCAAACTCAAACAGGTAGCACAGCAAGAAGGCGTTTACGAAACGATCCTCAATGATAAAACAAAATCACAGAACAATCCTAACTCAAACACAAATTCACCCCAAAATTCTAAGAATAAGGGAAACTATCAAAATTTCTCAAACAATGCCATGCATAATACAAGCAAACCAAATCAGAACACCAATTCTAAGCCTGCTGAAACTAATTCGCAAGTTATGAATGAGTTCAAACAGAAATTAAGCCATGGTAGAGCCCAGAACCCCTTAAACCACCAACAGCAGAATAGTAGTGCACCAAACCCTCCAATTAAACGGCAAAGAGAAAGCACTAGTGGCCAATTTAAAATGGACACAGGTGAAAATTTTCTTCAACCAGCCTCGGAGTCGGAAAGCGATTCAGAGGAGGAGGAAACCCGTTCTTAAAAATTAAACTAAATAACATCCCTCTCAAGTGTTTAATAGACACTGGTTCGTCTATTAACATCATGAAACAAAACTTCTTTAACTTTCCCATTAAAACCTCCAAAGTAAAAGTCCATACTATAAACGGCATCATAGTTTTGAACCAAAGCGTTTCATTTCACCCAAGCAAACTTTGCCCTAACAAGCAAACTTTCTATATTCATAATTTTTCCGAAAAATATGATTTGCTGCTAGGAAGAAATTATTTAGAGTCAACTAATGCTCAAATCGATTACTCAACTCAAACAGTCATCATAAATGGCTATCCTTTCAAAATGTGGTACGATCACATCCAAACAGATGAGACAAAGGCTACCAATGAGTGCCCTAAATCATCTAAATCAGAGGAAACCCTTCTAACTAAGGAGAAAACCCTCCGAAAACCTAAGCGGAAATCCCACTTAAAGTCAGATAAGTCCAAGGTTACCAATGAGTGCCCCAAGTTATCTAAATTAGAAGAGTCAAAGACCACCAATGAGTGTCCCAAATCTTCTAAAACTGAGGAAAACCCTCAAATCACCCCTTACATAGAAGAAGCCCTTCTAGCAATCTCCTCTAACTACGCCTTAGACGACGAGTTAAGAGAGTCCAATGTATTTAGATTAGAACATTTAAATGCAGAAGAAAGGGAACAACTTTCGCATGTCTTGCTTGAGTATAGTGATATTCAGTACAAGGAAGGTGAAAATTTGACCTTCACGAGTACGATTAAACACCCTATTCATACAAAACACGAAGACCCTATCTACAAAAAACCTTACAAGTATCCCAAGCTTTCGACTTAGAAGTCAACAAACAAATTAACGAAATGATTGAACAAAAGATAATTAGAAAATCTAAATCTCCTTATTGTTCTCCGATTTGGATTGTCCCCAAAAAAGGTGACGCTTCTGGCAAAGCAAAATTTCGATTAGTCATAGACTATCGCAGTCTCAATGAAATAACCATTGATGACAAATTCCCCATTCCACTAATGGATGAAATATTAGACAAACTCGGACGTTGTCAATATTTCACAACTATTGATCTAGCTAAGGGTTTCCATCAAATCCAAATGGACCCGCAATCAATTCCCAAGACAGCATTTTCGACAAAACATGGACATTACGAATACACTCGTATGCCCTTTGGTCTAAAGAATGCACCAGCAACCTTTCAACGTTGCATGAACAACCTCCTAGAAGATTTGATCTACAAGGATTCTTTAGTCTATTTAGATGATATTATTATTTACTCCACTTCGTTGGAAGAACATATAACATCACTAAGAAAGGTATTTGATAAGCTTCGATCAGCCAATCTAAAGTTGCAACTTGATAAATGTGAATTTCTGAAGAAAGAAACAGAATTTCTCGGTCACATTATCACAACAGATGGCATTAAACCAAACCCCAATAAGATAAAAGCAATTGTCAATTTTCCAATTCCCAAAACAACAAAAGGAATAAAGTCTTTTCTTGGACTCTGCGGATTTTACCGTAAGTTCATTCCTAATTTTGCTAAGATAGCAAAACCCATGACAATAAAGCTAAAGAAAGGAGCAACAATCAATATAAACGATACTGATTACGTGTCCGCTTTTGAGAAACTTAAGGTACTCATCACGTCCGATCCCATTTTGATATACCCTAATTTTGAAAAGAAGTTCTCACTAACCACAGATGCAAGTAATATAGCTATAGGTGCTGTATTATCCCAAGAACATAGACCTATTTGTTACGCAAGCAGAACTCTAAACGAGCATGAACTCAACTATTCGGCAATAGAAAAGGAACTATTAGCTATAGTTTGGGCAACAAAATACTTTAGGTCCTACTTATTCGGTAGAAAGTTCGACATATTAAGTGATCATAGGCCACTTGTCTGGTTAAACAACATGAAAGATCCTAATATGAAACTGCAGAGATGGAAGATAAAACTCAATGAATATGATTACAATATTCAGTATCTACCTGGTAAAGAAAATCACGTAGCTGATGCCCTATCTAGAGTTCAAATCCAAGAAAACTTCCTAGGTGAGGAAAATACAGTTTCCCTTCCCACAGCAGCCACTGTGCATAGTGCACAAGAAGACAACCAAAGTCACATTTCCATAACTGAAAGACCCCTTAATTATTACAATAGACAGTTAGAATTTATAAGAGATAATCTCGACGATATACAAATAATAAAATATTTTCATAAAACAAGAATTAAAATTAGTTACAAAGAAATGACAGATACCCTCGCTAAAGAATTAATTAAAGAATACCTCTGCACTAAAAAAAGTGTTATCTATTTCCCCAATGAGGCCGATTTTCGAATCTTCCAAAAAGCTTATGTCCAAATAATAAGTCCAGATAACCTCACTAAAACAATGAGAACCAGTGGTAAATTAATAGATCTTCAGACATATGCCCAGTTTAAAGAGATTGTTCTTAAAACGCATAAAGAATTATTACACCCTGGAATAGAAAAACTCATTCTTCAGTTCAAAGAACACTATTACTATCCCGACTATCAGAAACTCATTCAAAACATTATAAATGAATGTGAAATCTGTAACTTAGCTAAAACTGAACATAGAAATACTAAACTAGCCTTCGAAACAACTCCAGAAACCTTCAACCCCAGAGACAAATATGTCATGGATTTCTATTTAGTAAATAACAAACAGTTTCTATCATGTATTGACATTTATTCTAAATACGCCTCCCTGATAGAAGTAAACAGTAGAGATTGGCTTGAAACTAAAAGAGCTATTTTACGCATATTTAACGATATGGGCAAACCCATAGAGATAAAAGCCGATAAAGACTCCGCTTTCATGTGCACTGCACTTAAACTCTGGCTAGATTCAGAGGGAGTAACTCTTAACGTTACGACAAGCAAAAATGGAATTTCTGACATTGAGAGATTTCATAAAACCGTCAATGAAAAATTAAGAATTATATTGAGTGAAAACGAACCTGAAAATCAATTTACAAAATTCGAGAAAATACTTCACGTATATAATCACAAAACAAAACATAAT
This sequence comes from Zaprionus nigranus, assembly GCA_018903425.1. Classification (NCBI taxonomy): domain Eukaryota; kingdom Metazoa; phylum Arthropoda; class Insecta; order Diptera; family Drosophilidae; genus Zaprionus; species Zaprionus nigranus. The sequence goes on along the minus strand of JAEIGD010000082.1, from coordinate 192,297 downwards.
ACAACAGGTCGAACACCAGCAGATATCTTTATTTTCGCAGGAACACCTGCCTATAACACTCAACAGAACAAAATAGATAAAATCGATAAGCTAAATGAAAATAGAACAGACTTCGATATAGATACCAACTTCAGAGAATCCCCTCTGGTCAAGTCAAAGACAACCAACCCTTTTAGAAAAACAGGAAATATAAAACAGATAGATAACAAACACTTTGAAGAAACAAACAGAGGCAGAAAAATAATCCACTATAAGTCTAAATTCAAAAAGAAAAAGAAAACTAACAAAAGTAAATACGATAATAATAATTCCAGGCCTACTCCCGAGCATGATCCTCACGATATGCCTCCTAACAACGGTTAATGCACGAAACTTAGAAGTAACTCCTATCCAAGCTAAAAATGGTTATTTAATATTTCAAACCGGATCAATGGACTTACCCATAAGCTATGAATACCATTATTTATCCGTTAATTTAACCAAAACTGAAATTGTTTACGAAGAACTCATTAAGCAGGCTCAATATTTCGAGAATTTACAACAAATTAAGTACCTAATAGAAAAACTCAATAGGGAAATGAATGGTGTAAGAATCGCAAAACGCAGCAAACGTGGTCTTGCTAATTTTATGGGAACAATTTATAAGTACTTGTTTGGCACTCTAGACCAAGAAGATAAAGAAGAGTTGCAACAGCAAATAGGCGATATTTCCAGGAATAATGTACAAATAAGTGAGCTCAATCATGTAATAGACGCAATTAATAAAGGAATACAAGCAATAAATCATCTAGATCACCTCCGCGAACAAGAGCAAATGTTGGCTTTAGTAATCTTTAACCTGCAGCAATTCACAGAATATATAGAAGACATAGAGCTTGGTTTACAATTGACACGTTTAGGTATCTTCAACCCCAAACTCCTAAGACACGATTCATTAATTCAAAACCTCTGCATGGCTCAAGTCTGACACTAATGAAATCTTGATAATTTCCCAAATTCCAAGAGAAATAATTAAAACTCCAATTTTTGAAATAGTACCATATCCAGACAAACAAAATAATGTACTAACAGAAACTACCCATGATAAATACTTTTCACATAATAACCAAACTTATACAGCAAGCTCCCAAAGCTTAGTCATAAACAAATGCATAACGGGTATATTGAATCAAATAGCAACACAATGTAGATATAGCAAAACACACTCTGACTTTGAAATCAAATACGTTGAACCAAATATAATTACAACTTGGAACCTTCCCAAGACAGTTTTAAACCAGAATTGTATTAATAGAGAAATCACAATAGAAGGCAACAATATGATTAAAGCGTTTAATTGCTCTGTTCAGTTAGAAGAAATATTAATTACTAATACAATGTTAGATTACACCCAGACCATTTATGTAAACAATAATGTAACTAAGTTAGAACCATTAGAGTATATCCAAGCAAAAGAAATAATCGAACAGCACTCTCAAACAAATAATATTTTTCAAGCAATAATAATCACAGCACTAGCCATAATAATTGTACTTGCTCTAATGTATTTCATTTACAAATATAAGACCATACCCCAAAAACTAATTGTAAAATTTAGAAACCCAAATCCAGAAAATGAAACCATTGTAAAACCAGAAATTGAAAATATTGTACCAACAGTAGATACCCCTGTATTGTACCCTAGAATAGGCGCCTGAGGACAGGCTTTTTTCTTAAGGATGGGGAAGTAACATATCCATTCTACACTACACTACACCACACATACACCACACAAAACTCAAATTATAAACAACACACTTACGCACACATAATTGTAAATCACACACATAAATTGTAAACACAACTCCCCAATTACTCTAGGCATAAAATATGTAAAACTATACCACTGTACCACAGAACATAAGCCCTTCGGTTAACCTCGGTCGTAAAAACCCGCGACATCATAAGGACCGCGACATAAACAATTATCCCCCAAAATTCCGTGACATAAACAACTGTCCCCTAAAATTCTGTGACATAAACAATTGTCCCCTAAAATTCGGAGACAATAACAATTGTCCCCTAGACCACTCGAATTCGATCCTCGCGACCACTTGGCGTCGACCACTTGGCGAGCCAAGTAATAAAAACAAACCACCCAAATCGCCTCTCACGCGTTCGACTCAGGATTCTCCGATTACCGCTATTTTTCGGCAATCTCTCTCTCTTTCACGAGAACAAGAGTTTACAAACCCAAACTCTCTTAAATCTTTGCTCTTCGGCTAGGCCAAACAGCCTATAAAAACTCAAGCGCGCCTCCAGGCATTAGTTCAGTACTGAGTACGCTATCAACTGCGATAGCATCGCCTACTTCGACATTTAGAGGTATATTATCCCAACCCCGGGTTAATCCAAAGGCTTCGGTTCTTCTCGATAGAATTGAATAAAAAGTGTTAATTAATAATACAAAAAACCAACATAGTGTTTTTTTTTTAATTAACCCTCGGTCTGAATACGTAATTATATATATATAGTAACATATGTACCATAGTGCACCACTTGACCACACATACACACACACATACTCTCACAACCAAAACCACTTACATACATCAATTTGCCACTTGTCAAATATTTATGTATTGCATCAGAACCACTTCAGCCTATTTAGACATAAACATCGGCAGTCCCAAATTCGGCGACAATAACAAATCAGCCTACCCTGATCATTTGTAAACATTCCCACGAGAAGGGTCAAAACTGCTAACGCAGGTCTAATTCTCGGCTGATCCGTTCCCATGCGCAATCCACTCAAGAGAGTGCATTAACATAAAAAGAGAGCCTTATGTACGCCCAACATAGAAGTAAATAAGACTCAGCCAACGGTTTGCTAAGCGTTCAGTTTGTAGCTTAGATTCAGATTTAATTCCGCCTTCAACTGTCAGACATGAATTGTCACCGGGTACTATTTAAATTCTTTGGTTCTAATAAAAATAAATTTTTTTGAAAACCTTAAACCGTGTAATTGGCGCAGCCAATTAGTTAAATCGATAATTAGTATCCGCCAAAGAACCGCGTGTGATATAAAACCTTCGATTGCGTAACTAATTAAAAGTTACAGGAAGGCTACAATCTGCGAAAAACAAATAAACTCAGTGCTTAGTGAAACACTCCACCATAGTAACCCACTGTGAAAGTGTGAGCGCTACTGAAGGTGAACAATTTTTTAAATTTTTACATAAAGTGCTGCAGTGAAGACCACTAAAGGACAATCGTTGTTCTAGGTCAAACCCAACAAACAACCAACCAACCCACGCGCACCACGCGACAGTGGGATACCCTGCGACCTATGTTCCTGGGTAGTTTAATTTGTTAAATTCATACACGTATGTTATGTATATGCACATGCTTTACAATTATTCCCAACAGATGGCGGTCGCGCTTCGCACTCGCTCGCCTCTCTTGTTAGCTGACATAAGCATTTGGTTTTATGCTCATACTTTCTTAAATAACTTCTATGATTATTGTCCGATCAGATTGATTTGGAGAATACGTAGATAATTCACTCAGCTTAGTATATGTTAAAGTCTGAAAGTTGTAGCTTTTATACAGCGCTTACAAATTGAGTTCAAAAATTAAATTTTTGATTTACGGGGGGCGGTGGGCTTGGCATCTAACACTTGAAATAAACTTGATCAGCTTATAGTACATCAAAGTCTTCCTACTAATTTGGTAACTATATCTTTAATAATTGCTGAGATCTGTGAGTTCACACAGACAGACAGCCTTGTCTCAATCGACTAGGTTAGTGATCCTGAGCAAGAATATATATACTTCATGGGGTCTCCCACGCTTCCTTCTACCTGTTACATACATTTGCACAAAGTTAGTATACCGTTTATTGATCATTTTCACTGGTCGAAGGGTATAATAAATAAACAAAATAATATAAGAAATAATTAATAAATGAATATTGGCACCCACCGGGGTTGAACACACACTCTCTCACAGGTCTTTTGAATTTGCCGCCCGCCACTCGGCCATTGCCTCACTGCTTGACTCATCGGCAAAGCTGCATTGTGAACCAATTCTGTTACCATATAAAAAGTTTAAAATGCTGTGTGTCTGACGCTAGATTTGAATTTCGGTATGCTTGCGTAAATTAGATCAGCTTAAGTATATATGTTTAAAGTGAGTTAATTCGTATCATATTTCACTTATATATAGTCAGATTTTAATGAAATTTTCATATAACGCCCGTGGCAAGGCATTTGTCATGTAAGATATACAACTTTGGTTGTTGAGTTAATATTGTAGTTTTTAAATAGTTATTACTGATTTACAGAGGCGGGAAGGGGCGTGTCCAAATTTTAAAAAAACTGTGAGTCACTGCAATATATACGTATGCTGTCACAAAATTTGATGACTCTAGCCCTTAGAGTTTCTGAGATCCAGGTGTTCATACAGACAGACAGACAGACGGACAGACATGGCTCAATCGACTCGGCTACTGATACTGATTCAAAATATACAGTGCCGCTCAACTGAATAGGTTTGACTATTTGTTTAGGTTTGAAACGTTGTAACTTAGTTATATGCAATCCTATTTAAGCGAAATAAATTTGTATGTATGAATAGATCAGTCATTTGTTAAATAGCAAAGTTTCTGATTTCTTAGTTTTGTTTTTATATCATTTTTATTTTTTTTCAAAAACATAACAAAAAATCTTCATTTTTTTGGCTCAACTGAATAGGTTTGACCACTAAAACTATTAATTAAAATATACATTTATCAGTATAAAGCAAAATTTCAAGGCACTGGATAGTTTAAATAATAAAAGGCACTGTTTTAGCGTTATTTAGTATTTGGTATGGCCACCCTTGCTTTTAATTATTTCAAACATACGGTTTGGTAAGGAATCATAATATTTTTTAATTTCGTTTAGTGAAATTATTGACCAGGCTTTTTTAATTGCTTCAACTAGGGTCCCAGTTTCACTAAATTGTCTTCCTCCTTCGTACACTCTCCTGGACAAAAGTCCCCAAATGTTTTCAATAATGTTAATGTCAGGGGAGTAGGCGGCCACTCGAGCAATTTTAGGTTTTGGTCTTTAATCCACTGTTTTATAATCCGAGCCGTATGGATGGGAGCGTTGTCATGTTGGTACGTCCATTGAATATGACCATAAATCTCAGAAAACTGAGGAAAAGCCTTTTGAAGCACAGTCTTATACACGTTTGCGTTCATTTTCGAGGTGACAAACTGGAGCTCGCATGTTCCATAAAAAAGATATGGCTCTCCACACCATTACACCACCTGCACAAGTGTGATGACGGCTTAAAAAACATTCTTCCTTTCTTATATCATGGAAATAGTAATTATAGCCATCCGGTCCATCGAGGTTGAACTTCTTTTCATCGGAGAAAATCACCGTCTTCCACTCCTTGTTCCACGTCATGTGTTCTCGGGCAAATCGCAGTCGTGCTTCCTTACGAGCATCATTGAGAGGTGTTTTTTTTTAATTTTTAATCTCTTCAAGTATTTAGAACTTCGAATAATTCGTTTTACCGTGGCCACACTAGCATTTACAACACATTTTTCTTTAATTTTTCCAGTAGAAAGGTGAGAATTTGAGGCAGTTCGTAGAATAAGTCGCCTCTTTGATGGTGTTGTTGCATATTTTTTTCCTCCTTTCATTTTTTTCCTATAGTCGGCTTCATTACGGAGAAAATTACTCACAACGTTTTCACTTCGACCGATTTTCTTGGCTATTACACAATGTTTTAAGCCAGATTCAATGTAGCCTTTGATTTGACCTTTTTCAAATTCGGTTAAAGGTTTTCCGCGGCCCATTTTAGAAAAAAATGATAAAAGATTATTTTAATTTTAGAATACAAAAGAATTCAACTCTTTTCAATCACGCGGTCAAACAAAAAGTGAAATCAAAAGTGTAAAACCTATTCAGATGAGCCAAAAATAGTGCACACATTGAGCGAATTTCACGATGAAAGCCAAATTCCGAATTACCGTTGCATTTGTCCGGTTATTTTTTTCTTGCACATAATAAGTAAGCAATTGAAGGTTCAAAACAAAAAAAAATGATAGAAAAAAAACGCAATTGGACCAAAGAAAGAGAATAAAATGTGAGAAAGATTTTTCAAACCTATTCAGTTGAGCGGCACTGTATATAGTTTATGGGGTCGGAGATGCCTCCTTCTGCCTGTTACGCACATTTCCGTTCTGACAAACACAATAGCATGAATTTTTTTAAAATCCATGGCCTAAAAATCAATACTCTGAGAGGGCGACCGCAGAGGGTGTCACATGTCAAACTCGATCAAAGCAAAGATAGTGTGAACTTTACTGATTGGTTGAAAACAAAGAGAGCAGAATTGCGCGTCTTCTAATCCACTCTCCTTGCGCTCTCTTTGATTTACCTATTCTCAATTATTTTTTGCCTGCTGCTTTTGCTGTTGGCCTGGTGTAAATTGACTTCCCAACGAAAATCTTTACACCAGTAAGTAAAGCAACAGTCGCGCGACACGCGACAGTGGGATACTCTTCGACCTATGTTCCTATGTACATATGTACACATATACATACATATGCACATGCTTTGAAATTATTCCCGACAAATGCCGCTCGCGCATCGCGCTCGCCCACCTCCCTTGTTAGCTAACAGAAGCATTTGGTTTTATGTTCTTACTTTCTTAAATAACTTTTGTGTTCGTTGTCCAATCGGATTGTTATTTTGAGAATACATAGATATTTCATTCAACTTAGTATATGATAAAGTCAAAAAGTTGTATCTTTTATACAGCGGGCATGGCACCTAACATTTGAAATAAACTTGATCAGCTTATATTACACAAAAGTCTTCCTACCAAATTTGGTAGCTCTAGCTTTTATAATAGCTGAGATCTGTGTGTTCAAACAGACAGACGGACAGACAGACATGGCTCAATCGACTCGGCTTGTGATCCTGAGCAAGAATATATATACAAGTACTTTATGAGGTCTCTCACGCCTCCTTCTGCCTGTTACATACATTTGCACAAAGTTAGTATACCCTTTTTTGACCATTTTCAATAGTCGAAGGGTATAAATATAAAACCCTAGCACAAGTGCTAAGCGAGAAAATAAAAACTTTAATATGGCGCAACAACAACAACCTCAACTACAACAAGTTCAACTTCTATTGGAAAACCATCTGAACCAAGCCCTTGGGCAGATTAGACAAATACCAACATTCACTGGTATCACGTCGGAGTTAAGCTCTTTTATAAGACGAATAGAGTTCATCCGTGACCTCGACCCAACAACTGATGCCCAGCAAGGACACATCCTATTCAGTGCCATCTAGATGCAAATCGGAGGTGAGGCTCAGCAAGTGTCGCAACTGAGCGTAGTTAACACATGGAACAATCTGAAGGAAGCCCTTATTTTGGAATTCAAAACACAGACACCTTTTGAAGAACTGCTAAGACGACTCTACAATTCACCATTTACTGGATCGATTCGTAAGTTTATAACGGGTGCGCCAACGGAAACGGGTCAATAGAAAAGTTAAATAACTTTAAGAGTTTTCAATACATTCAAAAAATTTTTTTTTTTTATCAAGATGACCTTTTTACAATTTGTTTGAGCTATTTCCCAAAAACAATATCGATCAAATTACCCCCTTTATTTCGAATACAAAAGCCGGCTCTTTTTTTCGCATTTTTCATCACATTCACAAGCATCTCGGGCGTGATGGCTGCCATTTCAGCTCGAATGTTATATTTTAGATCTTCTAAGGTCTTCGGCTTGTTGGCATAAACTCTGCTCTCCAAAAACCCCCTCAAAAAGAAATCTGGCGGTGTCAAATCAGATAGTCAGATAATCTATTGTTGCTGTATGGCATGTTGTAATAAGTCGGTGTTGCCATGTAATAAGTTGGTTCCCAGTGGTGATAATATTAATCGTTGTAGTATAGTTTTAAGGCAATGGACTTGTGTCCATTGCCGATCTTTATTTAATTCGTTAAGTGTTGGAGCAGGCAAGGTCCCGCTCCAGTAGATCGTCAAATATTGAGTGGTTCTTAAGTCTACTTACAGAAGCTTTCTTAGCCTAAATCGGGGAGCAGCGCTGCCAGCGTAGCTTGTAGCGCCTCCGCGCTTATATGCATATCTTATGTATACATATATGTATTGTCGCCAAGCGACGACGTTGGGAGAGGAAGAGTGGTATACGCATACATAGTAAGCGGTCAGCGCATAGCCAGCGTGGGAATGCTGACTATGCAATTATGCATGTTAGCCTTCAAGTGGATGCTCGTATTACACATGCACTTGGGCAGACTGTTTATATATATATATTGCAGCTAAGTGCTACAATGTAATTATTGTTATGTTTTAATATATGTATATACCACACCTCCTTCCTTTTGAAAAATAACGTAATATTATGAAGTTATTTTCTAAGTTTTTTTTTTTTTATTTTTTTTTATTTTTACTTTTATTGTTAAAATGGAATGAAGTATATTTGTATATTAACAAAATTAAGAAAATTTGTATAAGTAACTATGAAATAAATGCTTTAGGCCTATCTTTATGAACTAATTGTTCTTTATTTTTCATATTTTTAATTTTTACGTTATTTCTATCTTCTATGCTTACAATTTCAAATGGTCCTATATATTTACTCTCTAGCTTATGACCTGTTTCATTTTTTAAAAGTACTAGGCTGCCTACCTTTAATTCTACATCTCTATTTGTTTTATCATAATCTAGCTTTCTTTTTTGTTTTTCTTTTTCTATTAATGTCCTAGCTCTATTTTTGCGCAACTTCTAGTATAAACTTAAACTCTTTTGAGTAATCCTCAATGTTATATATAGGGTCGATTTTGTACGAATTATTAAATTCAATAAACTGTCTCGGTGATCGGCCAAAGACTAGTTCATATGGGCAGTATTCGTGTACTGTTGATGGAGTTGTGTTGAAACAATACGTGAAATAATTCAACCATATGTTCCAGTCGTCTTTATCAATTGAAATGTATGAGCGTACATATTCATTGAATGTTCGATGACTTCTCTCCACTGTTCCCAAAGTTTGATGATGATGTGCTGTTGATTGTATATTACTTATTTTCATATACTTGCACAAGTCACTAATAAGTGAATTCTTGTATTCAGTACCCATGTCTGTTATAAACGTCTTCATAGGACCGTACTTTAATACAAACGATTCGAATATTGCTCTTGCTACTGTTCTTGCACTTTTATCTGCTACAGGTATTGTAACTAGATATTTGGTGAGATCACATATTATAGTGATAGCATACTCATTGCCAAGTACCGAACTAGGTAATGGTCGAATGGTATCTATTAGAACAGTATCGAAAGCTGTGATAGGTGTCTGTGTAACTATCATTGGTGCTTTTGTATGTGTAGTGACTTTAGCTCGTTGGCATTTCTCACAATGTTTCGCATACTTAGTTATAGCTTGTCTCATTCCAGGCCAATAGTAAAATCTTTTGATTTTAAGCAGGGTTCGAGTAATCCCTGTATGGCCTCCTTATAAAGGTTCATCATGGTATTTTGACAGGATTGCATTTATATGACTTTTGTCATTTTTGTCTATTTTTGTCACCTTTGTTAATAGCGCTTTTTTTTACATTTAATACTTTATTGCCCATATTTAGGCCATGGATTTTAAAAAAATTCATGGTCTATTGTGTTTGTCGGAACGGAAATGTGCGACCCCATAAACTATATATATTCTGAATCAGTATCAGTAGCCGAGTCGACTGAGCCATGTCTGTCTGTCCGTCTGTCTGTCTGTCTGTCTGTCTGTCTGTCTGTCTGTATGAACACCTGGATCTCAGAAACTATAAGAGCTAGAGTCATACAATTTTGTGACAACATACGTATATATTGCAGTGTCTCAAAGTTTTTTTAAAATTTCGACACGCCCCTTCCCGCCTCTGTAAATCAGAAATAACTACTTAAAACCTACAATATTAACTCAACAACCAAAGTTGTATATCTTACATGACAAATACCTTGCCACGGGCGTTATGTGAAAATTTCATTAAAATCGGACTATAAATAAGTGTGATATGATACGAATTAAACTCACTTTGAACATATTGTATACTTAAGCAGACCTAATTTACGCAAGCATACCCAAGTTCAAATCTAGCGTCGGACACACAGCATTTTATTAAACTTTTTATTTGCATTGTATGGGAACAGAATTGGTTCACAATGCAGCTTTGCCGATGGGCGAAGGAGTGAGGCAATGGCAGAGTGGTTAGAGTGGCGGACGGCTGCGAGAGAGTGCGTGTGTTCAACTCCCGGTTGAGGCGGGTGCGAATTTTCATTTAATAATTATTTCTTATTTTATTTTATTTTTTTTTTTAATAAACTAAAACAAAAGTTACAGTCAAACAAATTAAAATCAAGAAGAAGCACATGTAATGAAATTTGGTACGCGCTGGAAATGCATACCTATACCTATTGACTAAGGTATACTATGATAATCCATGGCCTTATACAGTCATCTCCTGACTGTAGCGTTTGTATTTTTTTAAATTTCCACGTTTTCCATGTTTAAATAAACATTTGAGATTATTAAATTTTAGATTCACAAATTTCTTTACGTCACTATTATTAATGACTTCATAGACATTGGGCTCTTTATTCTTATTTTGCAATTTATTGTTTTCATCTGGCCAGATGTCTGCCTGTCTTTTTGATGATCTCGTTTGGACCATCAATATATTTCTATTTATTTCTATTACATTTTCAATGCTAATTCTAGAGAGTGCATCTGCTACATGGTTATCTTTTCCCTTGAGGTATTCTACTGAGAATTGGTATTCTTCTAAGTCTAGTCTCATCCTTGTTAGTTTAGAAGTTGGATCTTTTATCGAAAATAGATAAGTAAGAGGTCTATGATCTGTTTTAACTAGAAAATGCCTTCTATAGATATAAGGTCTGAAATGTTTGATTGCCCAATGAATGGCTGCGAGTTCTTGCTCGGTAGTTGACTTATTGCTTTCTCCCTATGTGAAAGCTCTTGATGCATATGCAACTGGCAGTTGCACACCATTGTACTCTTGAGTGAGTACTGCACCACACGCAACTTTACTTGCGTCAGTGGTTATGCAAAATTCTTTGCTGAAATCAGGATACTGTAGTAAAGTAGGTTTTATTAAAGCCTACTTTTGGTAGTTAAATGCGTCATTGCATTCTTTAGTCCATTCAAATGAAACATTTTTCCTGCATAACCTCGTTAAATGACGAGAATGTTGTGCAAAATTATAAATGAATCTTCTTTAATAATTACAGAATGCGACGAACCGTCGTACACTATCCGCATCTGTGGGTAAAGGATAGTTCTTTATAGCGTCGTATTTTCTATCATCCGATAGGATGCCATGGTCTGTACATTTATGGCCGAGGAATGTTACCTCGTGCTTGAAAAATGAACATTTCTCTGGATCTAATTTTAGGTTGTGTTTCCTACACAACTCGAAAATGTTCGTCACTTGGGGTTTTTCTATTTTAACTATTTTATTTGTTGTGTTTAATATTCGGACTATTGCAGTTTTACTTGCTAAGACCCGGGTGTATTTCCTGGTTAGGTATTAATACAGATCTTGGTCAGTTTGTATTATGATTTTCCTCATAACTTCTGACCTAGCAGGTAATAATATTGAGTTGTCAATATCACAATACTAATGGTACGTGAATTTGGTACTTATTCGAGGATGGGTTTATTATAAATTCATCGTTTTGATAATCTATCTGACAATTAAATTTTCTAATGAAGTCGAGTCCAATGATTCCATCACAAGGTATGGGGAATTCATTGTGGACTATTTGAAAGTCGTGTTCTATTATAAAATTGTCAAAAAGTAAATCAATTGATGTTTGTCCAATTGATTGAATAGTTCCCTGTCCTATGCCTGTTATGTTTGTTTTGTTACTTTTATTTACGTTGTATTTATAATTGTATTTTAGCAACGATATATTTGCTCCTGTATCTACTAATAGTGTCAAGAATTTATTGTTATTATTGATTCTTATTTTAATGAGACTACTGAGGCTTAGATTTATATTGAATACCTTCACTACTGTTGGTTGCTCAAGGGGGCTACTTGGTTTTCCGAGTTACTCTGGATAACTCGTACTTGAGTACGCTGATTATTCCCTCTATTTGGGTTGCCTCTATATTGAGAGTTTCCTCTGCTGTTATATTGGCCACCTCGGGAGTTTCCTCTGCTATTATTATTATTATAATTGTTATTACGATGGCCGCCTCTGTAATAAGGGCGGCCCCCTGTATTATAACGACCGCGGTATGTACCGCGCTCAGTCTGATTTTGGTAGAAGAGAACAGTGTTGGAATGTCCAGTTGCTTCTGTGCAACTGTCTATAAATTTAGATATGGCATCGTTCATGCTGTTAAACGTGTCTGCTTGCATGATAATTTTTACCTTATCAATCGAGCAATTCTTTGTCATTGCCTTGACAGCTTGGGTCGTGCTGTATTTATTTGCTAGTTCTGGATTCAATCCATCACTAATATAAGCACCTTCAAGAGGTTTTGTTAATTGCTCAACCTCTTGCGTGTAGAGGTTGGCTGTTTTGTGCTTTTGCTGCAGATTTAGCAATTTTGCAGAGAGTACCTCAACAGATTCTCCCTTAACTGTTCTCGAGAGTTTATCTTTTATTTCCTGTATTGTTCTTTCTGTGCTAATAAGGTTCCTAGTATGACCTTTTATTTTGGTCTTAATGACATTGACTGCTAAAGTCTCATGTTCTCCTTTTATCGAATCTAACAGGTTCAGAGCGTCTTTGAAACTCTGTAGGTTTTCGGCCTTGCCGTCGTACTCAAATAATAGAGACGGGGCTGTCTTTAGGAAATCTTCTACTGATTGTGCCATCTTATTTCCTATTTTACTTTCTGTTGGCTTACTATCTCTTTCCTCAGCAATTTCGTCTAGTAATAGTTCAGCTGGGAAATTTAATGTATTCGGAACTAGTACTTGTAACTTGTGTCTTTGTGACACATATAATATGTTCTCTCTTAATATAGATATTATATCTTTTACTTGTGTCTGTTGTAACGAAGAAAATTTCGTATTGTTGACAAGTATTATGACACGGACCTCGTTATATTTCTCTAATATTGTTTCTAAATGGTTTATCTTTGTATCGTTACATATAGGTGCACTCTTATTGAGGCATTTAAACGATCTATCAAAGTCTTCGCGCAGTTTCTTGATTTTAGCTATTATATTTAGCCAATCCATCAAGTTGGAAGCTTGGCGTTTAATCGAAAGATTTATTTAATTATATTTTATGTTCTGTTTTAATATTTGTTTCTGTGTTCTTAAATAGCTTAAAGGGCATTTATTTCATTGGTTTTTTTTTTCAAATTAAATTTAGTTGTTGTATTCATTACATTTTAACAATCAATTTTTATTATTTCTGACCTTTTTTTTTGAGATTTAGTTACTTTTGAAGCTTTTGACATGACAGTTTTAGTTTTGCTTACGAATTTTTTTTTGTTTGATGTGCTTTCTGATTTTTGACTTTTGTCATTTTTGTCTATTTTTGTCACCTTTGTTAATAGCGCTTTTTTTACAATTAATACTTTATTGCCCATATTTAGGCCATGGATTTTAAAAAAATTCATGGTCTATTGTGTTTGTCGGAACGGAAATGTGCGACCCCATAAACTATATATATTCTGAATCAGTATCAGTAGCCGAGTCGATTGAGCCATGTCTGTCTGTCTGTCTGTCTGTATGAACACCTGGATCTCAGAAACTATAAGAGCTAGAGTCATACAATTTTGTGACAACATACGTATATATTGCAGTGTCTCAAAGTTTTTTTAAAATTTCGACACGCCCCTTCCCGCCTCTGTAAATCAGAAATAACTACTTAAAACCTACAATATTAACTCAACAACCAAAGTTGTATATCTTACATGACAAATACCTTGCCACGGGCGTTATGTGAAAATTTCATTAAAATCGGACTATAAATAAGTGTGATATGATACGAATTAAACTCACTTTGAACATATTGTATACTTAAGCAGACCTAATTTACGCAAGCATACCCAAGTTCAAATCTAAATCCAATTTAAATGTTAAGACATCTATTTTGTCTTCTATTTTTTTTTTTACAGTTTTCTACCTAATTTTTCGTTTGGCTTTGCAGGCCAAACTTCTCATCGGGCAGAAAAGATTCTGCTCAATGTTACAATTGGTTATAATTATGAAAAACCAGTAAGAAAAGCAACAGTCGCGCAGCACGCGACAGTGGGATACCCTTCGACCTATGTTCCCGTGAAGTTTAATTTGTTAAATTCATACACACATGCATATGCACATGCTTTGAAATTAATCCCGACAGATGGCGCTCGCCCTCCTCCCTTGTTAGCTGACAGAAGCACTTGGTTTTATGCTCATACTTTCTTAAATAACTTCTGTGTTTATTGTCTGATCGGATTTTAATTTGGAGACTACGTAGATATTTCATTCAGCTTATATGTTAATATATGTTAGTGTCAGAAAGTTGTATCTTTTATACAGCGCTTACAAATTGAGTTCAAAAATAAAATAAATATAGTACACAGGAGTCGTCCTGCCAAATTTGGTAACTCTAGCTTTTATAATAGCTGAGATCTGTGCGTTCACACAGACAGACGGACAGACGGACAGACAGTCAGACAGACATGGCTCAATCGACTCGGCTTGTGATCCTGAGCAAGAATATATATAATTACGTATTCAGACCGAGGGTTAATTAAAAAAAAAACACTGTGTTGGTTTTTTGTATTATTAATTAACACTTTTTATTCAATTCTATCAAAAAGAACCGAAGCCTTTAGATTATCTCGGGGTTGGGATAATATACCTCTAATGTCGAAGTTAGGCAGCGCTATCGCAGTTGATAGCGTACTCAGTACTGAACTAACGCCTGGAGGCGCGCTTGAGTTTTTATAGGCTATTTGGCCTAGCCGAAGAGCAAAGATTTAAGAGTGTTTGGGTTTGTAAACTCTTGTTCTCGTGAAGAGAGAGAGATTGCCGAAAAATAGTGGTAACTGGAGAATCCTGAGACGAACGCGTGAGAGGCGATTCGGATGGTTTGTTTTTATTACTTGGCTCGCCAAGTGGTCGACGCCAAGTGGTCGAAGATCGAATTCGAGTAGCCTAGTGGACAATTGTTATTGTCTCCGAATTTTGGGGAACAATTGTTTATGTCACGGAATTTTGGGGGATAATTGTTTATGTCGCGGACTTTATGATGTCGCGGGTTTTTATGACCGAGGTAATCGAAGGGCTTTTGTTCTGTGGTACAGTGGTATAGTTTTACATATTTTATGCTTAGAGTAATTGGGGAGTTGTGTTTACAATTATGTGTGTGGAAGGGGAGTTGTGTTTACAATTATGTGTGTGTAAGTGTGTTGTTTACAACTTGAGTTTTGTGTGGTGTAGGTGTGGTGTAGTGTAGTGTAGAATGGATATGTTACTTCCCCATCCTTAAGAAAAAATCCTGTCCTCAGGCGCCTATTCTAGGGTACAATACCGGGGTATCTACTGTTGGTACAATATTTTCAATTTCTGGTTTTACAATGGTTTCATTTTCTGGATTTGGGTTTCTAAATTTTACAATTAGCTTCTGGGGTATGGTTTTATATTTGTAAATGAAATACATTAGAGCAAGTACAATTATTATGGCTAGTGCTGTGATTATTATTGCTTGAAAAATATTATTTGTCTGAGCATGCTGTTCGATTATTTCTTTTGCTTGGATATACTCTAGTGGTTCTAACTTAGTTACATTGTTGTTTACATAAATGGTCTGAGTGTAATCTAACATTGTATTAGTAATCAATATTTTTTCTAACTGAACAGAGCAATTGAACGCTTTAATCATATTGTTGCCTTCTATTGTGATTTCTCTATTAATACAATTCTGGTTTAAAACTGTCTTGGGAAGGTTCCAAGTTGTAATTATATTTGGTTCAATGTACTTGATTTCAAAGTCAGAGTGTGTTTTGCTATATCTACATTGTGTTGCTGTTTGATTCAATATACCCGTTATGCATTTGTTTATGACTAAGCTTTGGGAGCTTGCTGTATAGGTTTGGTTATTATGTGAAAAGTACTTATCATGAATAGTTTCTGTTAGTACATTATTTTGTTTGTCTGGATATGGTACTATTTCAAAGATTGGAGTTTTAATTATTTCTCTTGGAATTTGGGAGATTATCAAGATTTCATTAGTGTCAGACTTGAGCCATGCAGAGGTTTTGATACTAAGGAGTTTTTCTGAATTTACGTGAATTAATGAATCGTGTCTTAGGAGTTTGGGGTTGAAGATACCTAAACGTGTTAATTGTAGACCAAGCTCTATGTCTTCTATATACTCTGTGAATTGCTGCAGGTTAAAAATTACTAAAGCCAACATTTGCTCTTGTTCGCGGAGGTGATCTAGATGATTTATTACTTGTATTCCTTTATTGATTGCGTCTATTACATGATTGAGCTCACTTATCTGTATGTTATTCCTGGAAATATCGCCTATTTGCTGTTGCAACTCTTCCTTATCTTCTTGGTCTAGGGTGCCAAACAAGTACTTATAAATTGTTCCCATAAAATTAGCAAGACCACGCTTGCTGCGTTTTGCGATTCTTACACCATTCATTTCCCTATTGAGTTTTTCTATTAGGTACTTGATTTGTTGTAAATTCTCGAAAAAATTGAGCCTGCTTAATGAGTTCTTCGTAAACAATTTCAGTTTTGGTTAAATTAACGGATAAATAATGGTATTCATAGTTTATGGGTAAGTCCATTGATCCGGTTTGAAATATTAAATAACCATTTTTAGCTTGGATAGGAGTTACTTCTAAGTTCTGTGCATTAACCGTTGTTAGGAGGCATATCGTGAGGATCATGCTCGGGAGTAGGCCTGGAATTATTATTATCGTATTTACTTTTGTTAGTTTTCTTTTTCTTTTTGAATTTAGACTTATAGTGGATTATTTTTCTGCCTCTGTTTGTTTCTTCAAAGTGTTTGTTATCTATCTGTTTTATATTTGCTGTTTTTCTAAAAGGGTTGGTTGTCTTTGACTTGACCAGAGGGGATTCTCTGAAGTTGGTATCTATATCGAAGTCTGTTCTATTTTCATTTAGCTTATCGATTTTATCTATTTTGTTCTGTTGAGTGTTATAGGCAGGTGTTCCTGCGAAAATAAAGATATCTGCTGGTGTTCGACCTGTTGTATTATGTTTTGTTTTGTGATTATATACGTAAAGTATTTTCTCGAATTTTGTAAATTGATTTTCAGGTTCGTTTTCACTCAATATAATTCTTAATTTTTCGTTGACGGTTTTATGAAATCTCTCAATGTCAGAAATTCCATTTTTGCTTGTCGTAACGTTGAGAGTTACTCCCTCTGAATCTAGCCAGAGTTTAAGTGCAGTGCACATGAAAGCGGAATCTTTATCGGCTTTTATCTCTATGGGTTTGCCCATATCGTTAAATATGCGTAAAATAGCTCTTTTAGTTTCAAGCCAATCTCTACTGTTTACTTCTATCAAGGAGGCGTATTTAGAATAAATGTCAATACATGATAGAAACTGTTTGTTATTTATTAAATAGAAATCCATGACATATTTGTCTCTGGGGTTGAAGGTTTCTGGAGTTGTTTCGAAGGTTAGTTTAGTATTTCTATGTTCAGTTTTAGCTACATTGCAGATTTCACATTCATTTATAATGTTTTGAATAAGTTTCTGATAGTCGGGATAGTAATAGTGTTCCTTGAACTGAAGAATGAGTTTTTCTATTCCAGGGTGTAATAATTCTTTATGTGTTTTAAGAATAATCTCTTTAAACTGGGCGTATGTCTGAAGATCTATTAATTTACCACTGGTTCTCATTGTTTTAGTGAGGTTATCTGGACTTATTATTTGGACATAAGCTTTTTGGAAGATTCGGAAATCGGCCTCATTGGGAAAATAGACAACACTTTTTTTAGTGCAGAGGTATTCCTTAATTAATTCTTTGGCAAGGGTATCAGTCATTTCTTTGTAACTAATTTTTATTCTTGTTTTATGAAAATATTTTATTATTTGTATATCGTCGAAAACTATCTCTTATAAATTCTAACTGTCTGTTGTAATAATTAAGAGGTCTTTCAGTTATGGAGATATGACTTTGGTTGTCTTCTTGTGCACTATGCACAGTGGCTGCTGTGGGAAAGGAAACTGTATTTTCTTCACCTAGGAAGTTTTCTTGGATTTGAACTCTGGATAGGGCATCAGCTACGTGATTTTCTTTACCAGGTAGATACTGAATATTGTAATCATATTCATTGAGTTTTATCTTCCATCTTTGCAGTTTCATATTAGGATCTTTCATGTTGTTTAACCAGACAAGTGGCCTATGATCGCTTAATATGTCGAACTTTCTACCGAATAAGTAGGACCTAAAGTATTTTGTTGCCCAAACTATAGCTAATAGTTCCTTTTCTATTGCCGAATAGTTGAGTTCATGCTCGTTTAGAGTTCTGCTTGCGTAACAAATAGGTCTATGTTCTTGGGATAATACAGCACCTATAGCTATATTACTTGCATCTGTGGTTAGTGAGAACTTCTTTTCAAAATTAGGGTATATCAAAATGGGATCGGACGTGATGAGTACCTTAAGTTTCTCAAAAGCGGACACGTAATCAGTATCGTTTATATTGATTGTTGCTCCTTTCTTTAGCTTTATTGTCATGGGTTTTGCTATCTTAGCAAAATTAGGAATGAACTTACGGTAAAATCCGCAGAGTCCAAGAAAAGACTTTATTCCTTTTGTTGTTTTGGGAATAGGAAAGTTGACAATTGCTTTTATCTTATTGGGGTTTGGTTTAATGCCATCTGTTGTGATAATGTGACCGAGAAATTCTGTTTCTTTCTTCAGAAATTCACATTTATCAAGTTGCAACTTTAGATTGGCTGATCGAAGCTTATCAAATACCTTTCTTAGTGATGTTATATGTTCTTCCAACGAAGTGGAGTAAATAATAATATCATCTAAATAGACTAAACAATCCTTGTAGATCAAATCTTCTAGGAGATTGTTCATGCAACGTTGAAAGGTTGCTGGTGCATTCTTTAGACCAAAGGGCATACGAGTGTATTCGTAATGTCCATGTTTTGTTGAAAATGCTGTCTTGGGAATTGATTGCGGGTCCATTTGGATTTGATGGAAACCCTTAGCTAGATCAATAGTTGTGAAATATTGACAACGTCCGAGTTTGTCTAATATTTCATCCATTAGTGGAATGGGGAATTTGTCATCAATGGTTATTTCATTGAGACTGCGATAGTCTATGACTAATCGAAATTTTGCTTTGCCAGAAGCGTCACCTTTTTTGGGGACAATCCAAATCGGAGAACAATAAGGAGATTTAGATTTTCTAATTATCTTTTGTTCAATCATTTCGTTAATTTGTTTGTTGACTTCTAAGTCGAAAGCTTGGGGATACTTGTAAGGTTTTTTGTAGATAGGGTCTTCGTGTTTTGTATGAATAGGGTGTTTAATCGTACTCGTGAAGGTCAAATTTTCACCTTCCTTGTACTGAATATCACTGTACTCAAGCAAGACATGCGAAAGTTGTTCTCTTTCTTCTGCATTTAAATGTTCTAATCTAAATACATTGGACTCTCTTAACTCGTCGTCTAAGGCGTAGTTAGAGGAGATTGCTAGAAGGGCTTCTTCTATGTAAGGGGTGATTTGAGGGTTTTCCTCAGTTTTAGAAGACTTGGGACACTTATTGGTGGTCTTTGACTCTTCTACTTTAGATAACTTGGGGCACTCATTGGTAACCTTGGACTTATCTAACTCTAAGTTTTCGGAGGGTTTTCTCCTTAATTGAGGTGTTTAAAGGGGTTTCCTTTGGTTTTCGGAGGGGTTTCTCCTTAGTTAGAGGGGTTTCCTCTGATTTAGATGATTTAGGGCACTCATTGGTAGCCTTTGTCTCATCTGTTTGGATGTGATCGTACCACATTTTGAAAGGATAGCCATTTATGATGACTGTTTGAGTTGAGTAATCGATTTGAGCATTAGTTGACTCTAAATAATTTCTTCCTAGTAGCAAATCATATTTCTCGGAAAAGTTATGAATATAGAAAGTTTGCTTGCTAGGGCAAAGTTTGCTTGGGTGAAATGAAACGCTTTGGTTCAAAACTATGATGCCGTTTATAGTATGGACTTTTACTTTGGAGGTTTTAATGGGAAAGTTAAAGAAATTTTGCTTCATGATGTTAATAGACGAACCGGTGTCTATTAAACATTTGAGGGGATGTTATTTAATTTAATTTTTAAGAACGGGTTTCCTCCTCCTCTGAATCGCTTTCCGACTCCGAGGCTGGTTGAAGAAAATTTTCACCTGTGTCCATTTTAAATTGGCCACTAGTGCTTTCTCTTTGCCGTTTAATTGGAGGGTTTGGTGCACTACTATTCTGCTGTTGGTGGTTTAAGGGGTTCTGGGCTCTACCATGGCTTAATTTCTGTTTGAACTCATTCATAACTTGCGAATTAGTTTCAGCAGGCTTAGAATTGGTGTTCTGATTTGGTTTGCTTGTATTATGCATGGCATTGTTTGAGAAATTTTGATAGTTTCCCTTATTCTTAGAATTTTGGGGTGAATTTGTGTTTGAGTTAGGATTGTTCTGTGATTTTGTTTTATCATTGAGGATCGTTTCGTAAACGCCTTCTTGCTGTGCTACCTGTTTGAGTTTGGACACAGTTGTTATATCGTGCGTAGCTAGGGTCATAAACAATCTATCGGGTAATTTCCTCATTATCACGTCTTTGACCGCGTTATTCATGGCATTTGTGTATAATATCGTATTGTTAACATCGTCTTCTAACATTAACTTATTGGAAATAATGAACGACTTAGTCTCTAGGTTTTCTACGAACTTACGGATACTTCCAACGAAAGGGGTGTTGTAAAGGCGGCGAAGTAATTCCTCACATGGTGTTTGCGTCTTATATTCGCTGATAAGAGCTTCCATCAGGTCTGGCCAAGTCCTGGCTCCAGATAATTGTGATACTCTCTGAGCATCTCCTGCCAACTGCATCTCGATCGCGCTGAAGCACACATGTTGTTGCCTGGTGTCCGTTGTTGGGTACAATTGTAGAATGAATTCGATCCTTCGGATGAAGGCGCTGAGCTCCTGGCTACTGCCACTGAATGAGGGCCCTTTTTGACTCAAGGCCTGATTCAGGTGTGTCTCCGACAGTAGTTTAACTTGTTCCGTTGTCATCGTCATTATTTGATGTTATACTTTTTGTGTTGTGGTGATTTTGGGGTGAAGTCTTTGTTTTTACACTTTTATTCGTTTGCAGTAAATTGACTCGTATATGTCAATTACCGACTCACGTAGTTCTTTGGCGGATTCTAAGTCTTTATCGTATTACGATTCGCGTTCACTATAGCGCCGATTCGCGTGGTCTAATCTCTTTAAAGGATAAGTCTTGGTCGTACAAGACTCCTTTGTCACAAGTTAGTTAGTTTTCGGAACGAGTCGCACGACTTTTACTTGAGAATCCTACCGGCTGCGCCAATTACGTATTCAGACCGAGGGTTAATTAAAAAAAAACACTGTGTTGGTTTTTTGTATTATTAATTAACACTTTTTATTCAATTCTATCAAAAAGAACCGAAGCCTTTAGATTATCTCGGGGTTGGGATAATATACCTCTAATGTCGAAGTTAGGCAGCGCTATCGCAGTTGATAGCGTACTCAGTACTGAACTAACGCCTGGAGGCGCGCTTGAGTTTTTATAGGCTATTTGGCCTAGCCGAAGAGCAAAGATTTAAGAGTGTTTGGGTTTGTAAACTCTTGTTCTCGTGAAGAGAGAGAGATTGCCGAAAAATAGTGGTAACTGGAGAATCCTGAGACGAACGCGTGAGAGGCGATTCGGATGGTTTGTTTTTATTACTTGGCTCGCCAAGTGGTCGACGCCAAGTGGTCGAAGATCGAATTCGAGTAGCCTAGTGGACAATTGTTATTGTCTCCGAATTTTGGGGAACAATTGTTTATGTCACGGAATTTTGGGGGATAATTGTTTATGTCGCGGACTTTATGATGTCGCGGGTTTTTATGACCGAGGTTAATCGAAGGGCTTTTGTTCTGTGGTACAGTGGTATAGTTTTACATATTTTATGCTTAGAGTAATTGGGGAGTTGTGTTTACAATTATGTGTGTGGAAGGGGAGTTGTGTTTACAATTATGTGTGTGTAAGTGTGTTGTTTACAACTTGAGTTTTGTGTGGTGTAGGTGTGGTGTAGTGTAGTGTAGAATGGATATGTTACTATATACTTTATGGGGTCTCCCACGCCTCCTTCTGCCTGTTACATACATTTGCACAAAGTTAGTATACCCTTTTTGACCATTTTCAATGGTCGAAGGGTATAAAAATATGCATCGTAGTGCAATTAAACAAATTTTGCACACAGTGCTATTAAAAAAAATTGCGCTCTATGAAGCGCTGTCGGTTCTCTCATGTGGTTGGTCCATCGTTGCTGTAGTGTGCGGATAGCTCACCACAGTGTGAATACTATTCCCGCGTTGACGTAGTGGGCGGGCTGCCCACCACGTTATCCTGTGTCAGCTGGGCGTCGCCGGTGCTGGCACGCTGACACTCCCTCGTAGTCGAAAGTGGCGGGCTGCCCCTTTCGCCGTTGTCTTTACTGCTGCTAATGTCCGGGGCCTATGAGCTCAGGCGGGGCTGGCGCTGGTTTTCGCACAGGTCTTTATTTTCATGCATGTGGATACGCATGCTGCAGCGTTTCTTTGAGTTTTTGTGCCGTAGCCCATGGGGGTGGCGTTTTGTTGGTATATAATAGCCACTTAATGTGTGCTATTCTTTTATTTATCTTGTTCTTTACACCTCCTCGTTTTCCCATTACCGCACTCTACTCACTCAGTATGTTTTCGGTGTCCAATCTCCAGGTCTCCCGCGCTTTGTGTTTTTAGTTGTTTTTCGCGTGTTTTTGTTGTTTCCATTTCTTTCGTTTTTGTTTTTTTTTTTTTCGCTTCTCAATTAAGTCGCTGATACATTTGAGATCACAAACATTTACTCATATTTTTTTTTTTTTTTTGTTTTAAAATCGTTTTTTTTTTACAACACTTCACACCACATTTTGAGATTGAGGCTCCTGCCTCACGGTCGCCATGTAATAAGTAGGTGTCGCCATGTAAGTTAAGTCAAAACTCAGACGTGCTATGTAAATTTTGACTTCGGATTAGGACTTAGAAGGACAAAATACAAGTTAAAACATATATCGCATGCCCAGATCACGATTCTATATCTTTTAGGGGATATTCAAAAGTTTTTCAGTTTTTTGAGGTTAAGTCGAAATCCAGACGTGATGAAGAATTTCTGACCCTGGATTCGGATTTAGCGACCCAAAATACATATAACTGCATATGCCGCATACCCCCATCATGACACTTTCTTTTTTTTTGGGGGTTGTGTAATCAAACCAAAACAGTTCTAAAAGTATCAATTACAACCCTAACTACAACCAAGTGTTAATTTCAAATAATCAGAACAAAAATCACAAAAATGCTAATGATAACCAGTAAGAAAAAGCAACAACGCGCGGCACACGACAGTGGGCTACCCTTCGACCTATATTCCTATGTATGTAGAAATATACATATGCAAGGTGCTCGCGCTTTGTGCTTGCCCGCCTCCCTTGTTGGCTTACACAAACACTTGGTTTTATGCTCATACTTTCTTAAATAACTTTAATGTTTATTGTCCGATCAGATTCCAATTTTGAGAATACGTGGATATTTCATTCAGCTTAGTATATGTCAAAGACAGAAAGTTATATCTTTTATACAGCGCTTATAAATTGAGTTCAAAAAACAAGAGCAACAGTCTCGCAAAACGCGACAGTGGGATACCCTTCGACCTATGTTCCCGTGTAGTTTAATTTGTTAAATTCATACACATATGCATATGCACATGCTTTGAAATTAATCCCGACAGATGGTGCTCGCGCTTCGCGCTCGCCCGCCTCTTGTTAGCTGGCTGAAGGACTTGGTTCCATGCTCATACTTTCTTATATAACTTCTGTGATTATTGTCCGATCGGATTGTAATTTGGAGAGTACGTAGATATTTAACTCAGCTTAGTATATGTTAAAGTCAGAAAGTTGTATCTTTTATACAGCGCTTACAAATTAAATAAATATAATTTTATTAAAGTTGAAAAATTAAATTATTGATTTGTGGGGGCGGTGGGCGTGGCACCTAACATTTGAAATAAACTTGATCTGCTTATAGTACACAGGAGTCTTCCTGCCAAATTTGGTAACTCTAGCTTTTATAGTATAATAGCTGAGATCTGTGCGTTCACACAGACAGACGGACAGACAGACAGACATGGCTCAATCGACTCGGCTTGTGATCCTGAGCAAGAATATATATACTTTATGGGGTCTCCCACGCCTCCTTATGCCTGTTACATACATTTGCACAAAGTTAGTATACCCTTTTTTGACGATTTTCAATGGTCGAAGGGTATAAAAATGAAATTATTGATTTGCGGGGGTGGTGGGCGTGCACCCAAAATTTGAAATAAACTTGATCTGCGCCTGGTACACAGAAACCTTCATGCCAAATTTGGTGTCTCTAGCTCTTATAATAGCTGAGATCTGTGTGTTCATCTCGTCATCCGGACTGTTACATACATTTGCACAAAGTTAGTATACCCTTTTTTTGACCAATTTCAATGGTCGAAGGGTATAACAATAAAAATAAAAATAGTGATCAGAATATTGAGCAGTTATATAAAGAATTCAAACAGAAACTAGACCGGGCACAGGTACAAAATTCAACAAATTATCAAACAAACCAACCTTCTTCAACTGCTCGAATCCGGCACATAAAAGGCAAAGACCTAGTTCCAGTGGCCAATCAAAAATGGACACGTTCGAAAATTTTCATCAATTTGCCTCGGACAACGAAGAAGAAGAAGCCCGTTCATAAATATTCTTATGAATACTCATTGTAGCTGGCTCGAGGTGAAGGTTGAAAAAATTTTTAATATAATAAAAACAATTTGTTTTTAATTTATATTTTTTCGATATATTTTGGTTACACTTCGGTAACCGTCTTCAGGGCTAAAAACAAAATTACAAAATAGAAAAACGTTTAACAATGTTTATAAAACTAAAAACTAAAATGAACAATACTAAATTACATACATTAATTTGACACGTCTGCTCTTGCGGGCGCGGTGTTCCTAACTAGCTTAGGAAGTAAATGTCTGTATATATGAGCGCAATTTTCTGTGTCCGTTTTATAGTTTAATCTATCTGTTGGTGTGTTAATTAACAACACAAGATAGATTAAACTACAAAATGGACACAGAAAATTGCGCTCATATATACAGACATTTACTTCCTAAGCTTAGGAACTCCACGCCCGCAAGAGCAGACGTGTCAAATTAATGTATGTAATTTAGTATTGTTCATTTTAGTTTTTAGTTTTATAAACATTGTTAAACGTTAAATTTTAGCAAAGCAACTGTTAATTTAAATAATTACAATTTCCTAATTCATTATGAGACCGAGGGAAGGGTAAACTCAGAAGACAATATCGATTGTATGACCTGTTTAGAGCCATCATCTACTGATGACGAGGCAATAATTTACGCAATAGAAAATGAGTTAAAAGAATCTAACGAATTCAGACTTGACCATTTAAATAAGAAAGAGATAAGTGCTCTGACTAAAATTCTTTACGCATTTAGGGACATTCAGTACAGAGAATGTGAAAATTTGACCTTCACAAGTACTGTTAAACAGGTCATATATACTAAACATGCAGCTCTGGCTTATAAAAAACCTTACAAATGCCGCCAGGTTCATGACAAAGAAGTCGGAATCCAAATGAAAGAAATTATAGAACAAGGCATCATGCGAAAATCAAACTCGCCTTATTGCTCACCTATTTGGACAGTACCAAAGAAGAGTGATGCATCTGGTAAAGCTAAGTTTACAATAGTCATTGATTGTCGAAAGCTAAACAAAATTACCGTGAACGATAAATATCCTATTTAAGTTATTGACGAAATATTGGATAAATTCGGTAGATGACAATATTTCACTACAATAGATTTAGTAAATGCTTTTCTTCAAATCCAAATGGATGAAAACTCAATACAAAAAATACAAACGCTACAGTCAGGAGCTGACTGTATACGGCCATGGATTATCATAGTATACCGTAGGCAATAGTTATAAGTATGCATTTCTAGCGCGTACCAAATTGCATTACATGTGCTTCTTCTTGATTTTAATTTGTTTAACTGTAACTTTTCTTTTAGTTTATTAGAATAAAAAAAAAAAAATAAATAAAATAAGAAATAATTAATAAATGAAAATTCGCACCCGCCTAACCGGAAGTTGAACACACGCACTCTCGCACAGCCGTCCGCCACTCTAACCACTCAGCCATTGCCTCACATCTTCGGCCATCGGCAAAGCTACATTGTGAACCAATTCTGTTCCCATACAATGCAAATAAAAAGTTTAATAAAATGCTGTGTGTCTGACGCTAGATTTGAACTTCGGTATCTTGCGTAAATTAGGTCTGCTTAATTATTATACATATGTATATGTTCAAAGTGAGTTTAATTCGTATCATATCTCACTTATTTATAGTCCGATTTTATTGAAATTTTCACATAACGCCCGTGGCAAGGTATTTGTCATGTAAGATATACAACTTTGGTTGTTGAGTTAATATTGTAGGTTTTAAATAATTATTACCGATTTACATAGGCGGGAAAGGGCGTGTCCAAATTTTAAAAAAACTTTGAGACACTGCAATATATACGTATGTTGTCACAAAATTTGATGACTCTAGCTCTTATAGTTTCTGAGATCCAGGTGTTCATACATACAGACAGACAGACAGACAGACAGACAGACGGACAGACAGACATGGCTCAATCGACTCGGCTACTGATACAGATTCAGAATATATATAGTTTATGGGGTCGCAGATGCCTCCTTCTGCCTGTTACGCACATTTCCGTTCCGACAAACACAATAGACCATGAATTTTTTTAAAATCCATGGCCTAACGAGAGCAACAGTCGCGCAAAACGCGACAGTGGAATACCCTTCGACCTATGTTCCCGTGTAGTTTAATTTATTAAATTCATACACATATGCATATGCACATTATTATTATTATTATTTAGAAGAGGAGTCTCCCAGCAGAGAAGGCGCGAGGCACTGCGACCTGAGTGATCTTTTGTGCCTATAATGCTCTCCCTATCTTGACAAAAGCTGTTCTGCTTCCCTAATGAAGCATAACAGGTCTTTCGTCGAGGAACTCTAACTTTAAGATACAATATATACGTATGTTTTAGGACTCTAGCTCTTATAGTTTCTGAGATCCAGGTATTCATACAGTCGGACAGACAGACAGACAGACGGACAGACAGACATGGCTCAATCGACTCGGCTACTGATACTGATTCAGAATATATATAGTTGTAAGGATGTTTTCTCAGGCTGGAGTACATATCTCAGTCTCGCCAGGGTCTTCACAGAAAATTTATAAATACTAGGACTACTATGACTTTAGCAAGAGAGAGGCTATTTACAGATCATACCCTAATGGGATATGTACAGGGTATAAGCGATATACATGCTCCACGTCACGTTCGTGTGCTCGCTAAGCGTGTAGTAGTGGACTCTACCACCACGCGGTCGTTTGGGGCTCACGTGCACGTGTGGCGTGTCACGCGTGCCTGGCTGGCGGCCTATCGTGAGGAACGCACGTGGCCGCAGGTGCTCTCGCTTGCACTCACACAACTCGCTCGTTGGTGTATTCTACCATCCGCAACTAGTGAAAATGCCCACTCACGCACCCCGCTTGCCAACTATCGTCCACTCACGACACCTCGCAGAACACCCGTGACCGCAGGTGTCTTCGCCTGTAGTCCCACAAGTCGCTCGATGGTGTATTGCACCACGCCGCAACTTGTTAGAGCACACGCTCACGCACCCACTCGTCACTAACGTTCACTCACGACACGGACTGTGCGTGTGTACGCTCAGAGTCGCCTACTGGTCAGCGGAGCACCGGCATACCAGACAGCACTACTCTTCGAATACATACTTACACGGACACACAAGTACACGACACTACTCACAATGCTCTAGAGGGGAGAGAATTTATCACTGGGTATTTAAAATAATCACAGCTGGTTTTGTTTTCATTATATTAATAACAAGGTTTTATTCAATAGCTTGTTGTCTCCGAGCACTAGTTCTTGTCCTAGTTAGTCCCTGCCTTCCTGCCTACTTCGCACCATTACGTAAAGCTCGAAAACTGAGCCCTCAATTTATTATTTTTTACCGCTCACCTCGATTCTCCTGCGACAGGACTCATCTTCTTCAATAAGGGTCCTTGGGCTGGCACTGGACTTTAACTTGCACTTGCACTGTTTCCCCCGCGGGGGGAGCTTTGCTGCCGGCTTATTTAGCTGTTCGCGATCGACTGTCCTTGGCTTACTTTGCGCAGCTTGCATTTCGCTGCTGCGTACATGTCGCTGCTGCTGCGTACATGTCGCCGCTGCTGCCTGACGCCGCTGCTTGCATGTCGCCGCTGCCTTCGGCCGATCGTGCCTGGCTGCTGTGACTCTGCTTGCACTTCGCTGTCTGCACGGCGCCGTTCGCACTTTTCTGCATGTCCGACGCCGCTGCTTGCCTAGCTTCGCTGCTGGCTGCGCGTCGCTGCTGTCTGTGCGTCGCTGCTGGCTGCGCGTCGCTGCTGTCTGTGCGTCGCTGCTGGCTGCGCGTCGCTGCTGGCTACGCGTCGCTGCTGGCTGAGCGTCGCTGCTGGCTGAGCGTCGCTGCTGGTTTAGCGTCGCTGCTGGCTTAGCGTCGCTGCTGGCTTAGCGTCGCTGCTTGTCTGGCGCCGCTGCCCTAAAATTAGTCGCGATGACGTTGCCTTGCTTGTGCACGAGTTCTGGGTGCCCAAGCACCGTTGCTTGTGCAAATGTGCTATGTTGCCTGACAAAGTGCGCCAGCTCTGGGTACCGAGGCACCGTTACTTGTGTGTGCAAGTTATCACCCTCAGTTACTTAGCGTTCCTTATGTAAATTGTAAACAACTTTTCATAGTCTTTTCGGACTCTTGACAATTCATTCTCAGCTCCTCATATTTCGCTATTTTAAACAATTTCCATTGAGTCACGAGTAATTCTTCTTGGAATTAATAAACCACCCACGCAGCTTAAAAAGCCTTGCGCGCAAAACACTCAATGTTTATTTGTAAACAAACTCTTTTTGAGAATAATAAGCCTAGCGCGCCAAACACCCAATGCTTATTTGTAAACAAATCCTCCTTCGTCCAAACGGCATCACGAGCTTTAAGCTTTAGCTCGATCAGCAGAAGCTTTGACATCTTCAAAGGCTACTTTGGCCTCAGAACAATATTGTAACTTTAGTCTTAATTTTGTACATACAAGAAACGGAGTCGTTCTCCACAAATAAAATATATTTTTTTCAAACTCCTAGAAATGGTTTGATTAATTGGCGCCCAACGTGGGGCTCGCATTAAATTTTTCCAGTTGAATCACGCACAAAAGGATAAACGAAATCCTTAAGTGACTTACAAGTGAAAATAACACAAAAAGGGATTAAAAACCATAATTCCCAAGTGTCGCGAGTGACCGGTTTCCTGTGTTACAAAGAGAGCAAATATTCGAAAACGCTCTTTAAGAACTCACAAACAGACCATTTATTTAAAAGAAAGGAACCTTGAAGTAAATAAAAAGGTGTCCAAGGAAGAAGACCAAATATTCAAAAACGCTCTTTAAATAAAATCTCAAAAGTGCTACTCAAACATACCAAACTAAAACCAAGAACGAAGACACCCACAACCAAGAAGTGAAAGAGAGCAAATATTCAAAAACGCTCTTTAAATGAAAATTCAAAAGTGCTACTCAAACATATTAAACTAAACCCAAGAAGGAAGACACCCTCAGCAAGAAGGAAGACACCCTCAGCAAGAAGGAAGAGAACCACGTGAGCGTCGATAAACTTTTTTTTATTTATTATTATTATTATTAAAACTAAGCTGGACGACCTAATAACAAGTTGCGCAGTAACATAAAGCAACACCCCCCGGGCCCCCCTTGCCTGGGTCCCTGTGTAGTACACATATACAAGAACATGCTTTGAAATTAATCTCGACAGACCCCCCCCTCCCTGCTGACATACCCACGAAGTGAAGCGATCATACTTTCTTAAATAACTTTGTGCTCTCGACATCGATTGCTAAATAGAAGGTAGTCATTCAGCTTAGTATAAGTTAAAGTCTAAAGTGTATCTTTTATACAGCGCTTACAAATTGAGTTCAAGAATTAATTTTTGGCGCGGTGGCATTTAACATTTGAAATAAACTTGATCTGCGGCGAGTACATAGAAACCTTCATTCCAAATTTGGTGTCTCTAGCATTTATAATAGCTGAGATCTGTGTGTTCATCTGGTCAGACGGACATCAGGACATCCGGACATCCGGACAGACAGACAGACATGGCTCAATCGACTCGGCTAGTGATCCTGAGCAAGAATATATATACTTTGTGGGGTCTGCCACGCCTCCTTCTGCCTGTTACATACATTTGCATTTTGCACAAAGTTAGTATACCCTTTTTGACCATTTTCAATGGTCGAAGGGTATAAAAATGGCTAATAATTTTACAGCAGATATAATTGCAGAATTAATAGCAACCAAAACTAAAGCCTTAGCAGACGAAATTGCAGAATTAAGGTTACAATTAAATAACAACTCCAATTCAGTTGAAGAGTATCAACCTACTCAAATAAATGATTTGATTAGGTGTGATGAGTCCTTCGACGTGATCAAATCGTTACCAGAATTTTCAGGTTGTTATGCAGGTTACGTTAGTTGGCGCGAAGCAGCGTGCTCCGCCATGAAGCCTTTACAAAGAAGGTAGCCGAAAATACGTAGGTGCCTTGACAATCTTAAGAAACAAAATAACAGGAAAGGCAAATGATACTTTAACCAACCATGGTACAGTACTTAACTTCGATGCAATACTTGCACGATTGGACTTCGCTTATAGTGATAGGCGTCCAATTCATATTATTGAACAAGAACTTAGTGTCTTAAGGCAAGGCAATATGACAGTTCTTGACTACTACAATTTGGTTAATAAGAAATTAACCCTATTAACTAACAAAACAATTATGACATATGGCAACAAAGCCGATGTTGTAAATGAAATGAACTCTAAAAAATAGGGAAAGCGCATTACGAATTTTCATTACAGGCCTGAACGGCAATCTTTCTCAAGTTTTGTTTTCTATTAAACCAGAAAACCTTCCAAATGCATTAACTAAAGCTCAAGAGCTAGAGGCTAACTATCAAAGAGCAAATTTTGCTTACAATTATTATGCTCGCTCTCAGTCAACGAGTAACTCAAACCCTAAGACTCAAAATAAGTCTGAAAAACCAGATCAACAACAAGATAATAATCTACGTTTCAATCAAGGAAACCAAAATAATTATCAACAAACAAATAGGAACGCTTTTACCAAGGTAATTCTACTCCACAACCCCCCACCGATCCCAATGGAGATCGATAAATCTTTACAGATCCATAATAGACCCCAAGACAATCGTCACAACTCTCACCCGTTGAAGCGGGAGTATACCCAACATTCAACACAACAACAACCGCAAAAAACGATAATCCCCGTACTCACGATAATGAAATCGTTAGTAGCGCTAAACGTAGGAGGAAGGTAAAAAAGAGCAGACGCCGTAAGGCCTCAGTATCCTCTTTTATCAGTTCTTCTTCATTACACAAACTACATTCTGTGAACTTCACAGACGACTTTCAAAAATCTTGAACAACAAATTATTCAAGAAATATCTACCAAGCATTCGCAAATTCAAACGTGCGTTCCCTTTAGAACTGACATTAAAGGAGAAATAAAGACGTTAAGTGATAATGCTATATATAGTAAGCAATATCCTTACCCAATTTGGGAAAAGCACGTTTCTTTTCAACTATAGATTTAGAATTAGGTTTCCATCAGATTCTCATGAAGGACGATGACATTGAGAAAACTGCGTTTTCAATCAACAACGGGAAGTATGAATTCCTTCGATTGCCTTTCGGATTGGCGAATGCGCCACGAATTTCTTTTAAGAGAAAAGATTGGAAAAACATGTCAGATATATGTGGACGACATAATCGTTTTTTCCGAGACTGCGGAACAACATCTATATGATCTAAAGGAGATCATAGACATACTGTTCGTAGCAAATATGAAAATAAGTATAGAAAAATCTAAGTTCTTCCGGAAAAAAACCGAATTCTTAGGTTACTTAGTATCACATAAGATAATTAAAACCGATCCACAGAAGATAAAAACAATTGTTGAGTATACACCCCCCCACAACATTAGAGAGTTGCGTGGTTTCCTAGGATTAACTGGTTACTATAGAAAATTTGTACTAAACTATGCCTGTATAGCAAAACCACTCACTAAACTATTGCAAGGCCATAATGGAATGGTATCTAAACATATGTCCAAAAAAATAGAAATTACTTTAGATGAGGAAAGCACTACAGCTTTTAACAATTTAAAATCTCTTGAAACTAACTCAACCAGATTATTCAAAAAAGTTTGTCTTAACCACAGACGCGTCCAATGTAGCAATTGGTGCAGTTCTTTCACAGGATAACAAACCAATCACTTTTATTTCGAAAACTCTCAATAAAACTGAGCAAAACTATGCCACTAACGAGAGGGAACTTTATGCCATAGTTTGGGCATTAAAAAATCTTCGTAACTACTTATATGGGGTAGTTAATTTGGAAATCGTTACCGACCACCAACCACTTTCTTTCGCAGTTTCTGCGCGGAATCCCAATTCCAAAATGAAAAGGTGGCACGCATTTATCGAGGAGTATTCTCCGAAGATATTATACAAGCCAGGTAAAACTAATGTTGTCGCAGATGCTTTGTCTAGGTTACAAGTGAACAACATCACTGACCAAAATCTCATTTCAGGTAGTTCGGCCGACAGCGGAACTGTCTATTCTGCCGAGAGTAGTTATGAGGAAATCATAGCAGAAACTAACAAGCCTTTAAATCAGTTCAAGCAACAACTGCTTATTTCAAAAAACATGTTTACCATTCATGAAAAAAGTTAACAATTTTGATAAAACAACACACATTATAGAATACGACACTGTGGACAATTTAGTAACCATATTAAAGGAATTCTTACAGCCAAACATCGTTACAGGAATTCATTGTACCCCCGAGGACTTATATGAAATCCAAACCAAACTTAAAAATACATTTACCAATAAGTTTTTGTATACTAAAAAGTTTTTATCCGATGTCATAAATAGGGATGACCAACAAATAATAATAGAAGAAACCCATGCTAGAGCTCATAGAGGTTTCGACGAAAACTTAAAGCAGATTTTAAGATATTATTACTGGCCTAAATTATATGAAAAGCTCAAACAACACATTCGTAATTGTAAAGTTTGTGATGAAAATAAATACAATAGACACCCGAAACAAATTCCAATTTCAAAAGCCCCAATTCCAGAAAGAGAAGGCGAACAATTACATATCGACATTTTCTATGCCCAAAAACTAATTTTCTTAACTTGTATTGATGCTTATTCTAAGTATTTAATAGTTAAGGAAATTCAAAATAAATACAATATGGAATTTAAAATTCTTGAACTAATTTAACCATTTCCTTTTGCCAAGTCCATAATGATGGACAATGAGCCTAGTTTCTCTTCCGCCCAATTCAAATCAGCAATAGAGCGTGCTGGCTTAACCATTTTTTATGCAGATCCCAGACATAGTCTCACCAATGGCCAAGTAGAAAGAGTACACTCAACATTAATTGAAATTTCACGCTGTATTCAGGAAGAATACAATCTTCTAGACCATAAAGAAATAGTTTATCGCGCTGTCAGAGAATATAAAAACACCATACAATCTTCCACACAGAATAAACCCAATGACATTATGTTTAACAAAATTGATCACCTTACCTAACAAATTGAAAACACTTCAAACCAAAATGTTAGAATACCACAATCAAAACAGGACACCAAAAAATTATGAAGTAGGAGACATAATTTATGAAAAGAAGCATGGGGAAACCTAGATATAAAAAACAAATAGTAAAGGAAGATTTAGTAAATAAGGTTATCATAAATAACAAGAATCGAATAATTCATAAAGATAACATTAAGTTTTAATCAAATTTTGAATTTATTTATTTTTTGTTTTTAGCATGAACATTTTATAAATATTACTTACCTCAATATTACTGGGTTCAACAATATCTAATATTATAAACTACTCGAACGAAGAATATGTCTTACTTGAAGACGCAGACAACATATTTTTATATGAAACTTATGGAGAACTTTTCCACGTTACTAACTTAAGTTTTTATAAATATATTATCGAAGAAAAGTTAAAGTACGTGAAGGATAGAAACATCAGTGTAGATTGGGATTTTTATTTGAATTTAAAATTAGCCAGTTCCCTTTTTTCTCAACTTGCGCCACATAAAATAATTAAACGTGGTATTAATGAACTAGGCACCATTTGTAAATGGATAACTGGTTTTCCAGATCACAATGACTTAATCACAATTCAAAACAAAATCAATGACTTGGTCGAAAACAACAATAGACAAAACCTAATCAATTCTGCAATTTTTAAGGAAATTCAAAAAGTAACCAATTTACTAGAAAACTTAAATTTAGATAAAGTATTTGCTATTAAAAAACAGATTAAAATTATTGTCATTGGACTTACAAAATCTGCGACGCGAAATATCATTTTCAAAGGCTAATATTTTATATTCAAAAATTCTAAACAACTACGATGTGGCAGATATATTTACTCACGAAAAATATAACATAACTATAATAGATCTAATGGATGTTTCTTTTTTTTCAATTATATCGCACAAAGGTTTAATTATATATTACATAAAATATCCCATTGTAAAACATAGTTGTAAGTTTTTTCACGCAAAAGCCATATCCCAAGCAAACGGTAAATTAATTATAGATGACAAAGTCGCTAAATGCAACGACACTTATTACCCAATAAAAACTTCCAAAAAAGAATTATACAATAATTTTGGTCAAATTCAAGAAAGAGACAATTGCTTTGTAGATATGCTTAATAAAAAATATGCAGTTTGCAAGAAAATCAAAGAAAGAAACAAACCTGTAGAAATTATTACTATTATTATTATTATTATAAATTATTGCTATTCTAGTATCCGGTTCAAACTATATCAACCACACATTTGTTACAGGCATTTATGTAGTTACTTTTCAAATCATTGTTGATATCAATAATATAACATATACCAATAATAAACAAAAACTGTTAAACTATATCGAAAACAATAGATTTAAAAATTACCTGATAACAGAATATTTACAAAGCAACAATTGCGAACTTAAATTTCAAAATACAAATACTTTATCATAAATTATTATACCACTTAAGCATAATCATTTCGAAATAACATTTGTAATAATTTTAATCATGCTTGTATTTTGTATGTCAAAGCTTCTTAAGTACCTTTTCCCCAATTTATTTTTGAACATCTTTAACTTCATAAAAGCTAAATATTCTTTAGTTACTAAACGTAACACTATTCAAAAATCAGAAGTTGACCCTGACACTTTAAAATCATAAAGCGATAAAGCGGACCAATTATCAGAAACCCTTTAGAATCTGGGACGATTCATTTTAAGAAAGGGGGAGTTATCACCCTCAGTTACTTAGCGTTCCTTATGTAAATTGTAAACAACTTTTCATAGTCTTTTCGGACTCTTGACAATTCATTCTCAGCTCCTTATATTTCTCTATTTTAAACAATTTCCATTGAGTCACGAGTAATTCTTCTTGGAATTAATAAACCACCCACGCAGCTTAAAAAGCCTTGCGCGCAAAGCACTCAATGTTTATTTGTAAACAAACTCTTCTTGAGAATAATAAGCCTAGCAAAACACCCAATGTTTATTTGTAAACAAATCCTCCTTCGTCCAAACGGCATCACGAGCTTTAAGCTTTAGCTCGATCAGCAGAAGCTTTGACATCTTCAAAAGCAAATTTGGGCTCAGAACAATATTGTAACTTTAGTCTTAATTTTGTACACACAAGAAACGGAGTCGTTCTCCACAAATAAAATATATTTTTTTTCAAACTCCTAGAAACGGTTTGATTAATTTGCAGAAGCTCTGGGTACCGAGGCACCGTTACTAGTGCAAGTGTTCGACTGTGCACTAGCTCTGGGTACCGAGGCACCGTTAATAGGCATGGGTGCCGAGTGGCTGGGGTTTTCCTACGTTTTGTGCCCCTTTTCGTATGTTCTGCCTACGCCCTTGCCTTTGCCTATGCTTTGCCTTTGCCTATGCTTCTGTTTAAAAACACTGAGGGGTATATTAGACTTAGAGCTAACTTATATTTATTTAAAAGTTAAATTAATAACTATGTGGCGTGCTTCATGCGGCTTCACAATGGGGTCGGAGATGCCTCCTTCTGCCTGTTACGCACATTTCCGTTCCGACAAACACAATAGACCATGAATTTTTTTAAAATACATGGTTTAAAAAACAGCTTTTTCTACCAAAAACGGACATTACGAGTACACTCGAATGCCATTCGGTCTAAACAATCTGTTAGAAGATCTTATCTACAAAGATTGTTTAGTTTACATGGATGACATTATAGTGTTTTCCACTTCAGTGGAGGAACAATTAATGTCTCTGCGTAAAGAATTTGCTAAATTAAAGGAAGCAAACTTGAAAGTTCAATTAGACAAATGCGAATTCCGAAAAAAGAAAAGGAATTTCTAGGTCATATTATAACAACTGAAGGTATAAAACATAACCCTAAAAAAATAAACACATTTAAGAATTTTCCGATTCCCAAAACATCTAAACAAATAAAGTCGTTTCTTGGACTTTGCGGTTTTTACAGGAAGTTTATCTCCAACTTTGCAAACATTACGAAACCAATGACCCAAAATTTGAAGAAAGGCGCTAAGATAAATCCCAACGATATAAATTATATATCCGCTTTCGAGAAATTAAAATTTCTTATTATGTCCGATCCAATTCTAACTTACCCCAACTTCGAGAAACCATTCTCACTAACTACAGATGCCAGCAATATAGCTCTAGGTGCTGTACTGTCACAGGATCAGAAATTGATTTCTTACGCTAGTCGTACTCTCAATGATCATGAACTAAATTATTCGGCAATAGAAAAAGAACTTTTAGCTATTGTCTGGGCCACTAAATAGTTCAGATCCTACCTTTTTGGTCATAAATTTCAAATTCTAAGTGACCACCGACCCTTCGTTTGGCTTGATAATATCAAAGAACCAAACATGAAACTCCAAAGATGGAAAATCAGACTGAATGAGTTTGACTACCACATTAAATATGTACCAGATAAAGAAAACCATGTCGCAGATGCACTTTCACGTGTAAAGATAGAAAACTCTCTCGGTGAAACTCCTACTACAGCGGCTACCATACATATTAGCCATGAAGGATATCAAAATTACATAACAATAACAGAAAGACCAATTAACTATTATACTAATCAAATAGAATTCACAAGAGGTAACATAAATAAACGAAGTAAAAACAACTAAATATTTTCATAAAACAATAATAAACATCACTTACAAAGAAAAGACATTAGATCATGCAAAAGAGCTTATTAAAGAATATATCTGTACAAAAAAGAATGTCATCTATTTTAACAATGATGAAGACTTTACAACTTTTTAAAACGACTACGTCAATATTATTTCTCCAAATAACATTACTAAAGTAATGAGATCTACTATAAAGCTTACCAACTATACTTCAAAAACACAAAGAACTTTTACACCCAGGTATCGAAAAAACCATTGCCATTTTCAAAGAAAATTTCTATTATCCCGCGAAGTTTGCAATGTAGCAAAAACTGAGCATAGAAGTACAAAAATTAATATTTGAAATAATTCCTGAAACTTTCAATCCAAGAGATAAATATGTAATGAACTTAATGGATATGATTAATAATAGACAATTTCTATCTTGCATGGATATATATTCAAAATTCGCCTCATTAGCTGAAATTAATTCTAAAGATTGGCTTGAGGCTAAACGAACAATACTGTCAGTCTTTACCAATATGGGTAAGCCAATAGAAATCAAAGCAGATAAAGAATCACTATTTATGTACGCAGTTTTACAATTTTGGTTACAAACGGAAGGCGTCAAAATAGAAATAACAACCAGTAAAAATGGAATTTCTGATATTGAGAGATTTCATAAAACTATTAACGAAAAACTGAGAATAATTAATACCGAATCCGACCCAGAAAATAAATTAACTATACTATATTTATATGTATACTATATGTATATAGTTTATGGGGTCGGAGATGCCTCCTTCTGCATGTTGCTCGCATGGCTCAATCGACTCGGCTTGTGATCCTGAGCAAGAATATATATACTTTATGGGGTCTCCCACGCCTCTTTCTGCCTGTTACATACATTTGCACAAAGTTAGTATACCCTTTTTTGACCATGTTCAATAGTCGAAGGGTATAATAATAAATTTTTTAAGCACAACACATGAAGGAGACTAGAGACTTAACCTTTTATTATTCAACCTTCAACAGTTTACAGAGTACATAGAATTTATTGAATTAGGAATGCAGCTAACGAGACTTGGTATATTTAACCCCAAGCTATTAAAATATGACTATTTAACAAATATAAACTCAGAAAAAGTTCTAAATATTAAAAGTTCAACTTGGTTAAAAACTGACACAAACGGAATTCTTTTAATTTCCCATATCACAAAAGATATTATAAAACCAGTAAGGAAAGCAGCAGTCGCGCGACACGCTACAGTGGGATACCCTTCGACCTATGTTCCTATGTACATATGTAGGCATATACATACATATGTACATGATTTGAAATTATTCAGATGCCGCTCGCGCATCGCGCTGGCCCGCCCCCTTTATCAGCTGACAGAAGCACTTGGTTTTATGTTTTTACTTTCTTAAATAACTTTTGTATTTATTGTCCGATCGGATTGTAATTTGGAAACTACGTAGATATTTCATTCAGCTTAGTATATTTTAAAGTCAGAAAGTTGTATCTTTTATACTACACAGGAGTCTTCCTGCCAAATTTGGTAACTCTAGCTTTTATAATTGCTGAGATCTGTGCGTTCACACAGACAGACATGGCTCAATCGACTCGGCTTGTGTAGTTAGTAAAGTTAGTATACCCTTTTTTGACCATGTTCAATGGTCGAAGGGTATAATAATAAATTTTTTAAGCACAACACATGAAGGAGACTAGAGACTTAACCTTTTATTATACAACCTTCATCAGATTACAGAGTACATAGAATTTATTGAATTAGGAATACAGCTAACGAGACTTGGTATATTTAACCCCAAGCTATTAAAATATGACTATTCAACAAATATAAACTCAGAAAAAGTTCTAAATATTAAAAGTTCAACTTGGTTAAAAACTGACACAAACGGAATTATTTTAATTTCCCATATCACAAAAGATATTATAAAACCCTTAAGGAAAGCAACATTCGCGCGACACGCGACAGTGGGATACCCTTCGACCTATGTTCCTATGTACTTATGTAGGCATATACATACATATGTACATGCTTTGAAATTATTCCCGACAGATGCCGCTCGCGCATCGCGCTGGCCCGCCCCCTTTATCAGCTGACAGAAGCACTTGGTTTTATCACTAAGCAATGAACACATAGAGACGTCAAACAGCCCTGGCGCAGTTTGAGAGTGATTTTGCGGACCTAGTACCCCAGAGAAGAAGAAGAACAGAAGCAGACGTCAGCTGATCGCACGACCGGGGTACTTGGTTGTTCGGCTGTTCGGGCTGAACGCCCGACCGGGGTACTACGCTGTTCGGCTCTCAGTACAAACAGTGCATAGCATCAAAACTGCTTCAGTCGCACAACGACAGCGGAACGATAAGCATGTGCGTACTTCTTTGCGCTGTGCGATCGTTTCCATGTGTGCGTGTATGCATGCACGGCCTGCGTATGAATGTATGCGGTGCTTGTGAAGTTTGGCAATAGGCAAATGCTTAAATGCTTCGGCCAGCGCGCTGGCAGCCTGAAGTCAATTTTTGTATTTCGGCGACGAGAGCCTAGAGACTGAGGCACAGGGCCGTACTGAGGGTTTTACGGGCTCCTGTGCAATACTTATCAGGACTCCTATTTAAATTACCTTAATTAATAAATATATTTGTGTTTACCAAAGGAATTAAATTGTACAAATATATCTGCATTAATAACATTTTTATGTTTGGTAACCGTGAACCCCTGACTGTTGAGAGCCCTCCTGTGCCGCACACCCTGCGCACTTTTAGCTACGGGCCTGGTCAGCATGAAATCGACTGTGTGTTTGTTTTTGTCTTTGTCATCGAGAACTAAGAGACCGAATTACAGTGAGCCAAAACGGTTATTTGGCGGCAATGATTTTAGCATCAGAAAACATATGTATTTATGTTTAATTTTTGAGAAGATGGATTGAAAATTCATAATTATATTATATTGTGTAGAGCAAAATTATAATATCAAAAAAAAGTTGTGACAATTATAATTTTTTGTATATGAGTTTACCAATATTGACAAAATTTGGGAATTAAAATAAAAAATTCGGAATACATAAATATGTAATTACTAAATAAAATTATCCTTATAGAACAAGCCACATGTTTTCGGAGGTTTTAACATTTTCGCCGCAAGATAACCATTTTTGCCCAATGTACCTGTCTCTAGGCTCTCGACGCTGAAACACAAAATTGACTTCAGGCTGCCAGCGCGCTGGCCGAAGCATTTGCCTATTGCCAAACTTCACAAGCACCGCATACATTCATACGCAGGCCGTGCATGCATACACGCACACATGGAAACGATCGCACAGCGCAAAGAAGTACGCACATGCTTATCGTTCCGCTGTCGTTGTGCGACTGAAGCAGTTTTGATGCTATGCACTGTTTGTACTGAGAGCCGAACAGCGTAGTACCCCGATCGGGCGTTCAGCCCGAACAGCCGAACAACCAAGTACTCCGGTCGGGCGATCAGCTGACGTCTGCTTCTGTTCTTCTTCTTCTCTGGGGTACTCGGTCCGCAAAATCACTCTCAAACTGCGCCAGGGCTGTTTGACGTCTCTATGTGTTCATTGCTTAGTGGTTTTATGTTCTTACTTTCTTAAATAACTTTTGTGTTTGTTGTCCGATCGGATTGTAATTTTGAAAATACGTAGATATTTCATTCAGCTTAGTTTATTTTAAATCAAAAAGTTGTATCTTTTATACCAATATTCACAATAGTACCGTATCCCGATAGCAACAAAAATATCCCAATGGAAAATGTAAACGACAAATATTTTGTCCAGAACAATAAAACTTTCTTAGCATCTTCAAAAAAGTAGTACTTAACAAATGTATAACAGGTATTCTCAATCAAGCAAATACAGAATGTAAATATATGTACAAAAACGCACAAAAATACAGATATCAGTTATGTCGAACCTAACATCACTAAGCATCGAACATATAGAGTACTCAAACAGTGAAAAGTAGCGGCCGAGTGGTTTTGGTTTATTATGACCCCCGGCGAAGTGTTATACGAAGTGTTATATGAGTGAGCGTTTAGCTCTCTTTTGGTGAGCAATCCAGAAACATCAAACAGCGGCATCAAGTCAGTCGCACAACGACTGTAAAGTCCACCCTCGGAATGGAATTTATATTTCCTAGATATTTTAAATCTGGATATTCTCCGTTCTTTGTCTAGGCCGCCCTCCCCTTTGATTCTTTTGCGGCTAGCAAAATCAGCCTGTCGGGGGTTCTTTTGGAGAACTTCCTAGCTCTTTTATGAGGGAAGAAACACAAAATAAAAATAAAAAGAATCTTTGCCACTATGTCTTGGGTCAGAAACTAGAGATGAGAAAAGAAAAGTAAAAGAACAAAACAAAAAGAAGAAATGATAGAATTTACGAGAGGAGAAAGCAAGAAGAGAACCACTACCCTTCCACGGGGCGCACTTCGGGGACACTACTGGTGTTGGTGTAGGTCCCGCGTCTTTACCCACCCTACCTATGAGTCCTTTTTCGCTGTAATTTGAAGAACTAACATTACCCTTTCATCAACCTTAAGAAATCATTATAAAATTTGTTTAGTTTTCCATGTTAAACATCATATAATTCTTCATTTATTTCTTATAAAATATATACATATTAAATTCCTAACCGTTTTTATGTTTATTAGTAAGTATTCATATGATCCTAATAATTTAATATCCTAATAATGTAATAAAGAAAGAATAAAATTTGTTTATAAACCTATGCGAATATGATATCTCTTATTGATATAAACCTAATATATAAATACACATTATTTCCAAGATTGCGACGCTAACTAAATATTCGATAAATTACACAAAAAAAACCTATCGATCCAGTCGCATCTCAATGTGTTTACAATTTAAAACTGCAATTATCGCATTAAATTTTCGTAACTCAAATATTTGCGCGGCGCAAGCTAAATTTTATCGGGTGTGATTTCGTGTAGGGCCAGCGGATAACCAGTTTATACCGACATATCAGATAAGTACCTAAACAATTTAATCATATTTAGAAAAAGGTCTTAATATGCCACGATCAGTGCCGTACAAACAGATGTTTTTTATACCCTTCGACCATTGAAAATGGTCAAAAAGGGTATACTAACTTTGTGCAAAATGCAAATGTATGTAACAGGCAGAAGGAGGCGTGGCAGACCCCACAAAGTATATATATTCTTGCTCAGGATCACTAGCCGAGTCGATTGAGCTATGTCTGTCTGTCTGTCCGGATGTCCGGATGTCCGTCTGACCAGATGAACACACAGATCTCAGCTATTATAAACGCTAGAGACACCAAATTTGGAATGAAGGTTCCTATGTACTCGGCGCAGATCAAGTTTATTACAAATGTTAGGTGCCACGCCCACCGCCCCCACAAATCAATAATTAAATTTTTGAACTCAATTTGTAAGCGCTGTATAAAAGATACAACTTTCTGACTTTAACATATACTAAGCTGAATGAAATATCTACGTAGTCTCTAAATTACAATCCGATCGGACAATAATCACAGAAGTTATTTAAGAGAGTATGAGCATAAAACCAAGTGCTTCTGTCAGCTAATAAGGGAGACCCGCGCCCCGGCGCCAGCCTCTGTCGGGATTAATTTCAAAGCATGTGCATATGTATATGGGTACATAGTACTACATACATAGGAACATACATACATAGGTCGAAGGGTATCCCCACTGTCGCGTGCTGCGCGACTGTTGCTTTTCTTACTGGTTTTTGTTTACCCTTTTGTTTTTTTTTTTTGGTATTAAAAAAAAAAATGTTTATTGCTTGCTTAGTTTTCTGGAGTTTTCTTTTATATATATATATATGTTTTTTTTGTATTTTTTTGTTTAAATGTTGTGAAATTTCCTCGTAAATGGTGTAGTAGTAAATATAAAATAAATGTACACTTACCCCCAGTTCTTCGTTGGGCCCAATAGATCGTTGGTTGCTAAATGTTTGTTTAAAGTTTATTTTATACACTTACATACACCAGAGGCAGAAAATAAAGCAAGATTCGAAAAAAATAAAAAAAAAAAATGGCAACTAAGACAGTTTTCCTTTCCCTAGTATGACATTAAAGCG
The DNA here is from genome assembly GCA_018903425.1 of Zaprionus nigranus. NCBI lineage: Eukaryota > Metazoa > Arthropoda > Insecta > Diptera > Drosophilidae > Zaprionus > Zaprionus nigranus. The sequence continues at coordinate 148,385 of JAEIGD010000082.1, read as the reverse complement.
CTATTCTAATTCCATTTGCATGGTCTAACATCACACTGATTTTTTTTCTCTTTGGGAATTTAGTTAATCGCCGCAAAACTAATAATTATAACTCGCAAATAATTGGCTGCCAAATTGTTGCCAGAACTGCAACTCGAACGATCGCCAAACTGCTGAAAAACTCCCGCAAGCTGCACACTGCCGTAAGCTGCTGCAAAACTGCCGTAAGCTGCTGCAATGGTGAGTTTTCTTTGCATCTTTTTTTTTTTGTTCTAAACTGATTTTCTTTTTGCTTTTTTAAATGGGATTTCCCTGTCAAACAGATGGTCTTTGCCTGGGCCTTCGGTGTATGATAATTATGTGTCGGGTATTTTCTCAATAATATATATGTTGAATTTTTATCCTCATCGGTCTTCCTTTTTTCTTTCCAGCGTTCGCAAACTATGCCCCGATGTAGGACTCCGCGCCCGACTAGCACTAGGCTGCTAGCGCGCCAACTCTGCTTTGCCCTAGATGCTGTTGCAGGTAAGATGACACTACACTCAGGCTGTATGTGAATCCTGACCAAACAGGTAATTAGTATCCAGAAGAGAATAATTTTTTTCTGTTCAACTTACTACAATTTTTTTCTTGGTCACTAACACTTTTCCTTTTTTCGTTTCTTTTAGACACAGGCACCCAGTCGTCGCGGAGGAGAATGTATGACTGCGATGATCTAGCAAAATCTAGTAAATCGCCATACTTATTCTCCTCCTTGCCCCCTTTCTTTTCTCTCTTTCGGACAAGTTCCACACCCAGATTAGACAACATTAAGGATACCTCATACTTCTATCATAATCCCCGTAAGTATGCAAAGTTGCATTAATTATATAACTAATTAATTGAATTTTTTCTTACAGATTCCTGATACTTAGCTTTAATTTAATTTAATATATTTTAAGAAACTTTAGTTTTAATATTTATTTATAATTTTAATGTATTAGTTATAGGACTCTGTCCGTTCATCACAACCACTGTTTAGTTCGTAGGCGTCCGTAGGGAACTAAACAGAAGTGTGTAGGTTCTCATTTTATTATGGCCGTATGTCCTTCGCGTGATATGTTCCCACTAATTTTCCCTGTAGGTCCTCTAGAATGTAGTACGAATTTCCTTGCTTTTCTCGAACTCTTGATTTTATTAACAGAGGTGCTAGCTTGGCATTTACTCCTTTTTCAAAAGAACTTTGTAGGAAATTTCTCCTAAACACTGTCCCACTTTAAAATTTACCTCTTTTGTTCGCAAATTGTATTTCTCTGCTTGCTGCTCATAAGCAATTTTCATGTTTGCTTTTAGCTGCTTTCGCAGCAGCTGCAGTTGATCCTCATTACGGAAGTCACCTACATTCTCCTCAAGCAGCCCTAAATTCCTCAAAAGCTTATACTGCGAACCATGTGTAATCATGTTGAATCCATATAACGCTTGATACGGGGCACATTTTAAACTCTGGTGCACACTATTTCGGAACGCACAGCTGATTGCTGGAATATGCTCATCCCATGCACTTTGATTTTTTTCCAAATAAGCCCTAATCGCCGCTATTATTGATCGGTTAACTTTTTCCGATGCATTCGATTGTGGCGAGTACACTGTCGTATATTGGTGTTTTACACCAAAGGCTGTAAGGAAAGTATTAAAATCGTGTGCTTTGAATTGAGATCCATTATCGCTAATTAGCAATTCAGGCACTCCATAGGCGAAAAAGATTTGGTTCTGTACCAACTCCATGATTGCCTTTGCTGTGAATTTTCTTAGTGGCCACAGCCAATGAAATTTAGAAAAGTGGTCGAGGACTATCAGCAGACCAATGTGTCCCTGTTTACTCCTCGGATAGGGTCCTAATAGGTCAATATAGAGCCTCTGAAAAGGTCTAGAAGATTCGGCTTGTTGACCCATTGGAGGTTTTAAAGTAGTATTTGGAGCTTTTGTGCTTTTGCATACTTAGCATAGCCGGACATACTCCCTTACTTGTGTCACCATCCCTGGCCAATAATAACTTCGCCGAATTTGTTCTACCGTTTTACCTGTGCCGCCATGGGCGCATATTACAGTGTCATGAGCTCGCTTTATTACAGAGTTAGTCAAACTCTGGGGAATCCAGAGTTTCCAACCATTTCTGCTGCCTTCCGAGTCTCCATGGTCATGTTCCGTTCTAATATATAGGTGTTTGCCTATAATATTGCAATCTGGGTATGCTTCGGGATCCTCTCCTATTTTCTCCTTCACAACCCTATAGGCTTCTTCATCAAAGCTTGAGGATTCCAGGTCAACTTCTGCCCCATAGTTTTCGATGGCTGCCACTTCATCATTAAACATAAGTGACAGCGCATCTGGCACAACATGTTCCTTGCCTTTTCGGTGGCTATTGTTAAATTTATGTCCCTGTAAATTCATCGCCCACTTCGCTAAGCGCCCTTTTAGGTTTGATTGCCTCATCAGCCACGACAAGCTAGAGTGGTAATTCGAGGTAACATCGGAATCGTTCAATGCCCAAGATGACTGCCAAACACTCTCTTTCTGTCACGCTGTAATTTCTTTGTGCCGAATTAAGTTTTTTTTGACATATACGCTACTGGAGAGTTCTTCTTTATAGATTTCGGCGCAGGCCAATTGACAATCGATTCAATTTTTCCAGGGTCTGTTGCAATGCCTCCTTTTCCGATAATGAACCCTAGATATTTCACTTCGGTCACACAAAAACTGCTCTTTTCAATATTCAAGGTTAAATTCGCTTTTCTAAATTGATCAGCCAGGCGCAGCAGTACTGTAAGATGTGCGTCGAAATCTGCCGATACGACACAGAGATCGTCTAAGTATCCAAAGCAACAATATTTCAATTCGGGAGGAATCACCTCGTCCATGAAACGGCTCATCGTTTGGGGAGCGTTGCACAGCCCGAAAGGCATTACCCGAAATTGGTATAATGGCCTCCCGGGTACTGTGAACGCTGTTATCGGTCGAGATGCGTCCGATAATGGCACTTGCCAATAAGCATCTTTCAGATCAATTTTGCTAATCAGATTGGATTGCGGTAATCGTGCGAATATGCCTTCGATGCTCGGTAAAGGATATGCATCCTTTTTTGGTGCAATCATTCACCTTACGAGCATCCAGACATTAACGTACTTTCCCTGTCTTCACTACCAGACGCATTGGAGAGCTCCATGCGCTACTGGATTTTTCGATTACTCCTAATTCGATCATACGATCAATCTCCTCAAACATCAGCTTCTCGACAGCCGGAGATACTGGATAAAATCGTTGTTTTATTGGAGTGGCGTCTCCAACTTCGATTTTGAGTTCAAGAAGTGATGTTTTCCCTAAACCCTGCTTAGCAAATGATGGAAATATAGATTTCACGGCTTCTAATTGCTGTTTTTGTCGCGAATCTAGTGGGTAAGCGTTTGTATCTGCTTCTTCCTCTTTAGTATCCTCCAACTCTAACGAGGAGATCAATCCTGGGGCCAAATTGAATTCTTTCCAAAAATGGATGCCTAGAATGAGATTTTTCTCAATTGACGGAATTACAAAAAGTTTTAAAAGTGTCTCTTTGTCCTTATATGTCACAAGCGCTGAGAGAAAACCTAGCACTTCGTGCGATCTGCCGTCTGCCGTTTTTACTTTTGAATTTATTTTTTTGAATTCTGCCCTTTTTTCCCAATCATTTTGCGCCAAAGTCGACCCCACGCAACTAATATTTGCCCCTGTGTCCAATAACCCTTCTTCGGTTACTCCTAAAAAGGAAACCTTAGCGTAAAAACGCCCAGCGGTTTCTCTATTTATTATTGAGGACACCAGTAGTCGTTTAGTCAACCTTACGGCTTTCCAAAATTTTCGCAAGCGCTGCGTAGATCCTTTTGGCTTAGTACCCGCATCATTTCCAAATATTCTTTCCCTAACTTTTTCATAATTTGCGAGCCTTTGTGTATGCAGGCTTGTTGTATTTTTATTTTGAGCACATTTTCCTATTGACATGTCCGGTAAAAGCATAGCTCTGGTCAGATTTTCTGAGCTAGCCGGTAAATCAGGTAAATTTGGATTTAGTGTTGCTTCGGGGCCGCAACAAATTAGGATCTGTGTCTTGTGCACCATTGTCATCTTCCAAAGCTGCCACGTTTCTTCGGCTGAACACCGGGTTAGGTGCTGGCTTTGGGAACCGCCGAGTCGCGACTTCACCCAGCAAATTTTCGCGCATTTGCACCAGCTTTCGCAAGTGTGCAATCGAACGAATTTGCACATAAAGCAATTCGTGTCGTATCTCGGGCAGTAAATTCCTTGTCAACATCTCAATGAGCTGCTGCTCTGGAAAAGATGTTGACATTCTAGAAGCTAGGAGCATGACATCGTCATAAAATACCTCAAATGTCTCCCCCTGTTTTTGTTTGCGTGCTCTAATCTCTTCTAACTGACTCATTTTGCCGACCCATCAAACTTGAGATTCCAGCTATGGATGAGCTGAGTAATCTTCTCCGGGTTTATTGTCGTGCTGTACCGAGAGCTACTTGACTGCTGACTCGACTCGTTAAAAATCAGATTTTGTCGGCTCACTTCGGGCGAAACTTGCCTGAGACTGAGGTTGGCTAATTGTCTGGCCACAATACTTTCTAGTTGCGCTTCTAGACGCTCATAATCGATGTTTGGAGACGATGTTCGATTTGCTCTAGTATTTGAGCTTCCCCCGCCGTGTTTGCCTAACTTCTGAGTTTACTGCGCCCCGTTTCGGTCTTCCGGGGCCTTTAACATTTCTGGGTTGTTGGTTACCCTCTACCGATTCTCCCACTTGAGGCATTTTTTTATACCTCGTGTTGTCAGGATGTGTTTTGGGCACAGCTCCCTCGTTTTGAGCCTCAAGCACCATTTGTTGTTGCCTCGCAGCGGCCGAAGTCGATGGTTCTAACCCTAAATTCATATCTGTCGTTTGTGATAACTCTGACGTAGGCAGCTCTTTTCACTCCGTTAATTGCAGCGTCTTCTGGCACGTTTGACAGACTTTAAACTGTCTTACCCAGTCAGAAATGCAAGCTTCATGGAAGCTGTGCTGACATGGTGTAATTAACACTCTTTCTGCTGAGCCCATTCCCATAATGGCTCTACGCAAATTTCGCATTTTAACACTTGACGGTTTGCATTTTCTGCGGCCAAGTTTTCTGTGCTACGTATTGTTGTCATTTTTAGTCTTTTTGTTCATTCGTTTTTTTTTTTTTTTTTTTCAAATTTATTTATTTTTCTATAATTGTTTAAGTTATAATTTATTTTTTTTTCATTAAATTGATTTCTTCCAGTTGACTCTAGGGTAACGAAGGTTGTGTGCTTTACCCCGCAGTTGAGATAGTGGTGAAGAAGTTAAGGAAGAGAAAGAAATATAGTGAAAAGAAAAACAGTCAAGTCTCAAGAGTCGCTCATATACTCGAGGATAATATTTTGCTATACCAAATATTATTTTTCCAAGAGTACATTTTTCTTCAACGTTTTTTCCCTTGCCTTGCTGTATTTGGTTTCTATTATTATTTTATGCCGAGTCCTAGATTCAGTGGTCGATGTTTAGGACTTGCCTAAATTCGATTTCCAACTGCTATTACTCGCAATATTAATTTTTATCTAGAGGCTTTCAGTAGCTACTACGCATTTTATCGTTTATAATTTTTGACACTTTCTTCACATCATGCGTTTTGAAGCTGCCTTGCCCCACGTTTTGGGCTCCAATTTTTAAAGTCCACCCTCGGAATGGAATTTATATTTCCTAGATATTTTAAATCTGGATATTCTCCGTTCTTTGGCTAGGCCGCCCTCCCCTTTGATTCTTTTGCGGCTAGCAAAATCAGCCTGTCGGGGGGTTCTTTTGGAGAACTTCCTAGCTCTTTTATGAGGGAAGAAACACAAAATAAAAATAAAAAGAATCTTTGCCACTATGTCTTGGGTCAGAAACTAGAGATGAGAAAAGAAAAGTAAAAGAACAAAACAAAAAGAAGAAATGATAGAATTTACGAGAGGAGAAAGCAAGAAGAGAACCACTACCCTTCTACGGGGCGCACTTCGGGGACACTACTGGTGTTGGTGTAGGTCCCGCGTCTTTACCCACCCTACCTATGAGTCCTTTTTCGCTGTAATTTGAAGAACTCCCTGACCTAACATTACCCTTTCATCAACCTTCAGAAATCATTATAAAATTTGCTTAGTTTTCCATGTTAAACTTCATATAATTCTTCATTTATTTCCTATAAAATATATACATATTAAATTCCTAACCGTTTTAACCGTTTTATATATGGTAAATTTTTGTCCTCATCGCTCTTCTTTTTTTCTTTTCCAGAGTTCGCAAACCATGCCCCGTTGTAGGACTCCGCGCCCGACTAGCACTAGGCTGCTAGCGCGCCAACTCTGCTTTGCCCTAGATGCTGTTGCAGGTAAAATGACACTGCGCCTCAGGCTGTATGTGAATCCTGACCAAACAGGTAATTAGTATCCAGAAGAGAATACATTTTTTCTGTTCAACTTACTTCAAAATTTTTATTTTCTTGGTCACTAACACTTTTTCCTTTTTTTTCCGTATTTCCTTTTCTTTTTTTTAGACACAGCCACCCAGTCGTCGCGGAGGAGAATGTATGACTGCGATGATCTAGCAAAATCTAGTAAATCGCCATACTTATTCTCCTCCTTGCCCCCTTTCTTTTCTCTTTCGGACAAGTTCCAACACTGACGAGACAACATTAAGGATACCTCATACTTCTATCATAATCCCCGTAAGTATGCAAAGTTGCATTAATTATATTACTAATTAATTGATTTTTTTCTTACAGATTCCTGATACTTAGCTTTAATTTAATTTAATATATTTTAAGAAACTTTAGTTTTAATATTTATTTATAATTTTAATGTATTAGTTATAAGACTCTGTCCGTTCATCACACGACAGCGAAACGATGAGCGTGGGCATATTTCTTTGCGCTAGCCATCGTTTCGATGTATGTGTGCTATGTATGCACAAGCTCGTATATGAATATATGCGTTGCATGTGAAGTTTGGCAATAGGCAAATGCTTCGGCCAGCGCGCTGGCAGCCTGAAGTCAATTTTGTGTTTCGGCGTCGAGAGCCTAGAGGTAGACACAGTGGCCAAAAATGGTTACCTTGCACCGAAAATTTTAAAACTTTCGAAAACATGTGGCTTGTTCTATGAGGATAATTTTATTTAGTAATTAGATATTTATTTATTCAGAACTTTTTATTTTAATTCGTAAATTTTGTCAATATTGGTAAACTCATAAACTCATATACAAAAAAAATTATAATTGTCACAACTTTTTTTTTATATTATAATTTTGCTCTACAAAATATAATATAATTATGAATTTTCAATCCATCTTCTAAAAAATTAAACATAAATACTAAACGTCTGCACGAGTGCACTCAAAATTTTCGTTTAATTGAGTACTCACAAGCTTAAGTCACAATTCGGCGCGCCGAAACGGTTTCAGCACAGATAATTGCGCATTGGCTAGCGTTGTTTTTGTTGTATGTGGAATGAGTGAAATTCAAACCAAAGCGGAATGGATAGAATGAGTGGATGCAGTGTAAATGTGTAGAGTACTCGGATAAAATTTTGGCATTCTCTTCATTCATGGCTTGCAGAGCAGACACAGCAGAGCAGAAAATTTTATAATTATATAATTATTTTTTATAATTATTATTATTATTATTATTATTAATTATTATTATTATTATTTTATAATTATTTTTCCCCAATTATATAAAGCTAGCTGCACCATTTTTTTGTATTCCTGCGAGCAGCTCAGCATCTGAAAGAACATTTTCATACGCAAGAAATTTAATTTCGGAAAAAGGTGCATTATTGTTAACAACTCTAATTCAGTAAACCAAATAATGTTTCTCCATTCTGTTATTGAAAATTAAAATAAATAAAATATATACTTATACATAAAAAATTATTTCATGTCTTTCTATTTTTCTATGCCTTGCATGCACCGTTCGGTTATAGTAAATTTTTTACTGATGCCTTTACCACATTTGCCAAATCCGTTTTACTCAATGTCTCACTCATTCAGTCAGAACTTTGAGTGAGAGTACCACATGCTGCTTTGACTGTAGTCATGCAGACGTCTAATAAATACACATGTTTTCTGATGCTAAAATTATTGCCGCCAAATAACCATTTTGGCTCACTGTAATTCGGTCTCTTAGCTCTCGATGACAAAGACAAAAAAAACACAGTTGATTTCACGGTGGCCAGGCCCGTAGCTAAAAGTGCGCAGGGTGTGCGGCACAGAAGGGCTCTCAACAGTCAGGGGCTCACGTTTATCAAACATAAAAATGTTATTAATGCGGATATATTTGTACAATTTAATTTCGTTGGTAAACACAAATATATTTATTAATTAAGGTAATTCAAGTATAAGTATTGCACAGGGGCCCGTAAAACCCTCACTACGGCCCTGTGCCTCAGTCTCTAGGCTCTCGACGCCGGAACACAAAATTGACTTCAGGCTGCCAGCGCGCTGGCCGAAGAATTTGCCTATTGCCAAACTTCACAAGCAACGCATACATTCATATACGAGCTTGTGCATATATAGCACACATACATCGAAAGGATGGCTAGCGCGAAGAAATATGTACGCCCATCCTCATCGTTTCCTTGTCGTTGTGCGACTGACTTGATGCCGCTGTTTGCTGTTTCTGGATTGGGCACCAAAGAGAGCTGAACGCTCACTCATATAATACTTCGTATATCACTTCGCCGGGGGTCATAATAAACCGAAGACCACTCGGCCGCTACTTTTCGCTGTTTGAGTACTCTATATGTTCGATGCTTAGTGATAATAAGTTGCTGCAATTTTATGGCAAGTTGCTTTCATTTTCATTTACAATTAATCTGTATTTTGTATTAAATTATATTTTATTTGTATAACAATATAATAATATTGTTATTCATAATATAATACAATATTATATTTTTCTTATATAATAATATTGTAATATATAATTTATTTTTCTTAATAATTAAATATTCTTTGTAGGTAAATAATATAATTATTATTTTAATTATTGGTAATTAAAAAAATAATTCAATTTGTGTAGTATTATTCTTTGTTTTAATTTATATACACATACATATTTATTTTATATTTGCAATGCCAAGGCTTAATAGAAGATAGGGATAGTCCGATTAGCACAGGTTTAGATAGCCTTATAGCCATCTTTAACAAAACAATTAAACAGGGCCCCGAACAGGATTGCATATGCTGCAAAGGTTGTGGTTTCCACATCAAGTGGACACAATTTCCCGTCAATTTCCTCTAAGAGGAAAAGTGTAGTGAGGCAGATAGTGTAGATATTTTGTATCTTTCCTCTATGTTTCCACCTAACAAAAATAGGTTTACTTTTTGTAAAACGTGCAGCCGTAGTATTTAATATGGTAAAAAACCAAAGGCTTCAATAACAAATGGGTTAGATTTTCCTGAGCTTCCAGAATGTTTAAAAGGCTTAACGCCTTTAGAGGAAAGGCAACGTGCCAATTCCAGTTGCAAATGTTGTAACTTCCCTTTCATGGGCATTTAATGAAGCCGAAGTAGTTCAGATTCACCTTAAGAGTAGGATTGATTTCATGGCTGAAATCATAAGGCCTTCTAAAATTGTTGATGCACTTCGGTATCTGGTCAGTACGGAGCTTTATAGAATGCACTAAGTTACTGCTAATGAATAGTGGTTGTGTTCGTACTCTTCCGAGACAGTGCCATTTGTCAACACATCAATTTGCTTACGTAAGCACTCCGCCACTCAAGGCATTTCGGCTGCTGATCTGCGTAATGAGGGAAACATTAAATAGGTTAATACTTCATGACGATGGCTATAGGCTCTTAAAGGGTATTCGCACGTCTCCTTCTCATTGGGAGGACGAGAAAAAGAAAGTGATGGCTATGATTAGACAGGTAAGGCTTCTAACTTTATTTATTACCTTTTCCGCAGCAGAAACTAGGTGGCCGGAGCTTTTAGTCTTGCTATGTAAAAATGTAGACAAGCTAGAAGTATCCGCAGAAGAAGCGTTAAACTTGGGTTTTAATGAGAAAGCTCGTCTTATTAGACCAGACCCAGTGACCTGTGCTAGATACTTCGATTTTCGATTTAGACAGGTCTTAAAACTGATGGAAAAAAAGGCAGTGTCTTTGGTTGTCACAAGGTCATCAAATTTTATTGGCGCGTGGAGTTTCAGCAAAGAGGCTCTCCACATGTACATGGCATGTTCTGGCTGAAAGATGCCCCCAAAGCTCGACTTAAAGAATTAGTCCACATTTCAGCCTGTCAAGTCCCTTATTGATCAGTTTATCACAACTGATTCTAGTTTCCCGGACGTTGCTCCATATTTGGAGTATCAACTTCATAATTAGATCAAAACAGATTTGTAGATTCGGTTATTCCATACCCACCCATGCCTCAAACAGAAATTCTTCTCCCATTAAACGAAAATGGTCAAAATATTCCCGAGCATCGTAGGAATTTCGAAAAAAAATTCAAAGTCTCCTCGACTTCCCGTTTGATCGTGAAACCGTAGTTAACCTTAACGATTTTTAAAACTTTTTGCCCACGATCAACTTAACCTTAGTTACGAGGGCTATATTAATGCTATAAGATCAAGCATAAAGAAACCAAAAGTTTTTTGAAGCGATCTTTTTCAGCGATCAAGCTTAACGCTTACAATAAGCACCTATTTTTGTTGCAGCGGGCGAATATAGATATTCAGTTTATTTTAGACCCCTATGCTTGCTGCAGCTACTTCGTTAATTATATAAACAAGTCCCAGAGAGGCATCTCAAAGCTGATGCGTGAGGCAATCATGTAATAATGTAACTATTAAGCAAAAGTTACAATATTCAGGAAGCCGTCTACTGCTGTTTAGGTATGCATTTGTCCGCCAGCAGTAGTGCCAGTGTGTATATCAACAGACATGTTCCAGAAAAACGGATCAGAATGCTAAGATCTAGACAGCAACTGCAAAATCTACCCGAACACTCTAGGGAAATTTTTCACTTAGACCTTCTAGATCACTATATTCAGAGCCCAGACGCTCTAGAGCGCTTATGCCTAGCCGATTTTTCAGCTTTTTATAGCTTTAGCAAATCGGAATGTGGAACTCGCCAAGAAAATACGGATGAAATTGAAGACCATGTGCACAGGGTTTTCGAATCAGTAGTTTACGCTCTTCGCGATAATAGTGGATTCATCAAAAAGAGGCTCACAGGGTGTATTATTAGGTATAGGAGATTTAATGTCAACACAGAAACAGGTGATTATTTCAGAGAGCTAAAAATGCTTTATGCTCCATGGCGAAATGAGTATTTAGATTTAGTCACACATGAGCAGGTAGCAGAACAGGAGTAGATGATGGATAGCAGATGATGGCTTCAGAGTTTTAGGATTGACTGAAATATATCCACAACTTAATGTATTAAATGTGGATGGAAATATTGAGACGAATGAGGAAGACAGTAATATCCGTTTAATCAAGCTTTCACCCTAAGTTTCACAAGAGAGCTTAGCTAATATAGTCTTGCACAATGCCCATGTATGCCTATGTATAGTCTTGCACAATGCCAAAAACAATTCAGTCTATCATGAATTTGTTGGAGGCGGTGCCGGAGTCGGAAAGAGCCGACTTATTTCAACAATTTTTCAATCATTGTCTGTAATGTATAACAGTATGCCAGGGGCCAATCCGACTTCTGTTAAAATCCTCTTATGTGCACCAATAGGAAAAGCAGCATTCGGAATCAGTGGTTCGACGCTCCATTCCATGTTTTCACTTTCTGTTAATCAATCTCGCTCAGCACCTCTAAGGCTCTTAACTCATGATTCAGTTAATACTCTTCATTCAAGGTTAATCGACCTTAACTTAATTATTATTGATGAAATATCAATGGTTAGCTCCCTTATGTTTTCCTATTTAGACTCCCGTTTAAAGCAAATCTTCAAACATACATCTCCATTTGGGGGCGTTTCTGTCATCGTATTCGATGATCTTAGACAGTTACAGCCTGTAGGAGGTAGCTGGATTTTCGATCCAAACACCGGTGACCTTTACCTTGAAATTTTTGGTACTTATCTCTGGATCTTTTCATGTATTTTGAGATCATAGAAATAATGCGTCAAAGGGATGATCAAGTTTTTGCTTCTGCTTTAAATAATATGGCAGCCCTTTTCCGTTCACGAATATGCGAACCATCGGCACTGCCCGATGATGCAATTCATCTGTTTAGCAGTAATAATGAGGTAGATATATTTAATATTTCCAAACTTAACTCAATTGCAACTGAACAATTTTTCTCTACCGCTGAAGATTATATCAAGGCTGGTCATTTAGATGCAGCTAAGAAACAAAGAATATTACAAGAAGTTATGGGTTTCAAAACGTCCGCTACACAGGGACTCTGTACGTCTCTTCTCCTTAAAACTACTGCCAAGTACATGATGACGGTCAATGTAGAAACAGGGGATGGGTTAGTAAACGGGGCATCATGCAAATAAATTTCAATACATTCAACACTCCCAACATTTTATGGGTGAAATTCACAGAAAAAAGTGTACGAGAAATTGCGCGTTCAAAATGTACACATCATACAGAACCTTTATGGACTCCAATTCAGAAAATTGTTCGCAGTTTTCAATATTCGAATAAAGCACAAGTTAATATTGACCGTAAGCAGCTTCCCATTGTGCCTGCTGAAGGCATCACTATTCACAAAAGTCAGGGAACTACGTATAGCAAAGTGGTAGTCCATGCTAATTTCAGAATAGAGCAACTACTGCTTTAGAATTGTTCATCATTGGGAACTTTGTTCCTCCTAAGCCGCCTCAAAGTAACGATAAAGTAAAAGCTCAATTAGAGAAATTGCGAATTGAAAAATTACTACGTACTCATTACGATTATTTAGTAAACAGTTCTGCCCTGAAAATTTTCTTTCATAATACTCAGAGCCTGAATTCGCATCTCGAAGACATTCGATCGGACAGGTTGATGCTTCAGTCATCAATATTATATTTTGTGATTTCAAACGAAAATGTTGAGTTATCTGGGTTCACAATTGCTGTGTAACTCGAATCTATGAGACCGTTGACTGGTCTAGTATACATAAAGAATGAGTTTGTAGGTAGAGTTTCACATACTTTTAGCGGTAGAAAAACAATTGGCTCGCTAGTGTTTGAGTTTGGCATTTTTAGGTACACAGCCATAAGTTTTCTAGTATTATATAAAAGTCCAGACTATTCTCTGTCCGTATTTAAAACGGAAGTAGAGGAATTATTTCGGCAATTTATTCAATTAGGTGATTTAGGTGATAGGCTGATAGTGTTAGGAGATTTTAATTTATGTCTCAAAACCTTGTAAAACCTTAACCTTAAAACCGTGTAGGAGCATATACAATTCTATACAATTCTGATTAGTAAAGGATTTATGAGTTTGTTAGATTTTTTTCAAATATTAGTGATGAAAATATAAGCGCTAGGACATTTTTTCATAAATTATTTTAATTTCTTGTATTTTCGTGCATATGAAGAAAGCAGGATTAAACTTTTTATTTTTTGGGGAACGTTGGAGTTGGTTCTAGTCAGCTCAAGTCGACTCGTAGGTCCACAAAACGTTGTATTGTTGATGGCCTCCCCGTGGTGTTCCCTGGGAATTAATCATATATATATACATATAATTAAATTCATTGTTATTATATATGTATATATAAAAAGTAGCCAATTCGAGCGGCGAAAACAGATAATATAAGCAGGTTATTAAATGTTTATATTTTAAGCCTTTTATTATATATATTAGATACTCATACTTGCTCATACTTTCTTAAATAACTTCTGTGATTATTGTCCGATCGGATTGTAATTTGAAGACTACGTAGATAGTTCAAAAATTAAATTCTTGATTTGTGGGGGCAGTGGGCATGGCACCTAACATTTGAAATAAACTAGATCTGCTTATAGTACACAGGAGTCTTCCTGCCAAATTTGGTAACTCTAGCTTTTATAATAGCTGAGATTTGTGCGTTCACATAGACGGACAGACAGACGGACAGACAGACAGACATGGCTCAATCGACTCGGCTTGTGATCCTGAGCAAGAATATATATACTTTATGGGGTCTCCCACGCCTCCTTCTGCCTGTTACATACATTTGCACAAAGTTAGTATACCCTTTTTTTGACCATTTTCAATGGTCGAAGGGTATAAACATTTTGAGAAGACTAAAGTCTTATCAAACTAAAACAAATACTCAAATATTTTTATACCCTTCGACCATTGAAAATGGTGAAAAAGGGTATACTAACTTTGTGCAAAAATGCAAATGTATGTAACAGGCAGAAGGAGGCGTGGCAGACCCCGCAAAGTATATATATTCTTGCTCAGGATCACTAGCCGAGTCGATTGAGCTATGTCTGTCTGTCTGTCCGGATGTCCGTCTGACCAGATGAACACACAGATCTCAGCTATTATAAACGCTAGAGATACCAAATTTGGAATGAAGGTTCCTATGTACTCGGCGCAGATCAAGTTTATTACAAATGTTAGGTGCCACGCCCACCGCCCCCACAAATCAATAAATACATTTTTGAACTCAATTTGTAAGCGCTGTATAAAAGATACAACTTTCTGACTTTAACATATACTAAGCTGAATGAAATATCTACGTAGTCTCCAAATTACAATCCGATCGGACAATAATCACAAAAGTTATTTAAGAAAGTATGAGCATAAAACCAAGTGCTTCTGTCAGCTAACAAGGGAGGCGGGCGAGCGCGAGGCGCGAGCGCCATCTGTCGGGATTCATTTCAAAGCATGTGCATATGCATATTTGTATGAATTTAACAAATTAAACTACACGGGAACATAGTTCGAAGGGTATCCCACTGTCGCGTGCTGCGCGACTGTTCCTTTTCTTACTGGTTTTTAATATAACAGTACTTATTAGGGAAATCCGAAGACAAAAGTAAATTTCTGAATATACATTTGTTTCCCTTTATTATATAGGGAATTCACTTATAGTCGAGGCTATGAACTTATCTTGAACAATTTTCCTATTGATTTGCTCTAAAATTTGCTCTAAAAATATGGAGTTTTTGAGAACTTGCAAATAATTTTCGAATGCATACGAGGAACCAGCAATCGGATCTCCGATCTGTTTTACTGTTTCGCTAACATGCAAAAGACTATGAACATTATATGAAACACTGTGTTCGCCGAAAATAATTGGAAAGTTCACATTACAGGGAAACTTGTAAAAACCACCTACATTCAAATTTTCACCCCGTAAAATCCTAACAATGGCGCAATCGCGTCTCGGCTTATATTTTAAAAACCAATTACGCAACTTGTCAGTCTAACTAATATTCTCCTCATTAGAAATAATGTCCGGTATATCAAAGTCCGCGGCGTCTTGCATTTCGTTTCTACTTACATTAGGCGACTCCATTTCGGGCGCGCGCACATTTTTCGTCACTTCGTCTTTTTTCGTAACAATTGTTGCAGGCGCTTCCTCTCTGCCGCTTTCAATCGCCGCATTTGCCGTTCTCCAACCATTTTAATATTTCTTATTATTTTATATATTATTATTATTTTATATATTAATATATTATATTTTTATAATTTATATTTTCAATAATAATAATTATATTCACGCAACTCGTTTTAATGTTCTCACTGCTTCAATTTTCACTCGTTTATGTGACGCGTGCCAAAAATTGCAACCGAAACAAAGCAAAGACACAAAAAACATAGGCATAATCGCCGATTAGAACATGCATTTTTTGTTTCAATTTCTTTTCTCTTTGCACTTGGCACGCGTCACACACTTTTTTTGCGCGTCGCGACGCTTGTATACCCTTCCCAATGTGGAACGAATTTTACAGAAAAATTTTTTTTTCTTTACGAATTTGCTTCACGGAACTAAGGAATATTTTTTTAATTCAGTCACTCATAGCAACCATATTAATATGTGAGCATTGCAATGCATTTCACTGGTATGATGTGAAATATTTTGCAGTTAGGGTGTTCGAAGATTACTATACCCCTTTTTTTAAATTCCTTTTCTATTCCTTGCACACGCTATGTAAGAGAAAACAAATTTGAGCGTTCGTCTCTCTCTGTCACTCTGTTCAGCATTCGGCCTCAATCGTTTGTGACACGACGCATCGCCGTAAATACGCCAATGCTGCGTTGACGAAAGTACAACGACTACCGCCAGCCGTACTAGAGGGTAGTTAAGTAATTTGTCACAGATAGAGAGTGACTTAGATGTAGTATTTTACTGTATGCGTTTTTATCGTTGTTGTAATTGGTCTCACCGATTTAACTAAGAATTAAGTTATGCTTGGCGCGTCAGATCAGTTCGTCTGGCGATAACCAAGAATGAGGGAAGAAAAACTGCGGTATGTAGACTTGGAATTAGATTTAAGGTTAAAGCCTTGTAATAACTTGCAAACTGTATTATTTGCCTATAGAAAAAAAACCATCATCATTCAGCCCTTCATTTGTCTGATGTACATTTGTCAACGGCGGTTAATGAATGTTTAAGACATTCCCTGGATATTGTCGGCGTCTCGACAGGTATAATAACACTGTGCAAATGTATTGAACAGGCAGATGGAGGTATGGGAGACCTCATAAAGTATATATGTATGTATATTCTTGCATACGATCACTAGCCGAGTCGATTTAGCTATGTCTGTGTGTCCTTCCGTCTGTTTAAACGTCAGTAAAAAATTCTCCAAAATTTAGCAAGATGTTATATGCATTTTATTTGAAATATTCAAAGCTTTGTACAATATATATTTAAGTTATATATTATATATATTTTATGTAAACACATTAGCAGTTAATCAATTGGCTTTGAACAATCAACGTCCGGAGTTGCTGCGTCAGTTTATTAATAAGTTCTTCTTTGACTAATAGTAAACTTTCTAGGTAGCGCAGTTTATGGCTTATCGAGCAAATGTATTTGTCTTTCTTCTGGATTTCTAGAGCCAAATCTTCATATGCCGAATAGGGAACCTGTCTCTCTTTTCTTGTTGTCTGTCGTCTTTGCTCATTGATTTCCTTAAGTTTTACTTTATCTCGCTCAAGATGCATCAGATTAAGTAGTAGTAACTTTAATGCATTCATTTTCCCATGGGCTACATTTCGAAGTTCTGGATAAGTGAGACCGACTCCCATTCGTCGTAGCACCTTTAAGTTAAATGTCTCCCAATTGACGAGCTTAGAAAGGCTTCTATTGTCCGATGTAATGTAATTTCCCATATTCACTAATTTCGGACAGACGTTGCTAATGATCCGAGCTACGGTCGAAACATCGGTTAAAACATGACGACAGTTGCGTTTGTTTAATTGCAATCCCTTTTGGGTCAGCCAATTATCTAGCTCCAGTTGATCCATGGCGTTTAATTTTTGCGAGAATGACATAGTTACTACAATATATTACCTTCAATAAAACAATACAATTAATTTTAATCAAATTTTGAAATACTTCTGACAGATCAAAATACAATAAGCAACTGACATGATTCATTTGTATGTACATACATATATAGTATAACAGAAATGAACGTAATTTTAATAAACACAAATACTTTCAACTATAACTAATATAATCGTCGACTTATACACTAAATTAATGGTGAGAGATTGGCCCATTTTATTTGATTTTTTTGTTTTACTTATATTATTTTTTTTTGTTGTATGAATGTAAATTATCTACGATTAATATAATGAATAGTTTAACAATTCATGAAACACTCGGCATTAATTTTGCAATACATTCCCTTCATGATTTGCAAATTAGTTATTATTATTTTTGCTGTTCCACCCAACAATCCGTGTTGGAGCTATTGAATCGAGCCTCTGCGCTAGCATTACTCAAATCACAATCGTCAATAAATTCAACGTGTGTAAACGGAAAATGTCCTTTACGTCCATTTAACTCGCCCTCCCATTGTCCATTTATGTTAGTTTTTGTCACTTTTATTATATTGCCCACTTCTAGTCTGAGCGCAGTTTTATCATATGCATTTGGTACCCTTGACTGTTTAACACGTGCCCGCGCAGGAAGCTTACGCTGTGAACATTTAAATATCGGATAAGTATATTATATGTAATAATCAAATATGAATTATTGGAGTCGTTTCTTACGTTCAAGTCGGTTTTTTTTCAATGTATTATTAAACTGGCTGGATGAGACGGCAGGTAGCTCGCAGTTACCGCCAGACAAGTCGTTCGCGCGACAAAGGCTGTTGTTTATTGTGGGTCCATGATCCATTCCATTTTGTACTATACCATCATCATACTAGAAAACAGCAAACAGAATTCATAAATTAAATGTTTATTTTTGTAAATGATGATATACACCTATGGTCAGTGAAATAGATATGTATGTACCATGTCTTTTTTAAATTGTCAGTATAAAAGTAAGCACATTACACAAAAGTAAAGGAAGTTTATTTAAGATTTAGCCATAAGTTAGCCAAATTTAAAAAACATTTAAAACTAGGAATATCCATTCGTAGTCATCTATTTATTAGTTCTCGAAAACATGGTTACGAGGTAAACTCGCGTTCAAGAAATGTATGAATAAATTAATGAAAAAAAAAGCAAAATAAATTTCTTTTAATTTAACTAAAGAACCTTCCTTAAATTAATACATTTAAGCAATAAATAAAATTAAATTTAAATTTGAATTAATTTAGCTGTAAACATTAAATATGCCTTAAAAAAATTTAAAAGCTTTAATTATTAAAGTTTTAATTTTAATTGTAATTCAAAAACAGTCGACTGCTAGCCGACTTTAAATAAATAAATAAAAAATAAATTTTACTGTTTTTATGTTTATCAAAAACAATATCAGCACAAAAGAAAACTAAAGTGAACTGGTTCATAGTAGAGTTGTTGATTTGGGTTCGTTTCAGGGACTTAATTCATTTTTCGATTAACTATAGTTCAATCTTTAGTTCATTCGTTTGAGTCTTTTGGTCTTCGTAGGCCAAAATATTCTTTCATTGTATTTTGCCTTTCTTCGCGCATGTTTATAACTGACGATCGTTATTTTGAAAGTAAATGTTTTAAATAAAAGTGATAACATATGGTATTGAATATATAAGTTTCATTTTATTTATATTTAAACTGATATTTTGGCCATAGATTTTAAAAAAATTATTGGTCTATTGTGTTTGTCGGAACGGAAATGTACGTAACAGGGAGAACGAGGCATTTCCGACCCCATAAACTATATATATTCCGAATCAGTCGCCGATTCAATTGAGCCATGTCTGTCTGTCCGTCTGTCTGTCTGAACACCTGGATCTCAGAAACTATATGAGCTAGAGTCATCAAATAACAGCTAGAGTCATCAAATAACATATTGCAGTGTCTCAAAGCTTTTTTTAAAATTTGGACACGCCGCTTCCCGCCTATATAAATCAGTAATAACTATTTAAAAACTACAATATTAATTCAACAACCAAAGTTGTATATCTTACATAATAAATTCCTTGGGCGTTATGTGAAAATTTCATTTAAATCGTACTATAAATAAGTGAGATATGATACGAATTAAACTCACTTTGAACGTATATAATTAAGCAGATCTAATGTAAGCAAGCATACCGAAGTTCAAATAAAGCTTCTGTGACACAGGATTTTCAACCTTTTATTTGCATTGTATGGTAACAGAATTGGTTCACAATGCAGCTTTGTCGATGGGACAAGGAGTGAGACAATGACCGAGTGGTTAGAGTGGCGGACGGCAATTTTAAAAGACTGTGAGGGAGAGTGCGTGTGTTCAACTCTCGGTTGAGGCGGGTGCGAATTTTCATTTATGAATTATTTCTTATTATATTTTTTTTGTTTCCTTTTTTTAATTCTAATAAAGTAAAAAGAAAAGTTAAAATCAAGCAGGCTGTAATATAGCCGGTACATACTAATTAAATTGGTAATTGTTTTACTCTCAATATTTTGCAATTAGAATGCTAGAAAATAACAGAAAGTTATGAATGTGCGAGTGGGACGCCCATACATACATGTCTGCATATCCACATGTATGTATTGGCGTCCCACTTCACACACATTATTGCACGAATGTATATACATATATATGTACAATTAGATTTGCAGTTGCTGTTGTGTACCGACGAAAGAAAACCAAGTTGTAATTACATATATTACGTAATTAAGACTTAAAAATCGCCTACCGCCGCCGCCCCTCTCTAATGTTTTTGAGCTTTTAATTTATTTAAAAAAAATTATGAAAAACAAAAGAATTTCTTATGTCGATCGCGGCAGCAATCGAACCACGAACACGCTCAATATCATTGACCTTAGAGTCCGGGACACAGTCCACTCAGTTACTGAACATCTCTCGCAGTCGTCGAAAATTGTGAGATATTAGACAAAACGACAAGACGCAATATGCATTCTTAGCTCGTGCCAAAAAAAATGAAGAAGAAGCACATGTAATGAAATTTGGTACGCGCTAGAAATGCATACCTTTACCTATTGCCTACGGTATACTATGATAATCCATGGCCTTATATAGTCAGCACCTGACTATAGCGTTCGTATTTTTAAAATAATTATCGATAGTTGTAAACATGGCGTCTAAAAAAATATCAAAAGAACAAAAGACCAATGAACTAAAATCAGCGATTTTGTAGGGATTAGGTAGTTAGTTCAGTTTGCGGATTAGTTCAAACGAAATTACTCCGAACTCAACTGTACAACTCTTATTCAAAGTTACTAGCAGGGACCGTCACAGTTATATATATTTTTTTTTTAAATTGAAAAATAAGAGTTATAAACTAATTTTTTAATTTAAAAATTATTTTTAATTATTATATTTGATTTTTAAAAATAAAAATCAATTGAATCTATTGAAAAAGAATCGACTAGAGTTGGTCTTGGAGTGAATATGGGCAAAACAAAGTTTATGGTGTGCAGTAACCGAGAGACGCGGCGTCTTGACTCTCATCTTACTGCTGGAGACTATGACTGTCAGCCTGGAGATCAAACGGAGGATCGCACTTGCCAACAGAAGTTACTTTGGGCTCAGTAGGCAAATGAACAGCAGAGCCTTCTCTCGAAAGACGAAGCTAACCCTTTACAAAGCACTCATCATCCCAGTGCTTCAATATGGTGCGGAAGCATGGACGGTGCGCAGTCAGATGCAGCTGCTCTTGGTGTCTTCGAGAGAAAAATCCTTCGCAAGATCTTCGACCTGTTTGCGTTGGCGGAACCTACCGTATCAGATGGAACGACGAGCTGTATGAGCTATATGGCGATGTGGACATAGTCAAGCGAATTAATATTCAGCGACTTCGCTGGCTTAGCCACATAGCTCGTATGGAGGGAACAACTCAAGCTCGATCCGTTTTCGATGCGGTAGTTGGCGGACAACGTAGGAGAGGAAGACCACGCGCACGTTGGAGAGACCAGATGGACGCAATTCTGGCGACGCTTGGGATCCCCAACTGGCGGTGTCGCGCACAGGACAGAGGAGCGTGGAGGCAAATCGTGCACCAGGCTGTACCCCGTTAGGGGTGTTTATGCTATATACGAGGGTCGTTTGATAAGTCCGTGACTTTTTGTATTTGCCGCGCACCTGCTCTAAATACAACACTGCTCCTGTCAGCAGTTATCGATTAACAGCTGACTGTAAAATTTTGAGAAAGCTGCGTTTCTTAGTTTGCATTTTATAGGCATTGAAAGCAGACGATCTCGTGAATTTTAACGAAAATGGAAAAAAGTGAATTTCGTGTGCTAATTAAGCATTATTTTTTGCGTAAAAAATCCATCACCGAAACCAAGGAAAGACTTGATAAATATTATGGGGACTCTGCACCATCAATTTCAATGGTTAAGAAATGGTTTACTGAGTTCCGTTGTGGTCGTACCAGTACAAGTGATGCCGAACGTTCAGGTCGCCCAAAAGAGGTCGTCATGCCAGAAATCGTCGACAAAATCCATGGAATGATATTGGATGATCGGAGAATGAAAGTGCGTGAGGTAGCTGAGGCTGTAGGCATCTCAACTGAACGGGTACATCACATTTTACATGAATATTTGGACATGAAAAAGCTTTCCGCGCGATGGGTGCCGCGATTGCTCACACACGACCATAAGCGCAACCGTGTGACCATTTCAAAGGAGTGTTTGGCGATGTTCAACCGCAATCCAAACGAATTTTTGCGCCGTTTCGTTACCGTAGACGAAACATGGATCCACCACACCACACCAGAGACCAAAGAACAATCAAGACAGTGGGTTTCTCCGGGTGAACGTGCACCAAAGAAGGCCAAGGTGGGTCTGTCGGCCAACAAGGTCATGGCCACAGTTTTTTGGGATGCACAAGGTATCATTCACATCGATTACCTTGAAAAGGGTAAAACGATCACCGGCGAATATTATTCAGAGCTTTTGGACAGATTCGATATTGATTTGAAGCAGAAACGACCGCATTTGGCGAAAAAAAAGTGCTGTTCCATCAGGACAATGCACGGGTGCACACGTGTGTAGTCAGCATGGCAAAATTTCATAAATTGGGCTACGAACTGCTACCCCATCCAGCATATTCTCCAGATTTAGCCCCCTGTGACTATTTTTTGTTTCCAAACATGAAGAAATGGCTCGGCGGTAAGAGATTCGGGTCAAATGAAGAGGTCATCACAGAAACAAACGACTATTTTGAGGGCCTTGAGAAAACCTATTATTTGGAAGGAATAAAAAAAATTGGAAAAACGCTGGACTAAATGTATAGAGCTAAAAGGAGATTATGTTGAGAAATAAAACGCTTCTTTGACGAAAAAAATATATTTTATTCAAAAAGTCACGGACTTATCAAACGACCCTCGTATATGGTCTCCGACGCCTCTCTCTGCCTGTTACATACATTTGCACAAAGTTATTACATCCTGTTATTATAACCTTCTTGACCGCCAAAAAACAATTCTACTGCAAAAATTTTATAGGGCCTTGTATTCCGTACATATTAAGGCAACCATGCCAAATTTCCGTGCTACACCGCCATTAGTTTTGTTTTGCCAGCTGATTGTAGTTGACGTGTTTGGCAGCATGTTCAGTATGGATAAAAATGATTTTCGTTTTCTTATAAAATATTATTTTTTGAGAGGCAAAACGCCGAGGGAAAAGAAAGAAAAGTTGGATAAATATTATGGGGCTAATGCTCCGTCAGATTACATCGTCAAATATTGGTTTCGAGAGATTTGTGGTGGCTGCAACTCCACTAAAGATCAAGGCCGCATCGGCAGGCCCTCGCATGTGGTTACTGAGGAAAATGTCGAAAAAAATCCATGACATGATGTTCGTAGACAGGAAAGTAAAATTTCGTGAGCTAGCAGATGTCACAAGGATCAGTATTCAGCGCAGAAATCATATTCTAAACTAGATTTTTCATATGAAATAATTATCCTGCCGATAAGTGCCGCGAAACTGCCTCCAGACCAAAAAACACGAGAAACGAAACATTGGCCAATACAAATTATTTGGGGCTTTAATCACTTCCCTAACCCCCTTTTTCATACGATTTGGTTCCCTCAGATTACAATCTCTTCTCAAACCCGAAAAAGATGGCTCATCAATAAAAATTTAGCTCACGCGAGGAATTTTTCCAAATTATCGACACCGCGGAGGAGTATTATGCAAACCTTCCGGAAAATTATTTTTCGGACGGGATCAAGAAGTTGGAAAATCGATGGATTAAGTGTATCGACCTAAAAAGGGGTTAAATTTAATAAATTAAAAAAACATTTTAAAAACCAGTAAGAAAAGCAACAGTCGCGCAGCACACGACAGTGGGATACCCTTCGACCTATGTATGTATGTCCCTATGTATGTACCCATATACATATGCACATGCTTTGAAATTAATCCCGACAGATGGCGATCGCGCTTCGCGCTCGCCCGCCTCCCTTGTTAGCTGACACAAACACTTGGATTTATGCTCATACTTTCTTAAATAACTTCTGTGATTATTGTCCGATCGGATTGTAATTTGGAGAATTCAGAAGAGAGTCAGAAAGTTGTATCTTTTATACAGCGCTTACAAATTCAGTTCAAAAATTAAATTATTGATTTGTGGTGGGCGTGGCACCTAACATTTGTAATAAACTTGATCTGCGCCGAGTACATAGGAACCTTCATTGCAAATTTGGTGTCTCTAGCATGTATAATAGCTGAGATCTGTGTGTTCATCTGGTCAGACGGACATCCGGACAGACAGACAGCCATAGCTCAATCGACTCGGCTAGTGATCCTGAGCAAGAATATATATACTTTGTGGGGTCTGCCACGCGTCCTTCTGTCTGTTACATACATTTGCACAAATTTAGTATACCCTTTTTTGACCATTTTCAATGGTCGAAGGGTATAAAAATGTATTTCAGTCCACCTAGTATGCACATACATATGTATGTGTATATGAATTCACATGTTTAGACAATGGTTTAGACTAATTAGCAACCTAAGTTCAAGGGCAAAATATATAAAATACATAAGAACCTCCTCATCAGACACATTTGCAGTCGATCAACTCGTAAAAACTTCAAGATTAATAACGACATGCTTCGAAAAGCCGATATATGATTTAGCTCATTTTATGAACAATTTCAATTTGATTTTCATTTCTGATTTTTATAATAAACTCTTAATTTTTGATTTTTATTTTAAAAATCAAATATAAAAGTTATAAATTAATTTTTATTTTTAAAAATCAAATATAAAAATTGAAAAACAATTTTGAACTTAAAAATTGGAAAAAAAGTTTACTCGGTTTTTGTATTCGCCAATAAAAACTATCACGGTAGGATTTTTCCCACATTTTTCAGAGACTTTCAAGAGCTTTGATTTTTTTAATCTCATTATTATTTACGGTCCCTGGTTACTAGGTCGTAAATGAAAACGAACTTTGTTGAAATTGTTATTTAATGCTTATGTAGCTTGTTGTTAACACTTACACGCTGCACATAGGGCACAGGGATTTGTCCCACTTGACCCACCGAATTCCGGGCAGTCCACCATTGATCCTCATCCTTTCGAATTATGGTTAGTACTTCGCCTCGTTGAAAGGGCAAGTCATCTTGATCCTGCCAAAATAAAAAACACAATGTGATAATAAAAAACTGTGATAATATTCAAATTTTGATTTGTAATAAACTTACACTTCCAACGAAATCAAATTTTCCAATAACTTTTTCGACTTTCTTATGTGCGGGTCGCTTTAAGGGGGTAGTGTCTAAGTAATGCAGCGTGTAAAAGGTTAAGAGCCTTGGAAGATTCTCGAACGACTGATCTCCGATGCGGTATACGATTTGGTCCTGTTGCTGCACTTTGTTAATAATGTAATTGCTCACTTTGGTGTCTTCTCTATATTAGTTTAAAATCAAATCGATCACCAAGCAAGTGAATAACTATAACAGGGAACGCTCGATATTGATTACTATTATCACTAAGCAATGAACACATAGAGACGTCAAACAGCCCTGACAGTTTGAGTGATTTTTCAAAACGGCTGCCCCACAGAAGAAGAAGAACCGGGCAGCTCGCTGTTCGGTCAAACAGTGCATAGCATCAAAACAAATAGTGCATAGCATCAAAGCTGCTTCAGTCGCACAACGACAGCGGAACGATAAGCATGCGCGTATTTCTTTGCACAGCGCAAAGAAATACGCGCATGCTTATCGACGCCGAAACACAAAATTGACTTCAGACTGCCAGCGCGCTGGCCGAAGCATTTGCCTATTGCCAAACTTCACCAGCACCGCATACATTCATACGCGGGCCGTGCATGCATACACGCACACATGGAAACGATCGCACAGCGCAAAAAAGTACGCGCATGCTTATCGTTCCGCTGTCGTTGTGTGACTGAAGCAGTTTTGATGCTATGCACTGTTTGTACTGAGAGCCGAACAGCGAGCTGCCCCGGTCGAGCGTTCAGCCGAAGTCTGCTTCTGTTCTTCTTCTTCTGTGGGGCAGCCGTTTTGAAAAATCACTCTCAAACTGTGGCAGGGCTGTTTGACGTCTCTATGTGTTCATTGCTTAGTGCTATTATCATACATATGTATATTTGATCATCACAATTTACATTGCGCACATTGTAAAAAGTGAATAACAATTTCCGTAATTTTATCGAGTGTCCACTTTATTTATTAAACTTACCTAACGCAAAGGACAAAGTCTCCTTCGATTGTGTTGCTGTCGCGTACTAGAAACACCCCGCGTTCCCGTTCATTCATTAGAACTTCGGTGGCATCTTGGCGGGACATGGAGCCGAAGTACCAACTAGCAGTCATTATAGAATGTTTTGTTGTCGAAATATAGTATTTAATGAGTATGCGCTTTTCTAATATTGTACTATATGTACATGTACATTTGCAAGTTAAATTTATATATAATTTTAAAATAAGCTTCTAAGTAATTCCATGATACCCGGGTGGGATATCAGTAAATTGGTACATGTTTACATGTATTTTAATACTTAGTACGTTGTACTACCTGCTTCTATCAGATACATCAAATGTATCCATGACTTATTGAAAATGACTTGTCTTCACACGTAAGGTAATTTAGTATCAAAATAATTAAATTTTTATATTTTTCTTTGTGTATTCTCGTTTTTTCTTTTTTAGGCATGTAGATAAAGCTTATCGATAATTATAATAAACCTATTCGATTTTTTTGTCTTTCGTGAAAAAACGATTTTTTTTATTGGATGTACATAACTATTAAAATGAACTAGAACAGAGTAGTAGAGTTGTTGATTTGGGTTCGTTTCAGGGACTTAGTTCATTAGTTCATTTTTCGATGAACTATAGTTCATTCGTTCGAGTCTTTTAGTTCGTTATATAGTTCAATATTTAGATCGTTCGTTCGAGTCTTTTAGTTCGTTATATAGTTCAATCTTTTGGTCTTCGAGTCTTTTAGTTCGTTATATAGTTCAATCTTTAGTTCGTTCGTTCGAGTCTTTTGGTCTTTACTTCGTTCGTCAAAATCTTGTTCTTTCATTGACATCGTACAATTTTGCCATTCTCCCCGCATGTTTACAACTGTCGATCGTTAAAAGTAAATGTTAAATAAAAAATAGTTGTATGTGGTATTAAAAATATATTAGGCTTAATTATGTTTAAATTTAAATTAAAAATAAAAATCAAAATTCAAAAACTAACAAAAAAATAGAATATATTATTACTAGAATATTTGCTTCAAGTTAAAAAGGAACTTCATGTTTTCGGTTGATATTAATATGTTGGCTAAGAATATAAATTAAATAATGTAACTATTTAATATTATTATGCAGGAATGTGCGCTTATCGACCTTGTTTGGTTGCAACAAGCTCCTTCGATCTGTTACTATCTATCGGTCTAACGAACGAACTAAAGGAAGGAACAAAAAACCTCGAAGACCAAAAAGAACAAAAGCCCAACGAACTAAAGACCAATGAACTAAAGACCAAAAGACTAATGAACTAAAGACCAAAAGACTAATGAACTAAAGACCAAAAGACCAACGAACTAAAGACCAATGAACTAAAGACCAAAAGACTAATGAACTAAAATCAGGGATTTAGTTCATTAGTTCAGTTTGAGGAGTAGTTCAAACGAACTAAGTCTGAACTAAACGGCACAACTCTACAGAGTACAACCACTAAGCAATGAACACATAGAGACGTCAAATAGCCCTGACGCAGTTTGAGAGTGATTTTGCGGACCCAGTACCCCAGAGAAGAAGAAGAACAGAAGCAGACTTCAGCTGATCGCCCGACCGGGGTACTTGGCTGAACGCCCGACCGGGCTACTACGCTGTTCGGCTCTCAGTACAAACAGTGCATAGCATCAAAACTGCTTCAGTCACACAACGACAGCGGAACGATAAGCATGCGCGTACTTTTTGCGCTGTGCGATCGTTTCCATGTGTGCGTGTATGCATGCACGGCCCGCGTATGAATGTATGCGGTGCTTGTGAAGTTTGGCAATAGGCAAATGCTTCGGCCAGCGCGCTGGCAGCCTGAAGTCAATTTTGTGTTTCGGCGACGAGAGCCTAGAGACTGAGGCACAGGGCCGTAGTGAGGGTTTTACGGGCTCCTGTGCAATACTTATCAGGACTCCTACTTAAATTACCTTAATTAATAAATATATTTGTGTTTACCAAAGGAATTAAATTGTACAAATATATCTGCATTAATAACATTTTTATGTTTGGTAACCGTGAGGCCCTGACTGTTGAGAGCCCTTCTGTGCCGCACACCCTGCGCACTTTTAGCTACGGGCCTGGTCAGCATGAAATCGACTGTGTTTGTTTTTGTCATCGAGAGCTAAGAGACCGAATTACAGTGAGCAAAAACGGTTATTTTTCAGCAATAATTTTAGCATCAGAAAACATATGTATTTATGTTTAATTTTTGAGAAGATGGATTGAAAATTCATAATTATATTATATTGTGTAGAGCAAAATTATAATATCAAAAAAAAAAGTTGTGACAATTATAATTTTTTGTATATGAGTTTACCAATATTGACAAAATTTGTGAATTAAAATAAAAAATTCGGAATACATAAATATGTAATTACTAAATAAAATTATCCTTATAGAACAAGCCACATGTTTTCGGGGGTTTTAACATTTTCGCCGCAAGATAACCATTTTTGCCCACTGTACCTGTCTCTAGGCTCTCGACGCTGAAACACAAAAATTGACTTCAGGCTGCCAGCGCGCTGGCCGAAGCATTTGCCTATTGCCAAACTTCACAAGCACCGCATACATTCATACGCGGGCTGTGCATGCATACACGCACACATGGAAACGATCGCACAGCGCAAAGAAGTACGCGCATGCTTATCGTTCCGCTGTCGTTGTGCGACTGAAGCAGTTTTGATGCTATGCACTGTTTGTACTGAGAGCCGAACAGCGTAGTAGCCCGGTCGGGCGTTCAGCCCGAACAGCCGAACAGCCAAGTACCCCGGTCGGGCGATCAGCTGAAGTCTGCTTCTGTTCTTCTTCTTCTCTGGGGGTACTGGATCCGCAAAATCACTCTCAAACTGCGTCAGTTCTGTTTGACGTCTCTATGTGTTCATTGCTTAGTGGTACAACAACTAAGCATTGTTCAATGTAAGAGGCCTTACCGATACATAGACAGTTGCTGAATATTCCCTTCGAGTTCTATCGATGTAGAGTGAACTAGTTCACAAACGAAATGTAATGCCTTTTAGATAATCGTAAACAACAAAACAACTCTGCAATATATACGATGTATTGATTGATTTTACCATCTCTAGTGAATACGCCATTTTGTGTACAAGAGAAAATTTAATAAAACACTTATCGAGTGGAATCGCTGTATAAATATAATTAATTAAAAAACATAATGCAAGTGTTCTTCAAAAATGATTGATGTAGAAAACGTACTAATTTGTAGCAATTTGAATTGTTGTTCCCAACTATCTGTGTATATATATGCACATAATGCTCATGTGCCTTCATAAGTATGTTTGCATATGCAGGCATATGTAGCTATGTATGCGTGCAGGGAAACTTGTTTGATGTATGTTCACATATAGGAGTATACAGAATTGCATACAAAGATCGTATTTAAAGTTTGAATGATATTAAAACTAGTGTATACGTTTTATCAAAAAAATGCATTGCAAGTTTTACGCACAAAACATTGTGTTTAATTTCGATTTGACAACTGCGGCTGCTGATGGTATATGGATATGAAATAATCTCTCAATCAACCTCATATGTAAGTCGATATACATTTGTGTTTGTGGTGGTGTATTTAAGTTTATGTATGTATATATGAACATATGTACATGCAAATATATAAAAGGATAAGCTGCAACCTAAGACCTCAGTTGGTATATATTACACCTTGAATTTGAGCCATTCCCAGGTGCGCCATTTCTTAAAAGAAATGTTGACGTTATGAAATGAAATTCTTAAATTAGATAATAAAATTAATGTTGATTGAAAATATCATCTTTAAAAAATCACGAAAATGAAAACATAACATTAGCTTAAGTTAAAGGGCGGAAACACTCGTATTCAGATGGAAAATTTAGCGAACAATTTACCATATTTGATGTGTGACTAGGTTTGCAGTGTTCTCACACTGCTGTCTTTGTTTACAATTTTATTTTCAAATTAAACAACATTTTTTATACCATTAAAAGAGTATACTAATTTTGTCCAAATGTATAAGGATGCATGACAGACCCTACAATGTATATACAAGTATATTCTTAGCTTATGATCACTAGCCGAGTCGATTGACCCATGTCTGTCCGTATGTCTGTGTGAACACACAGATCAATAAACACACAAGTTATTTAGGAAAGTATGAACATAACACCAACAGTTTTGTCTCAGCTAACAAGCGAGGCAGGCTAGTGCAAAGCACAAGTGCCATCTGTCGAGAATAATTTGAAAGCATGCAAACACGAGAAATATTTTTTTTTTAATGAAATAACTATTTTATATTTTACTTAAAGCTGGACTTCCCCTATCCCAATGGCAGGACTCATGTATTGCCAAACAGTATTAAATGCATTATCAAATTGGGTCAAATTTGAATACCAATCGAATGTTGCTTACACAAATGTTAGGCCACATTTTAAGATGATTTTTGTGATGCTCGTAGCCTTTAACCTAATATGTTCGTCACAGCCAATATTATTCGAAGAACAGAACCAGAATCTGGCTCCTTATGGTAGCTCAGAAAGCCCACCCAAGCGAACTGCTGCCTACAAGTCATTGTTAAGCAATGGCTCCGCTGCGGTCAACGGGTATTTGGACAAACTTGATAACTTAGAGCGCAGTGTGGCTGCTGTGCTTATTAAAGTCGCCTATGGCACAACATCGACAACTAAACGAAGCATCCCTGATAACAGCTATATATTGGGACTGACAACGGTCGCGACTCCTCTCTTAACCACTCTCAGGTAAGTAACAATTAAAATACAAATAATAAGTAATATTATAAATGACACACAATTGTAGCCACACTAATAATTACATTACTATTAAGTAAATAGATATAATATATAATTTATATGTATATATAATACAGGGTCCGCCATATAACATTTTTTTTTTTGAACTAGTGGTTATTTTGAGTGTGGTAACACTGATGTTACATCTGATTTGACAGAAAGTTAGTTTTATCCTTCCGCTGAACGAAAATAGTTGTGTATACGATTGCGGAACGCGTTAAAATAGTGCAGTTTTACTTTGAAAATTATTATTAAATTTTACCAAAAAATCATCTTTTCCGACGAAGCTCATTTCCATCTTGGCGGCTACGTCAATAAACAAAATTGTCGTATTTGGGGGACGCAAAACGCGCACGTGATCGAAGAGAAGCCAATGCATCCTCAGAGAGTTTCTGTTTGGTGCGGATTTTGGGCCGGCGACATCATTGGCCCATTTTTTCTTCGAAAATGCAGCAGGAGCCGCCGTTACGGTCAATGGCGAACGCTACCGCCATGTTAACGGATTGGTTCTTCCCGGAAATCGAAGAGGAGGACTTGACAACATTTGGTTCCAGCAAGACGGCGCTCCGTGCCTCACAGGCAACGTTACGATCGATCTTGTGCGCACTGTTTAAAAAAAAAAAAAGTTACGTGGCGGACCCTGTATATATTGACCGCCGTTGGCAAATATAAATCGAACAAATGATGGGCAGAATGAAGATGGTTTTATTCTATAGGGAAATAATACAGTTTTGCAAGTTATTACAAGACTTTAACCTTAAATCTTGTCCTAAGTCTAAATACCGAAGTTTCGCAGTTTCCCTCACTGTTGGAACTGATCTGACGCGCCAAGCATAGCTTAATGCTTAGTCAAATCGGTGTGATCGATTACAACAACGACAAATGCAACGCATACAGTAAAATACTGAATCTAAGTGCCCTCTATCAGTGACAAATTACTTAACTAACTGTTGGATATTATTATTATTATAAACATATATTTAAAATATTTCAACATGAATGACTCACATGTATGAACATAAGAATCATATGTAAAACGAATTAAAAACCAGTCATGAATAAACGAGCGTGCAAGACACTACATATTGCCGATGAGAAAAATTAAACATATTGACTCAAAATATATGTACAATGTACATATATGCTAAAGAAAAAAATGACAAAACCAAGTGACGCTTCAACAACAGCTAACGTTGTTGTTACGTTAGCTGTTACAAACTGCTGCTCTGCCTGAATTTTTACATCGTACTGAACCGTGGTGCATATGGAAAGAAAAACTGGACATACACTTGTGCGAAATAAACTGTACAGAGGAAAACACAAAAAAGCTATTTTGTTAAAGACCATTGGAGGGGAACCATATCGCTTGTTGCATAGCCTTTGCAGTCCAGAGTCTCCTGTGTCAAAAACATTTAGGGAGCTATGTATTATGCTAGAATCGCATTTTACACCACCGACAATTGTTTTCTATGAACGAAAAAAATTGTACACCGTAGTCAAAACAGACAGTGAGACTGTAATGCAGTGGTTTGCAAAAATTAAAGAGTTGGCCATTAATTGCCAGTTTAGTGAAAATCTAAATGCATTCGTGCTTTGTAACAGAGTTGCAAGATACAATTTTTGATAAACTATGTGAAGAAAACGAGATACTTGGTCTGGACAACGCACTAAGAAAAGCCGGTATAATCAAGACGAAAATGTTGACAAAGAGCGACAAGAAAAGTAGCGTGAACGCAGTGAAGGAAGAACAGAACAGGAGCTACAAGAGGTACAGTCACGACAAAAGTAAGAAGTACAATAGAAAGAACGAGGAGAACAAAGCTAAAGGCAACGGTAACCTATCAAGAAATGAAAAAAATGAGAAAAGGAATTGTTCACATTGTGGATGGCGCAATCACACATCGCAGGCTTGTAAATACAAAAACAGCAAATGCCATAATTGTGGAAAAAGGTCATCTAGCGAGCGTATGCGGATGTAATAAGGGTATCAATAATATTAATTTAAATAAAGATTTATGTGATTCTATTATTGATAATAATTCTGTTTACAGCATAGAAACATTTCATAACATAAATGTACATTGATGGTAATGATTACCATATTATTTGTGACACCGGATCTCCATGCACTTTGTTTCCTCAAAATCACATCGACAAACAGCAACTAAACAAAATAAGGCCTTGTAACACAAAATATACAAGCTACACAGGCGAGAAAATACCAGTCATTGGTGAGTTAATTGCAAATGTAAGATACAGTGGGACAAGTAAAATGTAAAAAATAATAGTAACTAAAACTAAAAGTCAACCATTGTCAGGAAGATATTTTTTAAGACAGTTTAGTTTTAAAATGCAACAAATTAATAACATACAAATAAAAACTGGTGACATTTGTGATACATTACCAGTAAACATTGATGGTAATGTTTACAATATTATTTGTGACACCGGATCTCCATGCACTTTGTGTCTTCAAAATCACATCAACAGCAACTAAACAAAATAAAGCCTTGCAACACAAAATATACAAGCTACACAGGCGAGAAAATTCCAATCATTGGTGAGTTAATTGCAAATGTAAGATACAATGAAATGAAAAATTAAATTTAGAGATTTATTCAATGGTGAATTAGAAAAGTTTAATTTGTGTACAGTAACACTACCTATTGATAAAAATGCAAAGCCTATATTTTTCAAGCCACGTACCATTCCATTGACGGGAAGCCTAAAGTTGAAACAGAGCTTAGAGAATTAATTCGTAAAGGTATTTTAGAACCCGTTGATCATTCGGATTGGGGCACTCCTCTTGTTCCAATATTAAAAGCCGATGGCAACTTGAGAATTTGTGGAGACTATAGAGTAACTATTAACAAGTGGTTAGTTGATTACAAATATCCTTTACCACGAATTGAAGAAATATTCGCAGCTTTAAGTGGTGGTGAATTATTCACAAAATTAGATCTTTCAAATGCTTATAATCAACTTGTGTTAGATGAGAGTTCTCAACATTTGTGCACTTGGAGCACACATATAGGAACTTTAAAAATGACAAGACTACCATTTGGAGTTAAGCCAGCAGCCGCTATTTTTCAGAAATCTATTGAAGGAATCTTTCATAGGATACCAAATGTTGTAGTTTATCAAGATGATATAACAGTTACAGGCAAAAATGTCAAAGAGCATATTAATACTTTAAAATGTGTATTAAACAAACTTCAAACAGTTGGTCTAAAGCTCAATATAAATAAATGTAAATTCTTACAAGAAAAAGTATCATATTTGGGATTTACAATTGACAAATAAGGTTTACACAAAAATTCAAATCGATATCAGAGTATAAATTGTCCTATTCCCAATAATATTACTTATGTCACAGCATTTATAGGGATGACAAACCACTATTCAAAGTTTATATCAAACTTTACAGCGAAAATAAGTCCGCTATATGAATTTCTAAAGAAAAATGCAAAAGTTAATTGGTCAGAAAAATGTCAAGAAAATGTCAGCTTTAAGTGGTGGTGAATTCTTCACAAAATTAGATCTTTCAAATGCTTATAACTTGTGAACTTGTGTTAGATGAGAGTTCTCAACATTTGTGTACTTGGAGCACACATATAGGAAGTTTAAAAACCAGTAAGAAAAGCAACAGTCGCGCAGCACGCGACAGTGGGATACCCTTCGACCTATGTATGTATGTTCCTATGTATGTACCCATATATGTATGTACATATGCACATGCTTTGAAATTAATCCCGACAGATGGCGCTCGCGCTTTGCGCTCGCCCGCCTCCCTTGTTAGCTGACAGAAGCACTTGGTTTTATGCTCATACTTTATTAAATAACTTCTGTGTTTACTGCCCAATTGGATTGTAATTTGGAGACTACGTAGATATTTCATTCAGCTTAGTATATGTTCAAGTCAGATAGTTGTATCTTTTATACAGCGCTTACAAATTGAGCTTAAAAACTAAATTATTGTTTTGCGGGGGCGGTGGGCGTGGCATTTAATATTTGAAATAAACTTGATCTGCGCCGAGTACATAGGAACCTTCATTCCAAATTTGGTGTATCTAGCATTTATAATAGCTGAGATCTGTGTGTTCATCTGGTCAGACGGACATCCGGACATCCGGACAGACAGACAGACATGGCTCAATCGACTCGGCTAGTGATCCTGAGCAAGAATATATATACTTTGTGGGGTCTGCCACGCCTCCTTCTGCCTGTTACATACATTTTCATTTTGCACAAAGTTAGTATACCCTTTTTGACCATTTTCAATGGTCGAAGGGTATAATGAAAAGACTGCCATTTGGAGTTAAACCAGCAGGAGCTATTTTTCAGAAATCTATTGAAGGAATCTTTCTTGGGATACCAAATGTTGTAGTTTATCAAGATGATATAACAGTTACAGGCAAAAATGTCAAAGAGCATATTAATACTTTAAAATGTGTATTGAACAAACTTCAAACAGTTGGTCTCAAGCTCAATATAAACAAATGTAAATTCTTACAAGAAAAAGTATCATATTTAGGATTTACAATTGACAAATATGGTTTACACAAAAATTCAAATCGATATCAGAGTATAAATTGTCCAATTCCCAATAATATTACTCATGTCAGAGCATTTATAGGGATGACAAACCACTATTCAAAGTTTATATAAAACTTTACATCGAAAATAAGTCCGCTATATGAATTGCTAAAGAAAAATGCAAAAGTTAATTGGTCAGAAAAATGTCAAGAATCATTTGAACAAATAAAGAAAGAAATTGTTTCAGATCAGGCACTAATCCATTTTGATAGTTCACTGTCGATCATACTATCAACGGATGCAGGTAACACTGGAATCGCAGGTATATTATCTCATCGATTGCATGACAATACAATTAGACATATATCATTCGTTTCTAGCAGGGACCGTAACGGTTATAATTTTTATTAAAAAAAAATGAAAAATATGTGTAGTCAAATTAAAACAATAAATATTAGGACAACACTTTATTTTAAAAACTGATCATAAACCTTTGAAATTTATATTTGGTGAAGGAAAAGGATTACCTCAAATGGCATCAGCCAGAGTTCATAGGTGAAGATTTTTGTTATCAGGATTTAATTATACTATTTAATACAGCACAATTACTTGAATTTAACTTTTAAAGAAATTGCAAAAGAAACCAGACGAGATCATGTTTTTTCAAAGGTCATGCAAGCTATAAAAGAAGGAAAAATTAATGAATTAATAGGAAAAGAATATGAATCATATAAAAACAAATCATGTGAATTGTCAGTTGAATATGATTGCATTCTTTGGGGATATGCCATGGGAACCAACACAATCAGCTTGGAGCAGAAGACAAGTAGATTTTGTTGGACCGATCAACAATTATTATCTGTTAGTTGTTATAGATTCATTTACAAAATGGATAGAAATCATTAAGACAAAAGAAATAACTTCTGCATACATAATCAAAGCACTAAGGGAAATATTTTGGCGATACGGACTAGTAGACACACTTGTCAGCGACAATGGTAGACAATTTACTTCAGAAGAATTCAGAAATTTTGTAAATGAAAATGGTATCACATACTAACTACACCGGGACATCCCGCATCAAATGGTCAAGCAGAAAATTTTGTTAGGACTTTAAAGAAATCGCTTATAGCCTCATTAGGTTAAGTTGTAATAGATTGAAATGTTTTGATACAGCACTATACCAATTGCTTTTTGATTATAGAAATTGTAAACACTGTACTTCAGGAGAAAGTCCATCTAAACTTTTCTTTAGAAGATCATTGAAATCAAGATTTAGTTTGTTCAAACCACCCTTAGTTAGAAATAAAATCATTAAAAGTTAAAATAAAAATATTAAAAATTACAAGGGTGACAGGAAAGTAAATTTTGAAGCAAATGAACCTGTATTTATTCGTGATTATAGAGATCCAAATAATGCAAAATAGACAGAAGCAAAGATTAAACATAAACTTGGTCCTGGATCTTACATATGTATTAACAATCACAATAACAAAGAAATAAAAAGACATTGTAATCAAATGCGTAAAAAATCACTTGTTGATAAACAAAATTTTGAAAAACTTGGTGATGGAGATATGGCTAACAATAATGTAAATATTACAAACGATAATGAGAATGTAGCTAAAGATAATGAAAATATTACAATCACTAATGAAGCTTTAGCAAACGATAATGAAAATATTGTAAATGAAAATGAAAATTTAGTAAATAATGATGAAAAGGTATCCAATGAACATTGTATAGAAAACAAAATAAAATTAAGACCACGAAAAGATGGTAAAGTAGAGAAAAACATTGTACTTAAATGAAATGCATAAATATAAGAATAAAATAAGCATACCAACGCTCATCCTAAATGAAATATAGATAATTCTAATAAAAGCTTAAGTGATGGCGTGTTGGATATTAGGTTAAACATATATTTCAACATCGTTTCATCGATGTTACCAATCATCGATAAACAAACAGATACAGAACTAGATTATAACAATAACTCACATGTATGAACATAAGAATGATATGTAACTTAATTTGTAAGCGCTGTATAAAGATACAACTTTCTGAGTTGAATATATACTAAGCTGAATGAATTATCTACGTATTCTCCAAATTACAATTCGATCGGACAATATACACATAAGTTATTTAAGAGAGTATGAGCATAAAACCAAGTGCTTCTGTCAACTAACAAGGAATGCGGGCGGTTAAAATAATAGCACCATTAGCACGATTTTTTAGTTACAGTTTTTCTATTTTATCTGAAACTTTTTGAATATTTTCTTTACTAAAATTTAATGATACAATGCTTTTCAATGAATTAACGAATAAAGTTAGCAGATCTTATTGGTAGTTTTTAAAATAATTACGAAAACGAAAGAAAACCATTGCGGCGGTAACAAAAAAAACACTATTGTTCAAAGTTGGTTAAGACTAAATAATAAAACAAAATATTTATTCAGGAAATTAATTATATCTATAGTAACATGTTTTAGTAATATTAATATTTAGTTGCGTGGCCTTTGTTGGTGATCACAGCTGCACATCATCTTAGCATGGAGTCGACCAAGTCTAGACACCGTTCTTTAGGAATTTTGCGAATGAATGAACAGAATGAATTATTCAGAACAGCCCAAAGGTCCTTATTATTTTTGGGTTTAGCTTGAGAAACTTTTTAGTTAACGTCCGCCAAAAGGTTTTTCATAGGGACTGAGCAGGCCATTCCATAAGGCTGATCAAGTTATCCTCAAACCATTTACCAGCTATCTTTCTGGTATGTTTAGGATCATTATTCAGTTAAAATACCCAGATCAAAGGCATTTCGTATACGGCATATGGCAACATAATATCATTTAATATGTCCGTATAAACATGTTGATCCATGATCGTTTTAATCCAGTGTATCGGACCTACTCCATGGTATGAATATCAAGTCCACAACATGATATTTGAGACAACATGTTTTACCGACTTAAATGTTAAACGAGGATTATATTCAGCTTTTAGTGGACGCTGTAAAAAGCGGGACTTTTTTTGGGCTGCAGGCATTTAAGTTATTTAGTCTCAAATGTTTGCGGACTGTTTCCACGCTTACAGCTATCTGAAGCTCCTTTTTAGCTTCGTAGCCGGCTTTGAAGAAGGAGCCTTCTTGCATTGCCGAACCAAGAGATTGTCCTCCATCTTGGTCAGTGCAGGCTTTCTTCTACGTGGTTCTTCCTTTTTTCGAATAATAGTGCATTGCGGATCATTTTATTTGAACATCCGACAATTTTACTAATTTCAGTATAAGTTTTTCCTTCTGAGATCATGTTTTTGATCAAACTTATTTTTTCGTCGGTACAATGCTTTCCGCTATACTGAGAAAATTTATCCTTTTCATTTCGAAAAACCTCAATCCAAATCTTTAATACAACTCCGTTTTTAAAATTAGGGCGCAATAAACCCAGAGCAAGCACTTCTACCAATTTTATTCAGCAAAAATGTGATTAGTGCTATTTTTGTTACCGCCAGATTTCGTGCACTTTTGCACTGATTATCCAAAAACATAAAGAACCGTTACATATTGTACATATTCATCGAGAAGTCAAACATTTTTATGTAGACAAATTTCCAAATTTAACCGCAGCTGTATACACTCTATTGGGTGTGCCACGACTACTTCTGCCTGTTACATACATTTGCACAATGTTATTAAACCCTTTTTTGAACATTTTCAATGGTCAAAGGGTATAAAAATGTTTAAAAAAATCGGTAACGAAGGCCTTAACTTTTATCCAATATACATTTGCGATTAAAATAATAGCACCATTAGCACATTTTGTGATCGTCCCAGCTTTTCTTTTTATTTTTCTGACACTTGATGTTTTTCTTAACTACAATTAAATGATATAATATATATTACCCGATTTTATTGGTACTTATTCTAATAATTGCGAAAACCAAAGAAAACCTTCAAATTGAGGCGGTAACAAAAATATCATTATTATTCCAATTTTTTTAAATAGTAATCTATTTAAAAATTGGAATAATGATATTTTTGATATTTAAAGAAATATATTTTAAGTATACAAATATTTAGTTGCGTGTGCTTTCATGATAATTACAGACAGGACCACATCGTATAGGCATGGAGTCGATAAAGTCGGCACCGTTCTTCAGGAAATTGTTCCACGAGTCCTTTAAAATAAGCAAAAAATCCATATTATTCTAGGATTTAGCTTTTGTAATCTTTTTTCTTAACCTCAATCCAATGATTTTCAATAGAATTGAAATCGGGTAACTAAGCAGGACATTCCAAAAGGCGGATCAAATTATTCTTAAACTAGCTTTCTTGCTGGTATGTTTTTCGGCTCATTAACCTGCCGTCCAAATCAAAGGTATTGGATTGCAGGCACTCAGGTTATTTTGCGGATCATTTTATTTGAACATCCATAACAATGCGCTAAACTTTCAGCTTAAGTTTTTTCTTTTAAGATCGTCGTTTTGCTTTTGCTTTTAAAAAACCCATAACACAACTACTAAAATTTGGGCGGCGTAACGCAAAAGAAAATACTTGTTCCAATATATATTTAGCAAATACGTGATTAGTGCTATTATTTTAACCGCAGCTGTACCTAATAAACTCTATATTTGCATTCCGACAGGACTAATAGTTTTTATATGTATAAAGAATCTGACACTAGAAGAGAAAAATAAAAATACGAACGCTACAGTCAGGTGCTGACTGTATAAGGCCATGGATTATCATAGTATACCATAGGCAATAGGTATAGGTATGCATTTCTAGCGCGTACCAAATTTCATTACATTTGCTTCTTCTTGATTTTTTGGCACGAGCTAAGAATGCGTCTTGTCGCTTAGTTGGTTTACTATGTCCCGGACTGTAAGACCAATGATGTTGAGCGTGTTCGAGGTTCGAGGTTCGACTGCTGCCACGATGGACATGTCTGTGACATGGGTTTAACTTTTTGTGACGTTATGCTATTATAAGATTTGTATATTGATGCATATTGTCTGATATTGAAAATTCTTTTAACTCTGCTGTACAATTAAATATTTTTATAATTTCTTGATTGTTACAGTTTTGGTGAAGTTTTTCTCTGGTCATGTTCCATGAAATTAGTATGTTAGGCTTAATGTGTTGGATTAAAAATGGTTTACGGTATTTTTGGAAGGTACATGTTGGTGTTTCGTGTTTGATTATACTAGCAATATAATGGTCTTTAATAATATTTTTGGTTTGTGTATTTATAACATTATTATTGTGTACATAGAATTTGCCTTCTAAATTTTCGTTAAAACTTTGTCCATTATTGTCTGGGTAGGGGGTGATAAGGAAAGTAGGCTATTCAACTGTGTTTGTGGTATGTGTATGAGACATTAGGAATATTTCGTTAGTGCCAAGGTTGTCATGCTTAAGTAGTTTTGGATTGAATATTCCTAATCGGGTTAATTGTGAACCCATTTCGATGTCTTTAATGTACTCAGTAAAGTGTTCGGTATTAAATATTAAAAAGAAGATTTTTTGTTCTTTTTTTATAGATTCTGAACGGTGCTTTGAGATAGGGTTAGTTTAGTTGAGAATGCAGTTTTTGGTATGGATTTAGGGTCCATTTCGATTTGGTGAAAGCCCTTCGCTTAGTCGATTGTTGTGAAGTATTGACATTTTCCTAACTTGCCTAATATTTCATCCATGTTCGGGATTGTGAATTTATTATTAATAGTTATTTCATTTAAGTTTCGATAGTCGACGACAAATGCGTCTATCTTTTTGGGAACAAGCTTAAGTTTCGATAGTCGACGACCAACCTGAATTTTGGTTTGCCAGATGCGTCTATCTTTTTGGGAACAATCCATAAGGGACTGCAATAGGGAGAGTCGCTTTCGCCTATAATGGCTTGTTATAGCATTTCCTCAATTTATTTGTTAACTTCTGCTTCATAAGCAAAAGTATATGAATAGTTTCTTTTATACGCTGGGTTTTTGAACTGTTTTAATTTCATGGCGTATGATGCTTGTAAAAGTTAAGTCTTCCTTATCAAAATACTGGATGTCTTTAAATTCTTTTAGAAATTGTGTTAGTCTATGTTTTTCTTCATTGTTTAAATGGTCTAGTCGGTATGTGAGGTCTGAGTTTATGTCATTGTCCAATGCACAGTTTATTTCGGCTGTAAAGTGGTTTTCTTGTAAAATTACTTCAAAATTTCAAAAATTTTTTTGACGAATTTCCGTCACAAAGTTCAAGTTGTTTATGTTTAAGTTCTTCCATTGATAATTGTTTTTTTTTCTAAAATAATCTATACAACCGTTGTTTTCTATTAATACTTTTCTTCCTAATAGAATGTCATAAAACGGTGAAAACAAAAGAATATAGAATTTCTGCGATTGCTGAAAAAGTTATCTCTATGTATTGGTGGGTTCCCAGGCTGGTATTGGAAAATTTTCGGCTTGTTGAATTTGCTGATTTGTATACATCTCATTTTCTGTATACTGTAATTGATCTTCGTGAAACTGTTCATCGTTGTTATTGTCTTGGTCAGCAATGTTATTGTAGTCTAACTTGTATTGATGGTGACTTTCATCTGTCTGCATACGTGATTGTCCGCTGCCTTCTCTAAAACGCTTATTCGGCACTCTTGGTTGTAGGGAGGGCTAATAATAGTTTCGAGTGTCGTTCTGTCGGTCGCGAATTAAGTCTGCTCTGAGTTCATTAAATCTAGATCTGTTCAGATCGAATTGTTGTTGTCTAGACGGAAAAGTTTGTTTATGAGGGGTTTGGATGTTTACATTTGGGTTTTGGATCTGCGTGGGATTTATTAATGGGTTAAAGGGGGTTACGAATTGTTGATTGGCATGCGAGTTTTTGTTTTTATTTGTGTTGGTATTAGTGTTTAAGTTTAGTGAGTTTGTATTAAGTTTTGGACAATAGTCTGATTTCTTAGAAATTG
Source organism: Zaprionus nigranus (assembly GCA_018903425.1). Classification (NCBI taxonomy): domain Eukaryota; kingdom Metazoa; phylum Arthropoda; class Insecta; order Diptera; family Drosophilidae; genus Zaprionus; species Zaprionus nigranus. The sequence goes on along the minus strand of JAEIGD010000082.1, from coordinate 105,839 downwards.
GGTCTTCGTAAAGGCCTTCTTGTTGGGCAATTTGTCTTAATTTTTGAACAGTTGAACTGTCATGCCTCGCTAGGGTCATGAACAACCTATCAGGGAGTGAGCGTTGAATAGTATTTTTTATTGTAGTTGCCATTGCTTGTGAATAGACTAATGCGTTATTTTAGTTATCTTCTAAGGCAAACTTATTAATACATAATAATAGTTGACATGTATGCTAATTGTTCACAAAATTGTTGTAAATTACCTTTGTAGGGCGTGCAATACAAACGTCGCAATAGTTCTTTCAGGGGAGTTTGAGTTTTAAACTCGACTATCAGAGCTTCCTTTAGGGTTGACCATTCTTTGTGAAATCCGAATTGGGAGACCTCAGCATCTCCGATGACCTGTAGTTCAATTGCTCCATATATGATGACTTTTTGAAAAGGGTCGTTTGTCGGGTATACGTTAAGCAGGTATTCAATTCGTCTGATAAACGAGTTGCCTAAATAATGATTAATTATTTTTTAAAGAACGTTTTTTGTTTTGTAACGGTCACACTTGTTTTTTTTTAAGCGGGCTACTGTTATTGTTTACATAACAGTTTGTGGGGTTGAACTTATGTAGCGGTCACACTTGTATTTGTTTAAGTTGTTTAGGTTATTTCACAATCACTTCTCGGCTATGAACACCGTTGGGTTTACACTTTCAACTGATGTTACTGAAGTTGCCGTCGCGTTTCACGTGAGTTCTTTTGGGGATGATAGGTAAAGACTTGGATTAACTTTATACCTCATCAATAACTAACATCCTAGCGGCTGCGCCAATTAAGTATTTAGGTGTTCATTTAAATAAAAAAAATATAATTTTTATTTGATGGATTTTGTTCATTACACCAGAATCACTCATTAACTAACTGACAGAATTATTTTTATGGACTAGCAAACCTTAAAGTTATACAGAGCTTTACATCTTTGTTTATCAGTAACTTAAGCTTCTTATCGTTTGACGATTGGTGTCTTGAGAGAACTTTTACGGTGAGGCTTTTGAAGAGTGAAGCTTTTCAAAAGATCTATTTAAGTTTTTCATATGGAGAATGAACTGTGAGGCTTTTGAAGAGTAAAACTTTTCTGAAGATCGATTTAATTATTTCATATGGAGAATGAATATGTCACTATATATATACATATATATGTCGAATTCTCTTCGTCCCCCATTAGAGCGCAGCGCGTTTCGAACTATTCACAGGCGATCACTCAAGCATACTGCCCTGCTCGTTTTCTAACAGCCTATACGAAAAACTCGAAACTCGAAACACTCGGCGGCAACGTCGCGACGCATCGTCGTGCAACTAGACAGGCGACGCATCGTTGTCGCCCTGCTCCAACGGTACTTGCAGAAAAACGACGGACAACCACAATGCAAAGACGCAAAACATAATATGATGAAATAATTCAAGTTCATGCATATTCTTTATACTCCGACACGGCCATCCTGACTCTAACACGACCTCGTTTTCCATTCAATTGTCTTTTTATAATTTTATTATTATTTATTTGTTTTTTTTATAAACAAAAGATTTAATATTTCCATTTCAATTCGTATAAACTTTTTTATAAACAAAAGATTTAATATTTCCATTTCAATTCGTATAAAGTTATCAAGTTAATTTCACAAAACAGTATCAAGCCTTCTTAACCAGTATCTTTACATAATTCTTACTATAATGTAGTTTTTAACAAAATCAATTATTCTTCTTCATTCAACATTACAAACTCAATGCCCCACACGCCATGATCAAAACAAACATCAGTTTGTTTTGCACTTGTGCTTGCATTATTTATCTGGTCTTGTTACTCTGCCATTTTCTGTGGCCAGCAGTAAATCTTTCATCACCTTTATTGGTGTGCTTCACTTTCTTCAGTGTCTTCAACATTTTCATTTTCGCTCTGTTCACACACATTCAACTCCTCAGGCACTTCCCCCTCTGGCATTTTTCTCAAATCCTCATGTGCATATTTATAATTTCTTTTATTGGTTAAGGACTTTAAAGTGTACCTGTCACCCTCCAGAACCTGTATTCTTTCAAAAACTCAACTTGGTTTGATGCCTCTCTTCGCTTTTAAGTAGCACAAAATCTCCTACTTTGTGTCTAAGAACTTTTGCCTTATTTTTATCAAATCGTTCTTTGTCAGAAACTGCCGTTTCTATGTCACCAGGTGGAAGTAATCCTAATGGGCGTGCTACCTTTCCCAATAACATTTCAAGAGGACTTGCCTTCGTCACACGGTTAGTTGTACAATTGATTGCCTCCCCTAACACGTCCTGCCAAGACTGCGTTCCAGTTTCAACCGCCGTTAACATATTTTTCAAGGTGCTCATGGTTCGTTCAACTTGACCATTAGCTCGGCTAGCCCCTGGTGGCAATCAAATGCAAGTTTATTTTCTGATCTGAACAGAATTTACTAAGCTTTGCACCCGTAAAACACCTTCCCTGGTCAGCTATTATTCGGTTTGGTACTCCAAACAACGAAACGGCCGATTGAACAGCTTTTATGCATCTCTCACTGTCTAATTTAAGACTATGACTAAGATAGACATACTTGGTAAAAGCGTCTACTTGCACAATAACATACTCCTTCTGGTCACTCTTGCCACTTAATTTCCCTGTTATATCGATGTGGATAGTGTGCCAAGGAATATTGACTTTTGGGATTGGATGCAATTCGGCCTGAATTTTTCCTGAGTTTGATTTGGACATTTTGCATGTGATACAATTGTCAACAAATTTTCTAACATATTTTGACATATTGTCAAACCAATAAAAATCGTAAACTAGTGTCTAGTGTCTTTTCCCAACCTAAATGCATTATTGACTCATGCACCTGGTTTATAACAGACCATTTGAAGGAACGCGGTATCACTGGTAAACAGCGTGTTCTGGCATTTCTCTGTAATTTTCGGTAAAGAACTTCTGCCCTTAGTTCATAGGTTTTCGCAATATCTTCAGCAAGAGAACAATCTTTCAATTTGCTCACGATTTCGGCTATTTCCGAGTCTCGACGCTGTTCAGCAATGAGCCAGTTGCTTGAAATTTCGGCTAAGTTAACTCTCTTCTCTTCAATCACCTTTACAGCAATAGTAGACTTCGGTGAGATAGGATTTCTTGACAAAAGTCAACATGTGCCATTCTTTTCCCTTCTCTATACTGAATTTCAAATGTAAATGATTGCAAATAAGCCCACCAACGTTGGGCTCTAAGGGTCAAATCTTGTTTATTTCTTGACGCCTTTAAAGAGTTACAGTCAGTGAAAACAGTAAAGTTCCTACCCAACAAATAATGCCGAAAATATTTGATGGAGTTTACAACAGCTAAAGTTTCCAGCTCGTACGAGTGGTATCTTGACTCTGCAGGTGTAGTAGCTTTGCTATAGTATTCTATTACCTGGGGCTTGTCGTTAATTTTGTGTAATAAAATTGCACCATAGCCAATGCAACTTCCATCCGTATGCAACTCAATTGGATATTTTGGGTCAAAAATAACAAGGACTGGTTTATCAGTAAGAGTAGAAATAACCTTTTTCCGTATCTGTTCATGTTCCGCTTTCCAAATAAATTTATTTTTGTCTGACGTTAAAAAATATAACGGTTTCATCAACTGTGAAAATCCCTTAATAAACTGTTTGAAATAAGTTGCTAATCCAATAAATTGCCTAAGCGATGTGACTGACTTTGGAGGCTGGAGAGCAGTCAACGCAACAATTTTCTGAGGGTTTGGGCGAATTTCGCGAGCACTAACATTGTAGCCTAATTATTGAACCGATGTTTTCAAGAAGGAACACTTCGTAATGTTGAATGAAAACCCGGCCTCTGTCAGAACATCTAGAACAATTTGTAATCTTTCTAACGCCTCACATTGTGTTGATGCAGTTATCATGATGTCGTCCATATAGACGATAACATAAGAATTTGCAAGATCCCCGAGCGCTTGCATTACTAAACGTTGAAATACCGACGGCGTATTTTTAAGCCCGAAAGGCATAGATAAAATACTGGCATACTGACTCATACTGGCCATCGGGTGTCACAAACGCTGTATACTCAATTGAATCCGCATTTAAGGTAATTTGGTAGTAACCACTAGCCATATCTAAACATGTAAAATAATAAGCCCCTCGAAGTCTACTTATTTGATTTTGTGTAAGTGGCAGAGGGTATTTATCAGCGACTGTGTTTGAATTTAACTCCGTACAGTCAACACAAACCATTTTTTTTCTTTACCAGCAATATAGGGCTTGCATAAGGTGAACAGCTTGGTCTAATTATATTGCATTTCAGCAATTCGTCAATTTTTCTCGAACTAAATCTCGCTCGGATGGGCTTAATCGATATGACCTTCTTTGAACTGTCTTTCTTGGATTAATTAATCTTATTTTCATTTCGCCAACTTTAACCTTAGTACATGGGATACCCTTTATAAGAGAATTTGAGTACTTTGCTAACAATAAATGTAGTTTTACTTTATCTTGTTCATAAAGTTCAGTATCAATATCGGCTGAATCACTGCTAGGACACAAATTAATTATTTTGGTTCTCGAAATTTTAAATTGGTTTGACGAAATGACAATATCAAAACCCTGATTTAATATATATGATATGTATATGATCATCGCCTATTACATAAAACAAAATTTCAATGCAATAATCGTCAATTTTTACGTTACTTAAAACTTGTACAGTACTACATATTCCATTACTGCCTATGCCTTTTAACATAACAATATTATTAAATCTTTTACCAGAAAATTTAGTACTTAGCTTTTCTTTCAGCAGCGAGCATTCAGCTCCAGAATCAAACATGATTTCGAAAATTTGGCCGCTATGATTTAAGATCGTCTTTTAAGATCGTCGTTTTGCTTTTGCTTTTAAAAAAACCCATAACACAACTACTAAAATTTAGGCGGCGTAACGCAAAAAGAAAATACTTGTTCCAATATATATTTAGCAAATACGTGATTAGTGCTATTATTTTAACCGCAGCTGTACCTAATAAACTCTATATTTGCATTCCGACAGGACTAATAGTTTTTATATGTATAAAGAATCTGACACTAGAAGAGAAAAATAAAAATACGAACGCTACAGTCAGGTGCTGACTGTATAAGGCCATGGATTATCATAGTATACCATAGGCAATAGGTATAGGTATGCATTTCTAGCGCGTACCAAATTTCATTACATTTGCTTCTTCTTGATTTTTTGGCACGAGCTAAGAATGCGTCTTGTCGCTTAGTTGGTTTACTATGTCCCGGACTGTAAGACCAATGATGTTGAGCGTGTTCGAGGTTCGAGGTTCGACTGCTGCCACGATGGACATGTCTGTGACATGGGTTTAACTTTTTGTGACGTTATGCTATTATAAGATTTGTATATTGATGCATATTGTCTGATATTGAAAATTCTTTTAACTCTGCTGTACAATTAAATATTTTTATAATTTCTTGATTGTTACAGTTTTGGTGAAGTTTTTCTCTGGTCATGTTCCATGAAATTAGTATGTTAGGCTTAATGTGTTGGATTAAAAATGGTTTACGGTATTTTTGGAAGGTACATGTTGGTGTTTCGTGTTTGATTATACTAGAAATATAATGGTCTTTAATAATATTTTTGGTTTGTGTATTTATAACATTATTATTGTGTACATAGAATTTGCCTTCTAAATTTTCGTTAAAACTTTGTCCATTATTGTCTGGGTAGGGGGTGATAAGGAAAGTAGGCTATTCAACTGTGTTTGTGGTATGTGTATGAGACATTAGGAATATTTCGTTAGTGCCAAGGTTGTCGTGCTTAAGTAGTTTTGGATTGAATATTCCTAATCGGGTTAATTGTGAACCCATTTCGATGTCTTTAATGTACTCAGTAAAGTGTTCGGTATTAAATATTAAAAAGAAGATTTTTTGTTCTTTTTTTATAGATTCTGAACGGTGCTTTGAGATAGGGTTAGTTTAGTTGAGAATGCAGTTTTTGGTATGGATTTAGGGTCCATTTCGATTTGGTGAAAGCCCTTCGCTTAGTCGATTGTTGTGAAGTATTGACATTTTCCTAACTTGCCTAATATTTCATCCATGTTCGTGATTGTGAATTTATTATTAATAGTTATTTTATTTAAGTTTCGATAGTCGACGACAAATGCGTCTATCTTGTACACTGGGTTTTTGAACTGTTTTAATTTCATGGCGTATGATGCTTGTAAAAGTTAAGTCTTCCTTATCAAAATACTGGATGTCTTTAAATTCTTTTTAGTAATTGTGTTAGTCTATGTTTTTCTTCATTGTTTAAATGGTCTAGTCGGTATGTGAGGTCTGAGTTTATGTCATTGTCCAATGCACAGTTTATTTCGGCTGTAAAGTGGTTTTCTTGTAAAATTACTTCAAAATTTCAAAATTTTTTTGACGAATTTCCGTCACAAAGTTCAAGTTGTTTATGTTTAAGTTCTTCCATTGATAATTGTTTTTTTTTCTAAAATAATCTATACAACCGTTGTTTTCTATTAATACTTTTCTTCCTAATAGAATGTCATAAAACGGTGAAAACAAAAGAATATAGAATTTCTGCGATTGCTGAAAAAGTTATCTCTATGTATAGGTGGGTTCCCAGGCTGGTATTGGATAATTTTTGGCTTGTTGAATTTGCTGATTTGTATACATCTCGTTTTGTGTGTCTTGTAATTGATCTTCGTGGAACTGTTCGTCGTTGTTATTATCTTGGTCAGCAATGTTATTATAGTCTAACTTGTATTGATGGTGACTTTCATCTGTCTGCATACGTGATTGTCCGCTGCCTTCTCTAAAACGCTTATTCGGCACTCTTGGTTGTAGGGAGGGCTAATAATAGTTTCGAGTGTCGTTCTGTCGGTCGCGAATTAAGTCTGCTCTGAGTTCATTAAATCTAGATCTGTTCAGATCGAATTGTTGTTGTCTAGACGGAAAAGTTTGTTTATGAGGGGTTTGGATGTTTACATTTGGGTTTTGGATCTGCGTGGGATTTATTAATGGGTTAAAGGGGGTTACGAATTGTTGATTGGCATGCGAGTTTTTGTTTTTATTTGTGTTGGTATTAGTGTTTAAGTTTAGTGAGTTTGTATTAAGTTTTGGACAATAGTCTGATTTCTTAGAAATTGGGTCTTCGTAAAGGCCTTCTTGTTGGGCAATTTGTCTTAATTTTTGAACAGTTGAACTGTCATGCCTCGCTAGGGTCATGAACAACCTATCAGGGAGTGAGCGTTGAATAGTATTTTTTATTGTAGTTGCCATTGCTTGTGAATAGACTAATGTGTTATTTTAGTTATCTTCTAAGGCAAACTTATTAATACATAATAATAGTTGACATGTATGCTAATTGTTCACAAAATTGTTGTAAATTACCTTTGTAGGGCGTGCAATACAAACGTCGCAAAAGTTCTTTCAGGGGAGTTTGAGTTATAAACTCGACTATCAGAGCTTCCTTTAGGGTTGACCATTCTTTGTGAAATCCGAATTGGGAGACCTCAGCATCTCCGATGACCTGTAGTTCAATTGCTCCATATATGATGACTTTTTGAAAAGGGTCGTTTGTCGGGTATACGTTAAGCAGGTATTCAATTCGTCTGATAAACGAGTTGCCTAAATAATGATTAATTATTTTTTAAAGAACGTTTTTTGTTTTGTAACGGTCACACTTGTTTTTTTTAAGCGGGCTACTGTTATTGTTTACATAACAGTTTGTGGGGTTGAACTTATGTAGCGGTCACACTTGTATTTGTTTAAGTTGTTTAGGTTATTTCACAATCACTTCTCGGCTATGAACACCGTTGGGTTTACACTTTCAACTGATGTTACTGAAGTTGCCGTCGCGTTTCACGTGAGTTCTTTTTGGGGATGATAGGTAAAGACTTGGATTAACTTTATACCTCATCAATAACTAACATCCTAGCGGCTGCGCCAATTAAGTATTTAGGTGTTCATTTAAATAAAAAAATATAATTTTTTATTTGATGGATTTTGTTCATTACACCAGAATCACTCATTAACTAACTGACAGAATTATTTTTATGGACTAGCAAACCTTAAAAGTTATACAGAGCTTTACATCTTTGTTTATCAGTAACTTAAGCTTCTTATCGTTTGACGATTGGTGTCTTGAGAGAACTTTTACGGTGAGGCTTTTGAAGAGTGAAGCTTTTCAAAAGATCTATTTAAGTTTTTCATATGGAGAATGAACTGTGAGGCTTTTGAAGAGTAAAACTTTTCTGAAGATCGATTTAATTATTTCATATGGAGAATGAATATGTCACTATATATATACATATATATGTCGAATTCTCTTCGTCCCCCATTAGAGCGCAGCGCGTTTCGAACTATTCACAGGCGATCACTCAAGCATACTGCCCTGCTCGTTTTCTAACAGCCTATACGAAAAACTCGAAACTCGAAACACTCGGCGGCAACGTCGCGACGCATCGTCGTGCAACTAGACAGGCGACGCATCGTTGTCGCCCTGCTCAACGGTACTTGCAGAAAAACGACGGACAACCACAATGCAAAGACGCAAAACATAATATGATGAAATAATTCAAGTTCATGCATAATCTTTATACTCCGACACGGCCATCCTGACTCTAACACGACCTCGTTTTCCATTCAATTGTCTTTTTATAATTTTATTATTATTTATTTGTTTTTTTTATAAACAAAAGATTTAATATTTCCATTTCAATTCGTATAAACTTTTTTATAAACAAAAGATTTAATATTTCCATTTCAATTCGTATAAAGTTATCAAGTTAATTTCACAAAACAGTATCAAGCCTTCTTAACCAGTATCTTTACATAATTCTTACTATAATGTAGTTTTTAACAAAATCAATTATTCTTCTTCATTCAACATTACAAACTCAATGCCCCACACGCCATGATCAAAACAAACATCAGTTTGTTTTGCACTTGTGCTTGCATTATTTATCTGGTCTTGTTACTCTGCCATTTTCTGTGGCCAGCAGTAAATCTTTCATCACCTTTATTGGTGTGCTTCACTTTCTTCAGTGTCTTCAACATTTTCATTTTCGCTCTGTTCACACACATTCAACTCCTCAGGCACTTCCCCCTCTGGCATTTTTCTCAAATCCTCATGTGCATATTTATAATTTCTTTTATTGGTTAAGGACTTTAAAGTGTACCTGTCACCCTCCAGAACCTGTATTCTTTCAAAAGGCCCCTTGAATTTTGGACTCAACTTGGTTTGATGCCTCTCTTCGCTTTTAAGTAGCACAAAATCTCCTACTTTGTGTCTAAGAACTTTTGCCTTATTTTTATCAAATCGTTCTTTGTCAGAAACTGCCGTTTCTATGTCACCAGGTGGAAGTAATCCTAATGGGCGTGCTACCTTTCCCAATAACATTTCAAGAGGACTTGCCTTCGTCACACGGTTAGTTGTACAATTGATTGCCAACTGTACCTCCCCTAACACGTCCTGCCAAGACTGCGTTCCAGTTTCAACCGCCGTTAACATATTTTTCAAGGTGCTCATGGTTCGTTCAACTTGACTATTAGCTCGGCTAGCCCCGGTGGCAATCAAATGCAAGTTTATTTTCTGATCTGAACAGAATTTACTAAGCTTTGCACCCGTAAAACACCTTCCCTGGTCAGCTATTATTCGGTTTGGTACTCCAAACAACGAAACGGCCGATTGAACAGCTTTTATGCATCTCTCACTGTCTAATTTAAGACTATGACTAAGATAGACATACTTGGTAAAAGCGTCTACTTGCACAATAACATACTCCTTCTGGTCACTCTTGCCACTTAATTTCCCTGTTATATCGATGTGGATAGTGTGCCAAGGAATATTGACTTTTGGGATTGGATGCAATTCGGCCTGAATTTTTCCTGAGTTTGATTTGGACATTTTGCATGTGATACAATTGTCAACAAATTTTCTAACATATTTTGACATATTGTCAAACCAATAAAAATCGTAAACTAGTGTCTAGTGTCTTTTCCCAACCTAAATGCATTATTGACTCATGCACCTGGTTTATAACAGACCATTTGAAGGAACGCGGTATCACTGGTAAACAGCGTGTTCTGGCATTTCTCTGTATTTTTCGGTAAAGAACTTCTGCCCTTAGTTCATAGGTTTTCGCAATATCTTCAGCAAGAGAACAATCTTTCAATTTGCTCACGATTTCGGCTATTTCCGAGTCTCGACGCTGTTCAGCAATGAGCCAGTTGCTTGAAATTTCGGCTAAGTTAACTCTCTTCTCTTCAATCACCTTTACAGCAATAGTAGACTTCGGTGAGATAGGATTTCTTGACAAAAAGTCAACATGTGCCATTCTTTTCCCTTCTCTATACTGAATTTCAAATGTAAATGATTGCAAATAAGCCCACCAACGTTGGGCTCTAAGGGTCAAATCTTGTTTATTTCTTGACGCCTTTAAAGAGTTACAGTCAGTGAAAACAGTAAAGTTCCTACCCAACAAATAATGCCGAAAATATTTGATGGAGTTTACAACAGCTAAAGTTTCCAGCTCGTACGAGTGGTATCTTGACTCTGCAGGTGTAGTAGCTTTGCTATAGTATTCTATTACCTGGGGCTTGTCGTTAATTTTGTGTAATAAAATTGCACCATAGCCAATGCAACTTCCATCCGTATGCAACTCAATTGGATATTTTGGGTCAAAAATAACAAGGACTGGTTTATCAGTAAGAGTAGAAATAACCTTTTTCCGTATCTGTTCATGTTCCGCTTTCCAAATAAATTTATTTTTGTCTGACGTTAAAAAATATAACGGTTTCATCAACTGTGAAAATCCCTTAATAAACTGTTTGAAATAAGTTGCTAATCCAATAAATTGCCTAAGCGATGTGACTGACTTTGGAGGCGGGAGAGCAGTCAACGAAACAATTTTCTGAGGGTTTGGGCGAATTTCGCGAGCACTAACATTGTAGCCTAATTATTGAACCGATGTTTTCAAGAAGGAACACTTCGTAATGTTGAATGAAAACCCGGCCTCTGTCAGAACATCTAGAACAATTTGTAATCTTTCTAACGCCTCACATTGTGCTGATGCAGTTATCATGATGTCGTCCATATAGACGATAACATAAGAATTTGCAAGATCCCCGAGCGCTTGCATTACTAAACGTTGAAATACCGACGGCGCATTTTTAAGCCCGAAAGGCATAGATAAAATACTGGCATACTGACTCATACTGGCCATCGGGTGTCACAAACGCTGTATACTCAATTGAATCCGCATTTAAGGTAATTTGGTAGTAACCACTAGCCATATCTAAACATGTAAAATAATAAGATCCTCGAAGTCTACTTATTTGATTTTGTGTAAGTGGCAGAGGGTAATTATCAGCGACTGTGTTTGAATTTAACTCCCTACAGTCAACACAAACCATTTTTTTTTTTTTTACCAGCAATATAGGGCTTGCATAAGGTGAACAGCTTGGTCTAATTATATTGCATTTCAGCAATTCGTCAATTTTTTCTCGAACTAAATCTCGCTCGGATGGGCTTAATCGATATGGCCTTCTTTGAACTGTCTTTCTTGGATTAATTAATCTTATTTTCATTTCGTCAACTTTAACCTTAGTACATGGGATACCCTTTATAAGAGAATTTGAGTACTTTGCTAACAATAAATGTAGTTTTACTTTATCTTGTTCATAAAGTTCAGTATCAATATCGGCTGAATCACTGCTAGGACACAAATTAATTATTTTGGTTCTCGAAATTTTAAATTGGTTTGACGAAATGACAATATCAAAACCCTGATTTAATATATATGATATGTATATGATCATCGCCTATTACATAAAACAAAATTTCAATGCAATAATCGTCAATTTTTACGTTACTTAAAACTTGTACAGTACTACATATTCCATTACTGCCTATGCCTTTTAACATAACAATATTATTAAATCTTTTACCAGAAAATTTAGTACTTAGCTTTTCTTTCAGCAGCGAGCATTCAGCTCCAGAATCAAACATGATTTCGAAAATTTGGCCTCTATGATTTAAGATCGTCTTTTAAGATCGTCGTTTTGCTTTTGCTTTTAAAAAACCCATAACACAACTACTAAAATTTAGGCGGCGTAACGCAAAAGAAAATACTTGTTCCAATATATATTTAGCAAATACGTGATTAGTGCTATTATTTTAACCGCAGCTGTACCTAATAAACTCTATATTTGCATTCCGACAGGACTAATAGTTTTTATATGTATAAAGAATCTGACACTAGAAGAGAAAAATAAAAATACGAACGCTACAGTCAGGTGCTGACTGTATAAGGCCATGGATTATCATAGTATACCATAGGCAATAGGTATAGGTATGCATTTCTAGCGCGTACCAAATTTCATTACATTTGCTTCTTCTTGATTTTTTGGCACGAGCTAAGAATGCGTCTTGTCGCTTAGTTGGTTTACTATGTCCCGGACTGTAAGACCAATGATGTTGAGCGTGTTCGAGGTTCGAGGTTCGACTGCTGCCACGATGGACATGTCTGTGACATGGGTTTAACTTTTGTGACGTTATGCTATTATAAGATTTGTATATTGATGCATATTGTCTGATATTGAAAATTCTTTTAACTCTGCTGTACAATTAAATATTTTTATAATTTCTTGATTGTTACAGTTTTGGTGAAGTTTTTCTCTGGTCATGTTCCATGAAATTAGTATGTTAGGCTTAATGTGTTGGATTAAAAATGGTTTACGGTATTTTTGGAAGGTACATGTTGGTGTTTCGTGTTTGATTATACTAGAAATATAATGGTCTTTAATAATATTTTTGGTTTGTGTATTTATAACATTATTATTGTGTACATAGAATTTGCCTTCTAAATTTTCGTTAAAACTTTGTCCATTATTGTCTGGGTAGGGGGTGATAAGGAAAGTAGGCTATTCAACTGTGTTTGTGGTATGTGTATGAGACATTAGGAATATTTCGTTAGTGCCAAGGTTGTCGTGCTTAAGTAGTTTTGGATTGAATATTCCTAATCGGGTTAATTGTGAACCCATTTCGATGTCTTTAATGTACTCAGTAAAGTGTTCGGTATTAAATATTAAAAAAGAAGATTTTTTGTTCTTTTTTTTATAGATTCTGAACGGTGCTTTGAGATAGGGTTAGTTTAGTTGAGAATGCAGTTTTTGGTACGGATTTAGGGTCCATTTCGATTTGGTGAAAGCCCTTCGCTTAGTCGATTGTTGTGAAGTATTGACATTTTCCTAACTTGCCTAATATTTCATCCATGTTCGGGATTGTGAATTTATTATTAATAGTTATTTCATTTAAGTTTCGATAGTCGACGACAAATGCGTCTATCTTTTTGGGAACAAGCTTAAGTTTCGATAGTCGACGACCAACCTGAATTTTGGTTTGCCAGATGCGTCTATCTTTTTGGGAACAATCCATAAGGGACTGCAATAGGGAGAGTCACTTTCGCGTATAATGGCTTGTTGTAGCATTTCCTCAATTTATTTGTTAACTTCTGCTTCATAAGCAAAAGTATATGAATAGGGTCTTTTGTACACTGGGTTTTTGAACTGTTTTAATTTCATGGCGTATGATGCTTGTAAAAGTTAAGTCTTCCTTATCAAAATACTGGATGTCTATAAATTCTTTTAGTAATTGTGTTAGTCTATGTTTTTCTTCATTGTTTAAATGGTCTAGTCGGTATGTGAGGTCTGAGTTTATGTCATTGTCCAATGCACAGTTTATTTCGGCTGTAAAGTGGTTTTCTTGTAAAATTACTTCAAAATTTCAAAATTTTTTTTGACGAATTTCCGTCACAAAGTTAAGTTGTTTATGTTTAAGTTCTTCCATTGATAATTGTTTAAAATAATCTATACAACCGTTGTTTTCTATTAATACTTTTCTTCCTAATAGAATGTCATAAAACGGTGAAAACAAAAGAATATAGAATTTCTGCGATTGCTGAAAAAGTTATCTCTATGTATGTATGGGTTCCCAGGCTGGTATTGGATAATTTTCGGCTTGTTGAATTTGCTGATTTGTATACATCTCGTTTTGTGTGTCTTGTAATTGATCTTCGTGGAACTGTTCGTCGTTGTTATTATCTTGGTCAGCAATGTTATTATAGTCTAACTTGTATTGATGGTGACTTTCATCTGTCTGCATACGTGATTGTCCGCTGCCTTCTCTAAAACGCTTATTCGGCACTCTTGGTTGTAGGGAGGGCTAATAATAGTTTCGAGTGTCGTTCTGTCGGTCGCGAATTAAGTCTGCTCTGAGTTCATTAAATCTAGATCTGTTCAGATCGAATTGTTGTTGTCTAGACGGAAAAGTTTGTTTATGAGGGGTTTGGATGTTTACATTTGGGTTTTGGATCTGCGTGGGATTTATTAATGGGTTAAAGGGGGTTACGAATTGTTGATTGGCATGCGAGTTTTTGTTTTTATTTGTGTTGGTATTAGTGTTTAAGTTTAGTGAGTTTGTATTAAGTTTTGGACAATAGTCTGATTTCTTAGAAATTGGGTCTTCGTAAAGGCCTTCTTGTTGGGCAATTTGTCTTAATTTTTGAACAGTTGAACTGTCATGCCTCGCTAGGGTCATGAACAACCTATCAGGGAGTGAGCGTTGAATAGTATTTTTTATTGTAGTTGCCATTGCTTGTGAATAGACTAATGTGTTATTTTAGTTATCTTCTAAGGCAAACTTATTAATACATAATAATAGTTGACATGTATGCTAATTGTTCACAAAATTGTTGTAAATTACCTTTGTAGGGCGTGCAATACAAACGTCGCAAAAGTTCTTTCAGGGGAGTTTGAGTTTTAAACTCGACTATCAGAGCTTCCTTTAGGGTTGACCATTCTTTGTGAAATCCGAATTGGGAGACCTCAGCATCTCCGATGACCTGTAGTTCAATTGCTCCATATATGATGACTTTTTTGAAAAGGGTCGTTTGTCGGGTATACGTTAAGCAGGTATTCAATTCGTCTGATAAACGAGTTGCCTAAATAATGATTAATTATTTTTTAAAGAACGTTTTTTGTTTTGTAACGGTCACACTTGTTTTTTTTAAGCGGGCTACTGTTATTGTTTACATAACAGTTTGTGGGGTTGAACTTATGTAGCGGTCACACTTGTATTTGTTTAAGTTGTTTAGGTTATTTCACAATCACTTCTCGGCTATGAACACCGTTGGGTTTACACTTTCAACTGATGTTACTGAAGTTGCCGTCGCGTTTCACGTGAGTTCTTTTGGGGATGATAGGTAAAGACTTGGATTAACTTTATACCTCATCAATAACTAACATCCTAGCGGCTGCGCCAATTAAGTATTTAGGTGTTCATTTAAATAAAAAAATATAGTTTTGATTTGATGGATTTTGTTCATTACACCAGAATCACTCATTAACTAACTGACAGAATTATTTTTATGGACTAGCAAACCTTAAAGTTATACAGAGCTTTACATCTTTGTTTATCAGTAACTTAAGCTTCTTATCGTTTGACGATTGGTGTCTTGAGAGAACTTTTACGGTGAGGCTTTTGAAGAGTGAAGCTTTTCAAAAGATCTATTTAAGTTTTTCATATGGAGAATGAACTGTGAGGCTTTTGAAGAGTAAAACTTTTCTGAAGATCGATTTAATTATTTCATATGGAGAATGAATATGTCACTATATATATACATATATATGTCGAATTCTCTTCGTCCCCCATTAGAGCGCAGCGCGTTTCGAACTATTCACAGGCGATCACTCAAGCATACTGCCCTGCTCGTTTTTTAACAGCCTATACGAAAAACTCGAAACTCGAAACACTCGGCGGCAACGTCGCGACGCATCGTCGTGCAACTAGACAGGCGACGCATCGTTGTCGCCCTGCTCCAACGGTACTTGCAGAAAAACGACGGACAACCACAATGCAAAGACGCAAAACATAATATGATGAAATAATTCAAGTTCATGCATATTCTTTATACTCCGACACGGCCATCCTGACTCTAACACGACCTCGTTTTCCATTCAATTGTCTTTTTATAATTTTATTATTATTTATTTGTTTTTTTTATAAACAAAAGATTTAATATTTCCATTTCAATTCGTATAAACTTTTTTTATAAACAAAAGATTTAATATTTCCATTTCAATTCGTATAAAGTTATCAAGTTAATTTCACAAAACAGTATCAAGCCTTCTTAACCAGTATCTTTACATAATTCTTACTATAATGTAGTTTTTAACAAAATCAATTATTCTTCTTCATTCAACATTACAAAGTCAATGCCCCACACGCCATGATCAAAACAAACATCAGTTTGTTTTGCACTTGTGCTTGCATTATTTATCTGGTCTTGTTACTCTGCCATTTTCTGTGGCCAGCAGTAAATCTTTCATCACCTTTATTGGTGTGCTTCACTTTCTTCAGTGTCTTCAACATTTTCATTTTCGCTCTGTTCACACACATTCAACTCCTCAGGCACTTCCCCCTCTGGCATTTTTCTCAAATCCTCATGTGCATATTTATAATTTCTTTTATTGGTTAAGGACTTTAAAGTGTACCTGTCACCCTCCAGAACCTGTATTCTTTCAAAAGGCCCCTTGAATTTTTGACTCAACTTGGTTTGATGCCTCTCTTCGCTTTTAAGTAGCACAAAATCTCCTACTTTGTGTCTAAGAACTTTTGCCTTATTTTTATCAAATCGTTCTTTGTCAGAAACTGCCGTTTCTATGTCACCAGGTGGAAGTAATCCTAATGGGCGTGCTACCTTTCCCAATAACATTTCAAGAGGACTTGCCTTCGTCACACGGTTAGTTGTACAATTGATTGCCAACTGTACCTCCCCTAACACGTCCTGCCAAGACTGCGTTCCAGTTTCAACCGCCGTTAACATATTTTTCAAGGTGCTCATGGTTCGTTCAACTTGACCATTAGCTCGGCTAGCCCCGGTGGCAATCAAATGCAAGTTTATTTTCTGATCTGAACAGAATTTACTAAGCTTTGCACCCGTAAAACACCTTCCCTGGTCAGCTATTATTCGGTTTGGTACTCCAAACAACGAAACGGCCGATTGAACAGCTTTTATGCATCTCTCACTGTCTAATTTCAGACTATGACTAAGATAGACATACTTGGTAAAAGCGTCTACTTGCACAATAACATACTCCTTCTGGTCACTCTTGCCACTTAATTTCCCTGTTATATCGATGTGGATAGTGTGCCAAGGAATATTGACTTTTGGGATTGGATGCAATTCGGCCTGAATTTTTCCTGAGTTTGATTTGGACATTTTGCATGTGATACAATTGTCAACAAATTTTCTAACATATTTTGACATATTGTCAAACCAATAAAAATCGTAAACTAGTGTCTAGTGTCTTTTCCCAACCTAAATGCATTATTGACTCATGCACCTGGTTTATAACAGACCATTTGAAGGAACGCGGTATCACTGGTAAACAGCGTGTTCTGGCATTTCTCTGTATTTTTCGGTAAAGAACTTCTGCCCTTAGTTCATAGGTTTTCGCAATATCTTCAGCAAGAGAACAATCTTTCAATTTGCTCACGATTTCGGCTATTTCCGAGTCTCGACGCTGTTCAGCAATGAGCCAGTTGCTTGAAATTTCGGCTAAGTTAACTCTCTTCTCTTCAATCACCTTTACAGCAATAGTAGACTTCGGTGAGATAGGATTTCTTGACAAAAAGTCAACATGTGCCATTCTTTTCCCTTCTCTATACTGAATTTCAAATGTAAATGATTGCAAATAAGCCCACCAACGTTGGGCTCTAAGGGTCAAATCTTGTTTATTTCTTGACGCCTTTAAAGAGTTACAGTCAGTGAAAACAGTAAAGTTCCTACCCAACAAATAATGCCGAAAATATTTGATGGAGTTTACAACAGCTAAAGTTTCCAGCTCGTACGAGTGGTATCTTGACTCTGCAGGTGTAGTAGCTTTGCTATAGTATTCTATTACCTGGGGCTTGTCGTTAATTTTGTGTAATAAAATTGCACCATAGCCAATGCAACTTCCATCCGTATGCAACTCAATTGGATATTTTGGGTCAAAAATAACAAGGACTGGTTTATCAGTAAGAGTAGAAATAACCTTTTTCCGTATCTGTTCATGTTCCGCTTTCCAAATAAATTTATTTTTGTCTGACGTTAAAAAAAATAACGGTTTCATCAACTGTGAAAATCCCTTAATAAACTGTTTGAAATAAGTTGCTAATACAATAAATTGCCTAAGCGATGTGACTGACTTTGGAGGCGGGAGAGCAGTCAACGCAACAATTTTCTGAGGGTTTGGGCGAATTTCGCGAGCACTAACAGTTACACTAAACGTTGAAATACCGACGGCGCATTTTTAAGCCCGAAAGGCATAGATAAAATACTGGCATACTGACTCATACTGGCCATCGGGTGTCACAAACGCTGTATACTCAATTGAATCCGCATTTAAGGTAATTTGGTAGTAACCACTAGCCATATCTAAACATGTAAAATAATAAGCTCCTCGAAGTCTACTTATTTGTTTTTCTCTAACTAAATCTCGCTCGGATGGGCTTAATCGATATGGCCTTCTTTGAACTGTCTTTCTTGGATTAATTAATCTTATTTTCATTTCGCCAACTTTAACCTTAGTACATGGGATACCCTTTATAAGAGAATTTGAGTACTTTGCTAACAATAAATGTAGTTTTACTTTATCTTGTTCATAAAGTTCAGTATCAATATCGGCTGAATCACTGCTAGGACACAAATTAATTATTTTGGTTCTCGAAATTTTAAATTGGTTTGACGAAATGACAATATCAAAACCCTGATTTAATATATATGATATGTATATGATCATCGCCTATTACATAAAACAAAATTTCAATGCAATAATCGTCAATTTTTACGTTACTTAAAACTTGTACAGTACTACATATTCCATTACTGCCTATGCCTTTTAACATAACAATATTATTAAATCTTTTACCAGAAAATTTAGTACTTAGCTTTTCTTTCAGCAGCGAGCATTCAGCTCCAGAATCAAACATGATTTCGAAAATTTGGCCTCTATGATTTAATAATCCCTTATGTACTGCAACACTGGGATGTTTTGCCATCAGCTGCCTTCTTTGCACATTGGGTAGATATGTGACCCTGTTCACCGCACTTGTAGCAAGTTACACTTGATTATCCGCGTTGATGACCATCGTGTCTGTCATGTCGTTTGCTCCTAAACAAACGACTAATACACCTGTTACCCTTCCTTCGCTGAGCGTTGAATCCCCAAACGGAACAGCAAAAAACTTAAAAATTATAAAAAACTAAAAAACTAAATTCTAACCTCTTTGTTGCGTATTAAAATGTTCGAGGCCTACATTCTGAACTTTCCAAACTCTTTACTAATAGTATATCTTTTGTCTATCATATTTTAATATTTACTGAGACTTGGTTAAAACCTGATATCGAAAATAGTGAAAGCTTTTCTAATAAGTATACTTCTTTCAGATGTGACCGTTTGTCGCGATCTGGAGGAGGTGTTCTTATTGCCGTTGATTCAAATCTGTCTTCTGATATTGTTTGTCTGCCCAATTTAGAATTCGTGTGCGTTAAAATAACTTTAAATCATATTTCAGTTTATGTAACTTGCTCTTACATTCCTCCTTCCTCAATAAATTCTTTGTATCTAGAACACCTGTCTTGCATTAAATCTATTGAATCAAAACTTTTGGATAGAGATTACCTATTGGTTTTTGGTGATTTCAATTTACCTCAATTCAAATGTTTTTATTCCTTCCATTTTTAACCCATTTATCAATGGTCTCTCTGAACTATCCGTGTTTCAAATTAACACTTTTCATAACCATAAAGCCAAAATCCTTGACTGAATTTCACTCGTGATACTCACATTAATAACATTTCAAGAACCTTAGTCTTTCCTGAAGATCCTTATCACCCTACTTTAGAACTTGTTTTAGAACTGCCGTCCCCCGTACAAACTGAAATTGTTAAGTGTGTTTCGAAGTCAGGATGCTTCCGCAAAACTGACATTGTGAGGCTTAATAATCTAATTCAAGAACACGATTGGTCTTTTTTTATGCATGCTCGAACTTAGTTACTTGTACTTCATATTTTTATAATACCTTGAACCAATTTTTGATTAGTGTGTTCCACGTGTATAACCAGCCAAGACTAAAAGTCCATGGTTTACACGTGAGTTACTCAGGGTGAAAAACTTAAAATCTCGGTATTATAAAAAATTAAAAAAAACGGGAAATCCTTCCGATTTTTATACCCTTCGACCATTGAAAATGGTCAAAAAAGGGTATACTAACTTTGTGCAAATGTATGTAACTGGCAGAAGGAGGCGTGGCAGACCCCACAAAGTATATATATTCTTGCTCAGGATCACTAGCCGAGTTGATTGAGCCATGTCTGTCTGTCTGGATGTCCGTCTGACCAGATGAACACACAGATCTCAGCTATTATAAATGCTAGAGACACCAAATTTGGAATGAAGAGGTTCCTATGTACTCGGCGCAGATCAAGTTTATTACAAATGTTTGGTGCCACGCCCACCGCCCCCACAAATCAATAATTTAATTTTTAAACTCAATTTGTAAGCGCTGTATAAAAGATACAACTTTCTGACTTTAACATATACTAAGCTGAATGAAATATCTACGTAGTATCCAAATTACAATCCGATCGAACCATAAACACAGAAGTTATTTAAGAAACTATGAGCATAAAACCAAGTGTTTGTGTCAGGTAACAAGGGAGGCTGGTGAGCGCGAAACGCGAGCGCCATCTGTCGGGATTAATTTCAAAGTATGTGCATATGTATATGTGTACATACAGAGGAACATACATAAATAGGTCGAAGGGTCGCGTGCTGCGCGACTGTTGCTTTTCTTACTGGTTCTCGTTATACTGTTGCAAAGGCTAACTTTATTGTTCTTAATAATAAAAGTTATAATGACTATATACATCGCTGTCGGCTTCAATTTGCACGTGATCCTAAGCAGTTTTATAATTTTGTGAACTTGAAACGTAGATCTAATGAATTCCCATCTCGTCTCTCTTATGAAAAAAATTGAACTAATGCTCAGGCCGCTGCTGATCTTTTTGCGAATTTTTTTCAATCAACCTATTCATCTAATACCTATGATTCCAATCTTTCTTATCCCTATTCTATTCATAACTCTAATTCTATTTCTTACCCTAGTATCGATGTTATTCTTACTGATCTGCACTTGGTTAAACTAGAGTAGATCATGTGACCAAAGAAAAATGGGAAGAGCAGCTAGATTATGACAAATTACCTATGTGGTCCGATTTTAAAACGGAGGGTATTGAACCGTTGATACCAGCATCTAACTGCTGAAGAATCGACAAAGCCAAAATCGGAAAAAGTAGTTCCAAACAGGCAGCATAATCAAAGTTCCTTTGCCTTGTCTTCAACTAGCACCAATCAGACCTGCAGTTACTGCAATTCAAATGACCATTTAAAAGAGACTTGTAGTCCGTTCACTCGTCTCTCCGTCATGCAGAGATTGAGAGTTTGTAAAGTCCGCATCGTTATGCATAAACTGTTTAAAAAAGGGTCACACTGTTGTAAAATACATCATCCAAAAAATGTCGAGTTTGTGGTCGTTCGCATCATCAATTATTGCATAGATACACAGTGACTGAAAATAAAGTGACTGAATAAAGAATATTTCTCCTCCTCCAAGTCAAGATCACCCTTCCACTAGGCATTCAATACATGCGTCAGCGTTGGAAAGGGTAATTCTTGCAACGTCGATCGTAGGCGTCCGAACAAAAAGTGGAAATTACATTTTGGACCGAGCACTTCTTGACTCTGGGTCACAAACTAACTTCGTAACTGAAGATTTAGCTCAACACTTACAGATCCGCAAAGAAGAGTCATGTATAAACTTGCTTGGTATTGGCACAGCCAATTCTCAAGTAAAGAATGAAATACATACGGTGGTGAAGTCGCTAATAACTGGTAGTGAGTTCTCGTTTGATTTTTGGGTATTAAAATCAATTTCTGGGTATCACTCAGACCAGTCAGTCAACGTCAGCGACTGGAAAATCCCAAAGAACCTACCATTAGCTGACTTATACTTTTACAAACCTCAACGGATTGATATGTTAATTGGTGCAGAGTCCTTTTTCAAGTTGTTGTGCGTTGGTCAAATAAAGCAAGGTCCGGAGTATCCGATTCGGCAAAAATCCGTTCTTGGCTGGGTAGTAGCTGGAAAATATGCTCCAAAGAGTCCAGCTCCCCAGGGTACCTCGTCAACGTTAAGTTGCCAAGAAGAAGATTGCTTGTCTCGATAGATAAGACGCTGCAGAAGTTTTGGTCACTTGAGGAATTGTCATCTACTAGTAAAATATGGTCGCCAGAGCAACAGCTCTGTGAAGACCACTACAGGAAGACTACTCAGATTTTTCCCTCGGGTCGCTTTGAAGTTAAACTGTCGTTTAAATCAGCCCCAAACGTTTAGGCAACTCGTTCGAGGTTGCAAAACGGCATTTCTTGTCGCTCGAAAAAAGACTAACTCGTGACCAATGCTTGAAGAAAATGTATCTCGAATTTATGGAAGAGTATCTCGCTTTAGGTCATATGCCACCATCCGACATATATGTTACGTCTACTCCGCACTACGTTATTCCCCATAAGTCCGTTCTGAGACCTGAGAGTACTTCAACAAAACTCCGTGTGGTGTTTGACGCCTCCTGTAAGACGTCCACACACGTGTCTCTTCACGAAATTCTGATGGTGGGGCCTACAATTCAAGAAGAATTTGAAGTGACTCAGGTTCTTCAAACAGCAGGTTTTGAATTGAGCAAGTGGTTTTCAAACTCACCTGAGGTCACTGCATCTGAGAGCGCAGTTAAACCGATAACTATCTCGGATTCAGATTCAACTAAGGCTCTAGGTATATCATGGACTTCTAGTGAAGATGCCTTAAAGTTCAAAATTGACACCTCAGTCATGGTTATCCGAGCTAGAAAAAGTAACATATTGTCGGTGACATCGAAGCTGTTTGACCCCCTCGGCTTATTAAGTCCAATTGTCATTCGAGGCAAGATCCTATTGCAGGAGTTATGGCTTAATAAGTTGGACTGGGATGAGTCTATGCCACAGCAGTTGGAAAAAGGATGGAATAAATTGAAGGAAGCATTGTCGAGAGTGGAAGAAATCGAAATCTCCATACCTCGATATGTGTTCACTAATACAATGTGACCAATACAATTACATGGTTTCGCCGATGCATCTATGAGAGCCTACGGTGCTTGCGTCTATATTTGTAGCAAAACTGTTGAAGGTTACAAAGTTTTGTTGTTGACTTCAAAGTCAAAAGTAGCGCCGCTCAAAACGAAAACACTTCCTAGACTTGAGTTATGTGCCGCTCACCTTCTAGCAGATCTTTGATACAGAATCAAGCCATTATTGTAAATAAATATCGAACGAATCGTCTACTGGTCGGATTCAGAAGTTACTCTTCACTGGATCCGATCTCATCCTTCCTCGTTGGCGACGTTCGTTTCGAACAGAGTGGCTGAGATTCAGGAGTGGTCCAAAGAAGCTACATGTAGACATGTACCATGTACATGTACATGTACGTAGTTAAATCGGATCTAGTGGACATCATCGAGGGATTCTCGTCTCACCTCAAACTGCTAAGGCTGTTTGATTATATATTCCGCTTCATAGCTAGTTGTAAAAATAGGAATGCTCAATTTGAAAAGATTCCGTCACCAATGGAATATAAAGAAGCCTTTTTGAAAATTATCGAAGTTATTCAATGTCACAAATTTTCTGATGACATTAAAAGAATTCGCAAGGGATCCAAGCTTGGCCCTTGTCTTCAACGATTAAATCCATTTATTCACGAAGACAAAGGAACTTGGTGTATGTTTTCGTTGTTGAGAGTTGGGGGCGACTAGCAAATGCTCCTATTTCGTATGATGCCAAGTTTCCATTGTTGTTGACTAAACGCTCTAAATTCGTATAGAGCTATGTTCGACATTTGCATTAAACCAATTTTCATGTTGGCCCACGACCACTTGTGAGTATCCTTCGGGAGCGCATTTGGATTGTTAACGCTCAGGAGGTCTGCAGTCAGACAGTTCATTCATGCATTAGATATTTCAAATGCAAGCCGCGACTTCTAACTCAAATAATGGGGGAATTAAGCCGCAGACCGACTCCGTGCTCTCCGCCCTTTTGACATTTGTGGCGTTGACTTTTGTGGTCCGGTGTACAAGACACTTAAAATCCGTGGTAGGCCCCCTTATAAGGCCTACATAGCGCTGTTCGTATGATTTGTCGTCCAAGGCAGTTCATTTAGAAGTTGTTTCCGATCTTTCCACTGACTCCTTTTTTGTTATGTTTTCAAAGGTTTGTTGGTCGCCGAGGATGTGGGCGAAGTGGCGACTTTGTGTTCACATCGCCTCGAGCACCACACATGAGAGGACTATGGGAGGCAGGTGTCAAAACTGCAAAGCACCTACCCCTACGAGCGGTGGGCAGCGCGCAGTTGACAGCGGAGAAGCTGCAAACAGTCCTCGTCGGCGTTGAGGCAGTGCTGAACTCGCGGCCACTAGAACCAATCAGCCAGGACCCCAGCGACAGAGAGGCCCTAGCACCAGGGCACCTTCTGACAGGCGGGTCGCTACTCGCCCCACCAGCACTCCGGACCAGACGGGTCTCAATTGCTTGCGGCGATGGCGACTTGTCTCGTCACAAACTGGCTCCATTACCGGTTGCTTGAAGCATTACAGGCCTTCAACGGGGCCGGTGTTAAATTAAGTTAGTTGATAAAAATAGAAAAAATTGAAGTATAGTGTAAATTAGTTTAGGGCGGAGCGGGAGCGCAATAAAGTTAGCTCTTCGTTGTTTTGAATTCGCCCCGTTTCGCTGCCGTAGTTCAGGTAGGCTAAACAATGAACTACTCGCCAATTATACTTTGATCGGAACGCACTGGTTTTTTCGTTTTCGCCAAAATTACAGCCACCGCAGTTTTCGGTTAATAATAGTTATATTTAGATAAAACAATATAAATTTTTCATATTTCTTTTTGTCTTCTATAAGTGTCCTTTAGTGAACATGTCTGAGACCGAAAACACAAGTGAAAAGACACAAATCAGGAAGACAAGTTCAAAATTACAAATGTGCTTGCAAAGATTTGACAAAGTTAGTGCTGATATTGCTTGTATGCAAAGAGCAATTAAAGTAAAGACCATTTCATCTGATAAAACAGAGTTAGCGTGCCGATTAGAGATTTTAGAAGGTTATATACAAAAGCATTGGATTTACAGACTGATCTGGATTACTTAAGCCCTTTTAATGATTCTAGAGGGCCATTAGAGGACTTGGTTGTCGTCACAAGAGAGTTATATATTAACGCATCCAAGCCGATTTCAGGGCCAAGAACTGAGCATGATTGCTCCGTAGTTTCGAACCAGCAATCCCAGTTGCCGAAAATGCGTTTACCAAAATTTAGTGGCAAACATTCGGAGTATAAAAATTGTATGTGCCTGTTTGAAAGTTTAGTCGTTGATGACAGTTGCTTATCAAACGTTGAAAAGTTCAATCACTTAGTTTCGTGTCAGATGAATCATTGGGGTAGTTAAGCCGTTCAATTAACGGATTGTAACTACCCAAAGGCCCTCGTTAGTCTCAAAACAGTATATGACAATAAATGTCTTATATTCTTTGATACAGTTTCGCAATTGTTTGACATACCTAGCATGACAAAACCATCTGCATTGAGTTTGAAATCGATTATAGATACGGTGTCTGCTATTTATGCCTCATTGTCGTCATTAGGTAACGACAAAGACATTACCAGTGCAATGATGATTCACATGGTCATGGCAAAGGTAGATCATGTTACCAAATCTCGTTTTTAAGAGCAGCTGGACTATGATACGCTGACATCTTAGGAATATAGTGCTAGACAACTGAATAAAAGGTATCAGTATCTGTCAGCAGAAGAGTCAACTCGTGACAAAACAAAGTCGCGAGTTGATGCTAAGAAGCCACATCAGTTTAAATCGTCCTTTGCTTGTGCTGATGGAGGGCGAAACGCACAATATTGATTCGTGTCCATCGTTTGCTGCAATATCAGTTATGCAGCGTTTTGAATTCGTCAAAACACAAAAGTTGTGCCTAAACTGTTTGGTTGTGGGGCATATGGTGTCAAAATGTAAGGCATCAAAATGTCGAATTTGCTCGAAGCCTCACCATTCGTTGCTTCACAGGTATACTATCTCTGCTCAAGGTGAGGTATCCACACTTCAAGCGACTATGTCAGATGTGTATTTGGGGCATGTAACAAACAATGAACAAATTGTTCTCGCCACAGCTGTCGTTTATGTCAAAAACAGATTTAGTCAGTTGCATCCTGCACGAGCCTTACTTGATAGTGGCTCCCAAATCAATTTGATGTCTGAGAGTATGGCACAGATGTTACGGGAGCCAACATTTTTAGCTATCTCGATGGTTGGTGGCAATAGATAGCAAAAATAAGATATGTGCTTCTATTCAGTCGCGCATAAATTCTCACAACTTTTCGGCAGACTGTTGGGTATTGAAATCCATTTCAACAACACAGCCTGGACATTCCATGGGTATTTTAAATTGGAAAATACTCAAAAATATAAAACTGGCAGACCCAGAATTCAATAGGCCAGCTAAGGTGGACATTCTTTAGGGAGCAGAATTGTTTTAATTATTGTGCGTTGGGCAAATAAAACTAGGTTCTGAACTTCCTTTAATGCAAAAAACGCTGCTAGGAAGGATAGTAGCAGGCAAATGTACTGGACAAGTGCCTAGGCATCAGTTCAGTGGGTGTTTAATGGCCCAAACTAATTGTTCTCTCAACTCGTTAGTTAACCGTTTCTAGGAATTGGAGCAATCTCCGTTCGAGTCGAATGCTGTTCGCCAAACAGCTGAACAACAGGCTTGTGAACTGTTCTTCGAGAAAACTGTAAAGCAGTTATATTCTGGTCGTTTCCAAATGGATCTCACTTTCAAGACCGATCCAAAAGTTCTTGGCATGTCCTTTCAAACTGCTGAAAGGCGTTTTTTGCAACTTGGGCTTAAATTATCAAAGGATGCAGTTCTTAAAAACATGAACCATGACTTCATGAAAGAATATTTAGATTTGGGACACATGTCCATTCTGAAGTCAACTCCTCCAGAACAGCATTACATTCCTCATCAATGCGTTCTTAGTCCTGAAAGTTCCTCCACCAAGCTTCGTGTAGGTTTCGACGCTTCTAGTAAGACGTCAACAGCTGTTTCACTTAACGAAACACTGATGGTGGGGCCGACAATTCAGAGGGAGCTATATTCAACCCTGATTAATTTTCGGTTGAATAAGTATGCCGTAAATGCTGACATTTTAAAAATGTATAGGTAGGTGTCTCTAAATGTCTCTAAAAAAGACAGAAATTTCCAAATTAGTCTGTGGAGAGAAAATATTCACAAAATATTCAGGCATACCAACTTAATACTGTCACATACGGTACAGCTTCTGCACCTTTTCTGGCGATACGGTGCTTGTTTGAGCTGGCCAACATGCACGCATAATCACATCCTATTGGATCAGATGTGATTAAGAAGTGCTTTTATGTTGATGATATGTTAGCAAGTGCAGATAGTGTAAAAGAAATTAACACTATTTGACATGAAGTTCAAAAAATATTGGAATCAGGAAGTTTTCCACTTGCCAAGTGGGTAACCAACTGTAGTGGTCTGTCGTTCAAAATAAAAGATAGTGACGAAATGACTCTCAAAATTGATGATCAGAGTTCCGTAAAAACTCTTTGGATACGCCGGGCACCTCAAGAGGATATATTTAAATATCATCTCGATGTGGACAGTTTTGCTTCGGCTAAGTCAACGAAACGGAACATATTGTCCGCAGCTTCTAGTTTGTTTGACCCTCTTGGTTTGCTGTGTCCTATTGTTACCAAGGCCAAAATGTTGTTGCAGGAGTTGTGGAGACTGAAAATAGACTGGGATGAAGCCATCCCAATGAGTCTTCACACAACATGGATAAAGTTTACCATGACATTGCGTGATTTACATAAAATCCGCAGTCCGTGGTACGTATGTCTAAATACGTATCAAAGGGTTCAGATTCATGGCTTTGCTGATGCATGCAGTCATGCATACGGTTGTTGCATATACGTTGGATTAGTGTTTTGTGGGCCGTTCTATGTTGGCTATAGGATCAGAGGTATACCACCTGTAAAAATGTATGTTGCCGTTTTTGTTTGGTTTGCCTCAAAGGCGGTACATTTAGAGCTGGTAACCGATTTATCAACTGATACTTGTTTGAACGTTATTAAAAGGTTTATCGGGAGACGCGGATTACCGGAGACAATGCTCGTCGACAGTAGCGATAGAGAGGTGTTCACGCCAGGTCACCTACTAATCGGACAGCCTTTGTTGGCGCTGCCCACAGGATCCGATCCAGACGAGACCAGCAAGAAGCCAGGACGCGGATAATAGAAACTGTCGGAGTAGTTGTCGGCGCTCAAACTGCACATTTCGCGCAAGTGGTCCATGGACTACCTGCTCAACCTCCAGCAGCGAACACAATGGGCCAAAGGCGAAGGCAACATCGAGGAAGGGGCGGTCCTGGTTCACGACGACAACACACCCCCTCAGCAGTGGATAACCGGGCGCGTAACGCGCACAATTCGAGGGGAGGACGGCAAGGTCACAGTGGCTGAGGTCAAAACGGCAACAGGCATCACTAAGCGCCCAGTACACAAGCTGGCTCTACTCCTGGAGCTCTTCGACGGCGTCCGAATGTTGGAGCACATCAAACTAGAAAATATGTAATTAAGCTAGTATCTAAGAGAACACAAGAAGTGACGTAAAGCTTAATTTATTCTCTTAAGTTTTGACGATCGGCAAATACCGACGGCGAATTCGGGGAGTGTGGTCGGATTATGGCCCACTCTCAATTATTGAAAACACTCGCAAAATAGCAATCGTGGAAGCCAGCAGCAGTAATAAATTATAAAAGTTATTAATTCGAAGCCAATGCGTCTCTTTTTGTTATTGATGAACTTTTTTTTATCTCTAAAAACGCTTAGAGAATTTTCAACTGCATTTGTGCAAATATGCAGAATGGCGTATTTAATTTATGTTTTTTATTAGTTAAAATACAGATTTGAAGCAAAAAATCAATATTCAAATGAACCTATTCCGCATACTGATAAAATAATGCTCGAAGGGGATATGCCAAATGGAAAACTTTTTTGTATATTAAATTTGAATACACCCTAATCCAAAACTTCAAAATTTTGGAAGTTTTTCAAAAGATTTTTAGGTTAGGTTAAAATTAAGACGTTATTGACTGTTTTTGACATTCGATTCGGATTTAGAAGGTCTAAAAACATATAGAAACATATATCGCATGACCCATTTATGACCCCTCATTATTTTTTGGGGCTTCAAAAATTTTTTGAGTTTTTTGAGGTTAAGTCGAAACTCAGATGTGCTATGTAGATTTTGACTTTAGATTCAGACTTAGATGGATAAAATACATGTTAAAACATATATCGCATGCTCAGATCAGGATTCTATATCTTTTGGGGTTTATTTTAAGGTTTTTCAGTTTTGTGAGGTTATGTCGAAGTCCAGACGTCATGGCGAAATTCTGACCTCGGATTCGGATTCAGTGACCCAAAATACATATATAAAAAATACATAACTGCATTTGCCGCTTACCCAGATCATGAAACTTTTTATACCCTTCGACCATTGAAAATGGTCAAAAAGGGTATACTAACTTTGTGCAAAAATGCAAATGTATGTAACAGGCAGAAGGAGGCGTGGCAGACCCCACAAAGTATATATATTCTTGCTCAGGATCACTAGCCGAGTCGATTGAGCCATGTCTGTCTGTCTGTCCGGATGTCCGTCTGACCAGATGAACACACAGATCTCAGCTATTATAAATGCTAGAGACACCAAATTTGGAATGAAGGTTTCTATGTACTCGACGCAGATCAAGTTTATTTCAAATGTTAAGTGCCACGCCCACCGCCCCCGCAAATCAATAAATTAATTTTTGAACTCAATTTGTAAGCGCTGTATAAAAGATACAACTTTCTGACTTTAACGTATACTAAGCTGAATTAAATATCTACGTAGTCTCCGAATTACAATCCGATCGGACAATAAACACAGAAGTTATTTAAGAAAGTATGAACATAAAACCAAGAGCTTCTGTCAGCTAACAAGGGAGGCGGGCGAGCGCAAAGCGCGAGCGCCATCTGTCGAGATTAATTTCAAAGCATGTTCATATGTATATGTGTACATAGGAACAGACCTACATACATAGGTCGAAGGGTATCCCACTGTCGCGTGCTGCGCGACTTTTGCTTTTCGTACTGGTTTTTTTGTGGGGTTGTGTTATTTGAAAAACTTGTTACGGCCCAGCTAACCCACATGTATAGGTCCGTTATTTCACCATGTCAACATGGTTTCATGAAAGCCAGATCCACCACAACTAATCTTCTGGAATTCTCATCTCTTGTTATATAAGGGTTTCTGAAGAAGATGCAAACTAATGTCATTTACACTGATTTTAGTAAGGCTTTTGATTTTGTAAACCACTCACTTCTGATTCATAAGTTGGATCTTATTGGGTTACCTTATAAATTACTGCTTTGGATTTCAAGTTATTTAAAAACGAGAGCAACAGTCGCGCAAAACGCGACAGTGGGATACCCTTCGACCTATGTTCCTGTGTAGTTAGTTTAATTTGTTAAATTCATACACATATGCATATGCACATGCTTTGAAATTAATCCCGACAGATGGCGCTCGCCCGCCTCCCTTGTTAGCTGACAGAAGCACTTGGTTTTATGCTTATACTTTCTTAAATAACTTCTGTGATTATTGTCCGATCGGATTGTAATTTGGAGACTACGTAGATATCATTCAGCTTAGTATATGTTAAAGTCAGAAAGTTGTATCTGTTATACAGCGCTTACAAATTGAGTTCAAAAAATAAATTATTGATTTGTGGGGGCGGTGGGCGTGGCACCTAACATTTGAAATAAACTTGATCTGCTTATAGTACACAGGAGTCTTCATACCAAATTTGGTAATTCTAGCTTTTATAATAGCTGAGATCTGTGCGTTCACACAGACAGACGGACAGACAGACATGGCTCAATCGACTCGGCTTGTGATCCTGAGCAAGAATATATATACTTTATGGGGTCTCCCACGCCTCTTTCTGCCTGTTACATACATTTGCACAAAATTAATATACCCTTTTTTGACAATTTTCAATGGTCGAAGGGTATAAATAGGTCCCAAAGAGTTCTTTACAATCATTCTGTATCTAAGCCAATCTTTGTTACCTCAGGTGTTCCTCAGGGTAGGCATCTGGGTCCTTTACTCTTTAACCTCTTTATTAACGATCTTCCCTCTGTTTTGAAATTCTCTAACATTTATATGTATGCTGACGATGTGAAACTCTGCTTTACATACAAAGAACCGACTTGGAGTTCGCTACAGGTTGATATTGACTCCTTTTGTGATTGGTGCAGCTTTAATCTTTTAAGTTTAAATTGTTCTAAGTGTAAAATAATGACATTTTACAGAAGTAATTTCAACATCGTTAACTATACACTTTATATATCCCCTCTTCTAAGAATATCAAATGTCAATGACCTTGGAATTATTTTTTGACCATAAACTGAAATTTGATTCTCATATCACGCAAATTGTAAATAAGGCCTATCGAACCCTTGGTTTCATAAAAAAGGTGGGCCAAGGAATTCGATGATGCTTATACAACAAAGTTGCTTTATACCTCCCTTGTTCGACCGATTCTTGAATATGGTTCTTGCATTTGGTCACTGCAATATCATGTTCACCAAGACAGAATTGAGTCAGTGCAGAAACAATTTTTACTTTTTGCTTTTCGTGGTTTTAACTGGATCTCTGGAGTTGATTTACCCTTTTACCCTCTATTAGACTACTAATTAATAAATTTAACTTATCTTACTAACCGCCGCTTAATGTTAGGTGTCATGTTCCTTGTTAAATTTATTAACTATGATATCGATTCCCCGATCTTGCTTAACCAAATTAACTTCTCTATTTTTGCACCTCTTTTGCTTGATTTCTGCAATAACAATTATAGCCCCCATTAGCCTTTCCGAATTCTCTGCTCTGATTACAACAAACTTTTTGGAGTAATTATCTCGATATGTTTCCTAATAGCTATTAAAACTGTCATCATTAACTCATTAACATTTAACCCTAACAACTAACCAAACTAACCACTACCGATCTGATTGGGTTTTTTTCTGGGTTTCCCCAAACCTCTGCAACAAATGTTGGTTCGGCTAATTTGTTAGTCCCAGTTTAAAAATTTAAAATTTAAAATATAAAAATTAAAATTTATTTTTTTTACCATTTTACTGTTTAACGTAAATTTTAACTTTAATTTTACATATATAAAGTATATATATTCTTGCTCTGGATCACAAGCCGAGTCGATTGAGCCATGTCTGTCTGTTCGTCTGTCTGTGTGAACGCACAGATCTCAGCTATTGTAAAATCTAGACTTACCAAATTTGGCAGGAATAAATATACTTTTGGGGTACTATAAGCTGATCAAGTTTATTTCAAATGTTAGGTGCCACGCCCACCGCCCCCACACATCAATAATTTAAGTTTTGAATTCAATTTGTAAGCCCTGTATAAAAGATACAACTTTCTGACTTTAACATATACTAAGCTGAATGAAATATCTACGTAGTCTCCAAATTACAATCCGATCGAACAATAATCACAGAAGTTATTTAAGAAAGTATGACCATAAAACTAAGTACTTCTGTCCACTAACAAGGGAGGCGGACGAGCGCGAAGCGTGAGCGCCATCTGTCGGGATTAATTTCAAAGCATGTGCATATGCATATGTGTATGAATTTAACAAATTAAACTACACGGGTTTTGCGCGACTTCTGCTTTCGTTATACTTAATTTTTTATATTTTTTTCTTACCAACAGTCGACTGTTCTTAGTTGACTTAAAATAAATAAATAAATAATTAAGAGTTATGGCACCCGTCTATTTCATGATATCTATTTGCTGATATCTATTTAAGACAATAGAGAATCATACAGTTAGATATTTTTTACAGCAACATAGATAGATAGATAGATAGATAGGGTACCCTACTGTCGCTCTCGTTTGCAAATACAAATGAAATGTGAGAAACTAAATTGATCAGTTACATTATTTGGTTCGACAAAAAGAGGCAGTAAACTGTAAATTGCAATTCTGTTTGGAATTAAGAAAGTATTTATATACATTGCATTATTCCCAATAAGTGTTACTATAAAAGTTATAAGAAATGTGTTGACTAATTTGTTGAATGTTTTTTTAGATATCAATCGGCACAGCAACCGCAGAATACCGGAAGTCGCCATAAAAACTATGAGCTGGATTTGGAAAGAGATCATGCGCTGCCAACTTCCGCACCAAATGCGGACATATTAAAAAGCAATAGTAATCCAACTTATCCCAACCCGAATCGCCATCACAGCAATCCCCATGACAGAGACCGTCATCGACATCTAAACCAATACAACTCATCTCCGATGCCATCAAGTAAATATTATATATGTATTGTTTTAGTTCAACGCTAATTTGTTTCTATGCATTTCTGCGCTTTCAAAGAAAACTGATTATAAAGATTATAAGATTGTAAAAATCATGTTACATGAACGGAGAAGGCGACTAGATCGTATACATTGATAACACAGGCCCACAAAAAAAAAAAGTTTCATTATCTGGGTAATCGGCATATGCAGTTATATGTATGTAGTTTTTTGTTTATAATAATGTTTATTTAAACAAGTAATTAAGCTTATAAGTGTAACAAAATATTAATGTTCTTCAAATTTCACATTTGATTATGACAAAACTTATTTCTTTTAAATTTAGTAACAACCGCTCTTGGCAACTTTCTGTACTCAACTTCCTACTATACCCTCGTTCCCTTTCTATCGATAACTTGCTCTTGTCTAGGGTTGCATTCTAATCAGGGCTGCAATGTAGAAGTATCGAAACATTTAATATCTATTACCACTGCGAGTATTCTTACTGGAACCAATTCCCACAATCGGCCCTCCTGATAGTACATTCGCCTCGAATGGATCAAGCCATGGTTTCATATACTCTGCAACTGTAATTGTTTTTATAGGACCTTCATTATCTCCTATCTTTTCAACTTCGTACCTCCCATGATCTTTGATCTCAACCACTTTATATGGGCCCAAATATTTACCCTTCAGCTTTAGCCCTACTCCGTACTGTGTCCTTTTTACGGCTACCAAATCGTTAATATTATACTGTTTCTGTTGCTTTCTTTTTAAATCAAATGCTTTTTTATTTTCTTCCTGTATCTCCCTAATATTTTCACGAGCTTCTGGCCGCAAATTTTCACGCTTTTCATCTCTGATCATAAATTCGCTTACTAAATCTTTTAGCTCATTATTATCAGAAACGCGCATATCTACTCCAGTTATTAACTTAAAAGGTGCAATTTTCGTGCTTCTTGGCTCTGTATTATTAATTACTTGCTGAACTTGACCTAAATATTTATACCATAATCCTGCATTGTCATTACTTAATTTAGATAACATTGGAACTACAAGCTTATGCATCCGTTCCACCTGGCCATTTCCACGAGGTACACCGGTGGCAATGAGCAAGTGTTGAATATTTTCATTCTCACAATATTCTTTAAAGGAATTCGAGGTAAACGCGGAACCTCTATCTGAGACAATTCTGTAGGGGTTCCCAAAATTAACTGCTTGTTTTTTTAAGCACTCTATAACCTCATCGACACCTGTACTACGGGTTGGATACAACCAAACATATTTTGAAAACCCATCTACCACAACTAAAATGTGATTATATCGCTTATTAGTCAGTTCCATAGGGCCAACATGGTCAATATGGTATGTAATAAACGGTATATTACCCTTATAGATTGCTGTCAAAAACCCTTCCTTCTTACCAGACTTCGCGTTAACTATCATGCAACGAACACAACTATCTACAACACGAACAACTTTTCCTTTCAATTTTGGAATGTAATACGACTTTTCCACTAAATCTTGCGTTTTAGCAGCCGAGAAATGACCTTGGTTATGAGCAGTAACAATTATCTCGTTTTCCATCTGACCAGGGACGACTATGAGTTCTTTATTTGGGTCCTTAAATAGAAGCTGATTTTGAATATAAAAATCGTCATATGAATCTTTTAGCGACCAATTCTCTAACCCCTCTTACCCACTCATCTTGCAGCTGGGCTTCTCTCAATCGATGGATCAAAGTATCTGTTATAAAAAAGCAAGACACTCGGCTCAAAGCATCAGCATGCTTTAACTTGGACCCTGAACGATGTTCTATTTTATAATCAAAATCTTGCAAATATAATGCCCAACGCGCTACTCTTAAAGGAACTTCTTTCTTTTTCATGGTCATCATGAACGCGTTACAATCAGTTACTATAGTAAAAGATATACCAAGAACATACACGCGCCATTTCATTAAAGCTGGTATTATTGCTAAAACTTCTAGCTCATACGAACTGTAATTCTCCTCACATGGCTTAGTTTTCCGACTCATAAATTGTACAGGGTGAAACATATTATCATCAAGATCTTTTTGTAACAATACTGCCCCATACCCATACTTTGACGCATCTGTGTGAATCTCTGTTCGCAACTTCGGATTATACAGCTTTAATACTGGCTCACTAACTAAAGCTAATTTCAGTTCTTCAAATGCTTTCCGCTGAACTTCAGCAAATCCGAACTTAGCATCTTGCCTTAAAAGATCTGACAATGGCTTAGCAATGGCTGCATATCCATTTATGAATTTTCTAAAGTAAGACGTTAACCCTAAAAAACGTTGTATAGCCTTTTTATCTTTGGGTTCCGGAAATTCTGTAACGGCCTGTATCTTCTCTTTGCTTGGGGTTATGGTTCCATCTTGAACGATATATCCCAAAAAATTGACTCTCCGATGTAATATCTGGCATTTGCCCCAATTAATTCGAAGTCCATTTTGAGAAGATACTTCTAACACTTGCTTCAATTTTCTTATCCCCTCATCAACATCGTTACTAGGCACAATAACATCATCCATGTAAAGTATTACAATGCCACTAGCGAGCAACTCTCGTAGAACAGACATTATAAACCTAGTGAAAACTGCAGGCGAATTCGAAATGCCAAACGGTACAAATAAAAATTCGTACTGCCCGCTTTGAGTCATGAACGAAGTGTACTTTCTTGAAGCTGCTTCTACGGGCACATGGAAAAACCCATTGGTCAAATCCAATGTTGTGTATATCTTCGCATTCTGAAGCTTGTCTAAAACATTGTCCATGTGTGCCATCGGAAAATTATCTCTTATAATTTTCTCATTTAATTTGCGATAGTCGCAGCATAGACGCTTTTTCCCATTTTTCTTAGCCACCAGGACTACGGGTGAAGCATACTCGGATGTACTTGGCTGTATGATACCTTCTTTTAACCATTCCCGCACCTGCTCATCTACAAAGTTTTGGTCACTATACGACTGTCGCCTGGGATGCTGATAAACTGGAACGTCATCTTTCAAAACAATTTTCATCTCAACAGGGGCATCTGTGTTACGAATTGGACAATATTGTTCGATCATCTCCAACACCGTTTTAGCTTCAGGCTGATTAAGATGAGATAAATCTACCTTAGAAGTTGCTATCAGCTCTTCCACACACATGCTTCGAAATTCGTCATTCACCTGACGATCAAATATCTTTCTATCCCTAATTTTACCTCCATCTTCAGTTTTCACTCTGATATTAAAGTGAGTACCACTTTTGGTAACCTTCATATCGATAGTGTCCAAAATTGTCCTACCTAAAATAGCATCGAAACCTATATCATGATCTTGAACCACATGAAATTCTACTTCCATTGGAATATCATCTATTAGAACGGATATAATAACACTTCCAAATGTTAAAATCCGACTTTCTCCAATTCCTGTCAAACTCTTTCCTTTACCAGTTATTTCTGCTGCTCCTAGACTCATGAAGACTTGTCTGCGCATTAAGCACAAATCAGCACCCGTGTCAACCAAACCTTTAAATATAATCTGTTTGTAAACAACGCTCTTCAATTCAAGACCTGAAAGAGTAAATTCACTGCCTAACGACACTCCTACTTTATCCTCTTGAACTACATTAGCATTTGTTTCTTTCTTCACATCTGTTTGTGCTGTACATTGTGCTGCTCGGTGTCCTGCCTGACCACATTTAAAGCAAACAAAATCTTTTTTCTTACAGTCTTTCATTACGTGAGAACTATCGCCGCATTTGAAACATTTCCTGGAAGCTTCAGACTTAACCTGACTTTTGCCTTGATCTTTCTTTTTGCTCCTGACGTTCCCCAGCTGATTGATTCGATTTGCCAGATCTAGCTTTCTGATATATCTCGATTTGACGTTTCAGTTCCTGTATATTTCTGGCCTGGTATAACATAATCTTATTCCCTTTCGAATCTGGAATGCCCTTTATGTAATAGTCAATTAAACTTGGCTCATCAATATTAATTGGTTTTGCGATTTCTTTCAGAGCATACAAATATTCAAATAATGATTCGTCTTTTCTCTGCTGACGCTGGTCCAATCTTCTATGAACCTCAGCTGATGACGCTTTGATTAAAAACTCTTCTCTCAACTTAGCCTTCAAAACAGTCCAACTACGAATATTCGCCTCACTACGCACAAACAGTTTAGCCGCTCCTGTAAGCATTTGCTTCGAATAGATAAAAAGTTGCAAATCACTCCACTGGACAGTAATTGAACAACTTTCCAACTCTTCGATCCATTGCTCTACATCAGGACTTCCTGTTCCAGAGAAACTAGATACGCTACCTTCTACATCTTTGAGAGTGAACCATGACCTGCCATTGTCTACTGTTTGATTTTCAGCTAAATTTCGCTCTGTAACTACGGATTGGACTTCATCTGAATCGCTTTCCTCTTCATCCTGAATTCCAAAATGTGTAAGCAATCTATTCTGCAACTCTAGTTTCCTTCCAGTTGTTGGTAACGCCAACTCTGCTAACTTTAACCTCAAATCGGCTACGCGGAGTGCCAAGATCTCGTCAAGTTGCATTTTGAAATGGTTAGAAAACAATCAAAATTAGTAAAAGTATACAACACTACACTATTGTTAGTTAACGTAACCTTACACCAGCTCTGCCTCTGTCGACGCACACGCCAGCTCTGCCTCTGTTGACGCACGCACCAGTTTCGCCTCTGTCGACGCACACACCAGCACTGCCTCTGTCGATGCTCGCGCCAGCTCTGCCTCTGTTGACGCACGCACCACTTTCGCCACTTTCTCGCACGCTCCAGCTCTGCTTCTACCAACTTAAGCAGCAACTTTGCCTCTGCCGACGCACGCACCAGTTCTGCTTCTGCCAACTTAAGCAGCAACTTTGCCTCTGCCGACGCTCGCACCAGTTCTGCTTCTGTCAACTTAAGCAGCAACTTTGCCTCTGCCGACGCATGCACCAGTTCTGCTTCTGCCAACATAAGCAGCAACTTTGTCTCTGCCGACGCTCGCACCAGTTCTGTTTCTGCCAACTTAAGCAGAAACGAACGCTCGAAACTTCTTCGAGAATTGTCTATACTGTTGCTCGCGTTTATGCAGCGTCGATCATGCAACGGTTCTATTTTACCGTTCACTGGTTGCTACTAAAACGAACTGCGTCATACGTGTCTGCACAAAACGAACTGCGTCATATGCACAAATTTTGTCGTTACACTTGAGCACATCCCGGTTGAGCCCCCAATTTGTAGTTTTTTGTTTATAATAATGTTTATTTAAACAAGTAATTAAGCTTATAAGTGTAACAAAATATTAATGTTCTTCAAATTTCACATTTGATTATGACAAAACTTATTTCTTTTAAATTTAGTAACAACCGCTCTTGGCAACTTTCTGTACTCAACTTCCTACTATACCCTCGTTCCCTTTCTATCGATAACTTGCTCTTGTCTAGGGTTGCATTCTAATCAGGGCTGCAATGTAGAAGTATCGAAACATTTAATATCTATTACCACTGCGAGTATTCTTACTGGAACCAATTCCCACATGTATTTTGGGTCGCTGAATCCGAGTCCAAGGTCAGAATTTCGCCATCACGTCTGAACTTCGACATAACCTCACAAAATTGAAAAACCTTAGAATATCCCCCAAAAGATATACACTAAGCGACAACAAAAAAGCCGCACTTCGATAAATTTTGAATTTTTGACTTCTCTAACCTGGGGTTCCTCTAAATGTCTTTCTATGCATGCAAATATTTTTTTGGGAGTCCCCTTAAATGTTTTCTACAAAGTTTTGGTAGTTTAACAACACAGTTCACAGAATTCTTCAAAGGGATAATTTCTTTGCGCTGGTACGTCAGAAATCATGCCAAAGTGGAAACAGTTGACCGTGCAAGAAAAATCGAAAATTATTGCATTATCTGATCAAAATGTGTCGAATCGCGAAATTGCAGCTCAAACACAATGCAATGAAAGCTCAGTGCGTCGATTTTTAAAAAAATATCGTGAGAAAAATATGATATGGGGGTGCATATCCAAATATAAATGTGAGTCAATTTTAATGCTCGAGGGTATGGTCAATGCAGAAAAATACAAGAAGATTATTTTGGATGGAGTCGTGCCTTCCATAGAATCAATTTCCGAGCACGAAAACGACCCAATTTTTCAGGACGATTTCGCACCTTGCCATAGGGCACGTTCTGTAAGTAACTCAATGAGATTTTGTTGTTCTAATGCATTATTTATAAAATTGAATAACAATTTAATAAAATTTCAATGTTTTTTTAAATGAAGGTAACCATTTTCAAGGATAATTTGGGAATTAAGTCGTTGAATTGGCCAGGAAACAGCCCTGACCTTAATCCAATAGAAAATGGGCCCTTATGTGCTAGATCGAAAAGAAGGATCAGGAATGACCAGGTGCACCACTATTCGGGAAGATCGTCATATTGCGAAAATGAGTCTCCAGAATCGTTTTAAAACTGCTGTAGAAATAGCATCTGAGGTAAACGAACGAAGTGGGCTTACTTTCAAGAACACCTGCAAAAAAACCACTTCTGAACAGTCGAATAAAGAAAAATCGGTGCAAAAATTGGGGTGCATCTGAATGGTCAAGAGTGATGTTTTCAGATGAGTCCAAATTCAACCTTATTGGACACGATGGCTTCTGCAGAGTCAGGCGTAAATTGGGTGAGCGATATGACGAAAAATGCTGTGTGGCCACCGTCAAGCATTTACCTTATATTATGATATGGGGGTGCATATCCAAATATAAATGTGAGTCAATTTTAATGCTCGAGGGTATGGTCAATGCAGAAAAATACAAGAAGATTATTTTGGATGGAGTCGTGCCTTCCATAGAATCAATTTCCGAGCACGAAAACGACCCAATTTTTCAGGACGATTTCGCACCTTGCCATAGGGCACGTTCTGTAAGTAACTCAATGAGATTTTGTTGTTCTAATGCATTATTTATAAAATTGAATAACAATTTAATAAAATTTCAATGTTTTTTTAAATGAAGGTAACCATTTTCAAGGATAATTTGGGAATTAAGTCGTTGAATTGGCCAGGAAACAGCCCTGACCTTAATCCAATAGAAAATGGGCCCTTATGAGCAAAAAAAATAGCAAAGCGGAAGCCAAAACTATGGTAGAATTACGGGAAATCATAGAAAAGTATGGTACAAAGACATCACAAATTAATATTTACAGAATTTATATGATTCGATACCAAGAAGAATAAATAGTGTTATAAGGGCCAAAGGCGGTACTACGAAGTACTAAAAAAAAAAAAAAAAATATTAATTTAATGTTCCTTCGCAAAGAACTTTGCATATGTAACTCACTTATGAAGAATATCAATGGAAAAAATTATCATTTGTTGAATAAAAATTTTTGTATGATTTATAAAATTAATTTACTGAATATTGTCGTACTGGCAAAAACTTAGCAAACTAAAAAGGGAACGGGAAAAAAAAATAATTTCCAATCATGTTACTTGTCTACCAAAATATTTGGTATGCAATTATGTTTAAAAATATACTAACTACCTCTAAAAAAATTAAATTAGACCAAAATAATCATTTTTGAAAGAACCCCAGGAACGCAAACTACAAAATACGTGAAAAATTTCAGTGCGGCTTTTTTAATGATCTGAGCATGCGATATATGTTGTAACATGTACTTTGTCCTTCTAAGTTTGAATCTGAAG
The DNA here is from genome assembly GCA_018903425.1 of Zaprionus nigranus. Classification (NCBI taxonomy): domain Eukaryota; kingdom Metazoa; phylum Arthropoda; class Insecta; order Diptera; family Drosophilidae; genus Zaprionus; species Zaprionus nigranus. The sequence goes on along the minus strand of JAEIGD010000082.1, from coordinate 64,440 downwards.
TCAAAATTTACGTAGCACATCTGAGTTTCCACTTAATCTCAAAAAACTCGAAAAATTTTTGAAGCCCCATAAATTAATGGGGGGTCATAATCCGGTCATGCGATATATGTTTCAAAAAAAATCAATCACGTCTGAATTGCAACTTAATCTAAAAATTTTTTGAAAAACTACCAAAATTTTGTTGTTTTTTTTAATATTGCATTAGGGTGTATTCAAATTTAACATACAAAAAAAGTTTTCCATTTGGTATATTTCTTTTGAGCATTATTTTATCAGTTCATATGAATAATGATTTTTTGCATCAAATCTGTATTTTAACTAATAAAAAACGTAAATTAAATACGTGATTCTAAATATTTGCACAAATGCAGTAATAAATTATCCAAAAAATTTAAAATTTGGAAGTTGTTCAAAATTTTTATTGGTTAGGTTGAAATTCAGACTGGTTTTGACATTGGATACGGATTAAGAAGGTCTAATAACATATAGAAACATATATCGCATGACCCTATCATAACCCCCCGTTATTTTTTGGGGCTTCAATAATTTTTTGAGGTTAAGTCAAACTCATTTTGACTTCAGATTCAGACTTAGAAGGACAATATACATGTTAAAACATATATCGCATGCTCAGATCAGGATTCTATATCTTTTGGAGGATATTTTAAGGTTTTTGAGTTTTGTGAGGTTATGTCGAAGTCCAGACGTGATGGCGAAGTTCTGACCTCGGATTCGGATTCAGCGACCGAAAATACATATAACTCCATATGCCGCTTACCCAGATCATGAAACTTTTTTTTTTTTAAAGAATATTAGTCTTTATAAAAAAAAAAGTTATTTCGACCGATTGTTCTTTTGTCAGCCATATGTTATAGTGACTCTCAAAGCATACTATTTATAAACAAGAAGGCAAATAAAGTAGTTTTGTAAAGAGTGATTTTGTAAGATCAATAAGAAATTTGTTCAAAAAAAAAAAAAAAAAAAAAATTGAGAGAAATTCAAATCGATATTACGTTGCATATAATTGTATGTTTAAAGATCATTTCATGCAAATGTTTAGCGTGAGTGCGCCTCAAATGCTTCATTCCAATCCAATTTTGGCATACTCTTTCCAATATTTTGGATGGTATCTCATGAATAAATGATTTCATTTAGCTCCACATCAAAATAGTCTAAAGGTGTTAATTCGCACGATCTAGGTGCCGAACGTGAAATAAAATGTTCACCTCTCACTCGCTTCTCAATAAGCCCAATGTTACGTGCGTGCTGTGTGGCTAAAGCTAAAGTTTTATATCTTCTGACGGCGACGATTCACATCTCATCTCTTCAGTTCGCACTCTACATAAGCGTGCGTGTTTCTGGTTTGATGTCCAACAATGTGGGTCGATTAAACTGACTACAAAAATGTAAGAAGAATCGTGCCATGAACTTTCGAAAACAGAGCGCACGCATTTTGATAATAAAATGCAATAATTTGCAGCGCGTTGTTCGTTTGTAATACTTAAGATTTATGGTTTAATTATAGACCAAACTGAAGATGTTTGACAGTGTTGTAAAACACGAAAGGTGCATCAGCTGTTTAAAAAGTAGTGTTGCCAACAAAGATAATAACTAAAAAAATCAGCCTATAGTTTTGAAATTTTAATTTGGTTGTAACTTAAAACTTCTAACTTTTTCTAAATGTTTTCATAATATTTCACTTTTTATTACAGTTCCAAATCTGTTGAAGAAAACGAATGGGCAACCAACGGTACCGATGTCTCCAGGCGATATACCATTATATTCACCACCATCGCGTTCGTTCTTTACACCCCCGTTGCCGCCGGAGTATCAGAATCCATTTGCGGATAAGCCAACGTTGCGAGGCACAAATAATGATGGAATGATTGCGAATACAGTGACGTTTAACAATAGACGACCTATTCCGCCACCAAGCCTCATGCCCGGACACGAGCGTATTCCATTTCGTCCGCCAGATCTTGCAGCATCCGTGGATGAAGCAAATTTAACCTCTGTTGATGAAACCAAAATTCCTTCGCTTTCCACCAGCACATTGTCAGGGACATTCGATGAACGCAAGAAAGCACTTAACACTCCATCGCGTACTGGTAGTGGCAGCGATGATGCAGCTGGGATCGAGAGAGAAGTTGTCAATAAGGCGGCGGCGGCGATGCCAGAGTTGATGAATGAAAATACGGATAGCAATGCTGCTAAAGAGGCAAACAAACGGCAAGAGGTAATTCCGAATATTCGTCGAATTTTGGGCTCTAATGGTAAGAAAGGAGACATACCCGCTGTCCTGCTTAGGCACGTGACTCATCATCCCATATTTAATTATCAACAGCCGCCTTCATCGCCTATTGTTGCGATTAAGGTTGAGGCTAAAGATAGTACAGACATTAATAATCCTGTTAGTCCAAATATAAATAAGAAAAAGATATCAGATATGGATATTGCAAAGGATGGAAATTTGCTTACCACAACGACGCCATCGGCAGCAGCGGCAATTGGCGAAGCGACGGCGACAACAACAACTTTTACTTCCTCCGCATCAGTTCGACCAACACAATCGTCAAAGAATAGCAATAGCAACGCGGCGTCGGCTGCAGCGGCTGCTGCATCGGCTCATACCACTTGGACATGGGCATGGAATATACATATTTATCTGTCTGTAATACTGTTTACCATACTCGCAGTCTATTCGTTCTACAAACTGCTCACTTATAACAAGCTCACTCACTTATTTGCCCAATCATATTTTGTTTACATTCACCTTATACTAATTTCTATATGCATTATGCGTATTTTTTATTTATGCTACGATGCATACAATATCCATGGCACATTTCATCTCTTTCCCGCCGAGCTGCTGCTCAATTTGCCCTCAACATTCTTGACGGTCGCATTTTCTGTTCTCATTTTATTTTTGTTTCTCAAATCGTTGAACCATAAGAACAATCGCTACTCGGCTTTAGTGCGACCACTTACTGTTGTCGTTGGCTGCGGTGTTCATGTTGGTCTCTGCATAACGCTGCACTATGTGGAGTCTTATACGCTGCAGAATCATCTGCTATATTTTCAACAGCAGCAGCAGCAACAGCATCAGCAATATTTTCGCCGGCAACAACAACATGTAATGCAGTCACCATCATTAGCGGCAACTTCACTGGCCAATCCAGCTCCGCCACCAAGAGTATTATCGCTAATTTGCCAGATCATCTACATATTCATTTGTCTTAGCCTGGGACTGCTTTATCTGTATCTATATCGAATTCTAAAGAGAATTTTGCGTAGCAAGTCACAGAACTATATACACGGCTATCAGAATCTATCCAATGGTATTCATATAACAATTGCGACAGCATTGCTATTTGTTTTACTTGCTGTACTGCAGATCTTTGGCGCTGTTTACATTTCAACATCACGTTCGACGAATGTTGTTGTGATGGTCGATTGGATGCAGTGGTGCTATCAGTTTTCGCTACGTCTTATTGAGATTGCCATTATAACGTTAATATCATGGGTAACTGGTTTAAAGATTAGTGCTATGGGCGGCGGCGGTACTGCAGGCACATCCGAAATTGGCGTCGCTGGCAATGCCGCTAACGGCGGTCTAGCTGCAACTACTGCAGGAGTTCTTCCATCGAGGGAGAAACATCATCATTCAGGTGCCCACGTAGCTAACTTCTTTTTGCCTTGCACAACTAGCTCCAGTCAGGAGCAGTTTGAAACGGATTATCCAGCCATTTGCAATGCCAATACAAATCTACATACATATACAATGCGAACCGGGAAGCTTATCTATGATGACAGCTATGCGTTGAGTTCGTTGGGAAATGTCGCTTCTCCGGGAGTAGGGCGAGGTACAGTAGTTGGAACAGACTATCAGTTGCAGGAGCCCATGTATCAGAGACCCTATGATACTGGATCCATGCAAAGTGCTGCTGTGGCAGCTGGAGACTGTTATCATCATCATTTTAATGCCAATCATAAGCAACAGCAGGCAGCGTATGTGAGCGCAGATTACATGACGGATGCCACAACGGATCACTATGAGAATCCAAACTTTGACTTGCATACAAATCCAGCAGGAGAGGGATCAGTATTGGAATTGGGAGTGAGCGTCGCGTCCACCGGACCACTGCAAAAGTTAAGTAAACATACAATGAGCTCTGGTTCTGGTTCTGGTTCCGGTTCGGGCTCATCGGGTACGTCTCAGCAACAAATGCTACTGCTGCAAAGCGACAGTTGCTATTCGGAACCATTACAGGAGAATTCCAGCTATGAATTTAGTAATTTCGAGCGACCCGTCTTTAAGGAGAAATCTGATGAATGCTGGTCAGAACGGAATCGAAACAAGTTTCATGCTCGCAAGCAAGACGTGGACACTTTGGAGAGAAAGTCGGAACGTCGAAGTTCTAATTCGACCAATTCATGCTCCTCATCGAATGGCGTACGCTACGCTGGTTACAATTCGTATGGCGTACGCCAAAGTGGTACATTACAAAACATCGGAGGCTGTGGTGGTACTGCGCTCTCACGTTCCATAATCCCTGCTGGCAAGAGGGGGTCAATGGTGCTCAAACGTTAGCTATACGCTCGCACTATTATCATCAGCGTGAGAGGTGTGGACAAGCTCCTCCAACACTTGATGCAGAATCATCACTCAAGCAGCAGCAGCAGCAAAAACAACAGCAACAGGAACAGCAGCAACAACATCAGTACAATCATCACAATTCTCAGGAAGAAGATCAGGATGATGGGGAACAAGACGACGAGGAAGCGGATGAACTGATGTCAGGCAATCTAGTTGAGTGTACCAACTTAATAAGTAACAACCAGCAACTTGTACTTGATCCACTTGGTAATCCCGTCCATCATCACCTGCATCATGTACAAAACACGTCATCAAATATTCCCAACTCTTTTGAATCAACAGCAGCAGCATCTGCATCACAATCAAGTGCCTCGGATCAAGGGTTTCCGCGATATCTCGATAAATGTGACAGCAGCAACAACAAAACAAGCAATATACCGCAGTTAGTGGGTATTCATGGTGTAGGAGGTGTAGGAGGGGTGTGCGCAGCGTATCCAATACTTTATCGCAAATATGCAATAATGTGAACGGCATCGATTGCTAAAGTATATCTGGATTAGTAGTTAGGACCGTATCCCAAAATATATAGAATTGAAAAGACGGTACCGTATTTCGTATTTCGCATGTTGTAAACGTCAGTGTCACAGGACGACACTCAGTAATTACTATATTTTCAAAATAGGAGAAGCTAAATGTACTTATCAGAATTCGATGCAATCAATAGTATTGCACTTGGAAATACTACTAGGGACAGATCAATTTCTACTGCTCAACGTTTCGCTGACGCTGCTGCTTACTGCCAATTGTAGTTAATTCGCCACTTTCCACTCTCTTCAAACTTGTGATATACTTATATAAAATAAAATACATAAACTAAAAAAAAAAGAAAATGGCAAAGACTAAACTTTTTTCCAGTATTGAAACAAATACTAATAATGTAAAAAAATGCGTATTTTTTTACATTATTAGTATTTGTTTCAAAAAATGCGTATTTTTTTACATTATTAGTATTTGCTTCAATACTTAGATTAGATATATATATATTATTATTATTATTATGTGGCTTCACAACCCTATCGGGTCTCTGCCTGATGGATGAGGCTCCTCCACGCTTCCCTGTTTATATATATATATGAAATTAGCCTAGATGTACATGTATTATTTATATGTTTACAGTGGTAAAGCATTTGATTGCTTATTTTTAACGTTTTGTATTTGAGATATCTTACAAAAATCCACACAGCCATCATAAATAGCATTTACCCAAACTAAGCATAGACGTATTTATAATGTAAATAATGAATTGATATGTATAATATATATCTACAATTTTGTTAATTCAACTCAATTTAAGTTTTTGATGTGCACAGACAAAGCGCTCCCGATTATTCATATACATATGTGTGTAACATTATTAATATGTTTTTAATGATTTTACACTTGAATCTGCACCTTGTTTATTGCTTAAAAATGAACCTGAAATTCTATTTAAATCTAAAGATGAACAACAAAAAATATTGTAACCTATTTTCCAGGTGCTCAATTAATATAATTTAACTTAAGTTTAACAATTATACACATACACATACAAAAGACTTTTGCAAAATATCTCAATAGCTAAATTTCAGAAAATCTGCAGATTCGATTAGTATTTAAAAAATTCCTTTGTAATTAATGAATTTTAAAATTATATCACAAAAATAAGAAAAACAAAATACAATATAATTATAATAATTAAAATGAAAACGTAAATAGTACTGATTAGATAAGGCTTTCATAGTTATAATGTATAAAAATGAAAATGTTAATCTTAATCCGTTCTTTCAAGCAAGAATGAATGAAAATTCAATAAAACTGATACATAGATTAAATTATTAGTTTGTTCATCAGACCATGCACACTACATCAATATACAATTAAAAATATTGATGATCTTAGAGCATACTTTTTAATATTATATAATAATGTAATAAAATAAAATTCCTTTATTAAATTGATTCAAATGAATAATATGTATACACATGTATAAACAATTTGCATGTATATGACACAATATCTTCTATAATAAAAAGAGAACATGCATATTAAATTCCACTTACAAGTCATATGTTTTAGGCTTTGGGTAAACTTTGGGCACGAGTGCACAGTTGTTTTTTCGGCATCAACTCCAATTTTAAAGATAGAGCCTTGAAATGTTCGAATGTTATTACTTAATGTATGACTGAATTTACTTACATAACATTACTTATATAAATGTAAAAACAGTAATTTATTGATATTCTTTCCCTCGAGTTGCGGTTCTGCATTTGTGTAACTCAATCGTATTCCAATCTTTCTCTTGCATTTTATTTTTGTGAATTTAATATATCGATATGTGAGACGCAAACAATTGTTAAATTGTTAATTGTTTTCTTGAAGCGCTCCAATATGTATCTCATTTTGGTAATTTAATCTTAATGTAAAGACGAAGCTGCGTCTATTTTGTGTTATTAAATTATGAGCTTCCTTATAAAGTTGCTTTTAAATAATATTTTCACAAATAAAATTCTTCAAAACTGTCTTCTGCGATTATTGTTGCTGTTTATGCAGCTGCAACATATAGTTTTTTTAGAGTAGAAGACAAAAAACTAAAATGGAATTCAATTGCGAATAGTTTATTTAACAACTTGTTATTTTTAACTATTGTCTCAACTCGAGTCAACTTTTGTTACGGTACAATGTCCAAGAAACTGATTTATTTGAAATGAAAGCTAAGCATCCTTCGAAGTGTTGAGAAAAAGTGCGCTGCAGGCGAAAAATGTTTGAAAAAATAAAATCGAGCGCGCGATGACATCGTTTCATTAGAAAGTGCCTGCGAAACACACATTTGTCTATTCCCCTTCGTACATATGCAGCAAATACTCATTAAGGCAACAAATAATTGAGAGTAGGTAAATCAAAAAAAGCGCAAGGAGAGTTGAATAGAAGGCGCGCAATTCTGCTCTTGTCAACCAATCAGTATAGTTCACACTGTCTTTGCTTTTATCGAGTCTGACGCGTGACACCCTCTCTGCGCTCGTCCTCTCACACGCCCTCTCTCTCGCTCTATTTTCGTCTGTTCACTTAGTGTTGCCTATCTGCTGTTTTCTCTGTTCGCGTTGTAAATATAGCCCTGCCTGCAAGAAAAAGGGGGAAAAAATCGGTGATGTGGGCATATATTTAAACTTTACCAAATTGAATTCCAATCGTAATTTTATTGAGTTCATTTTTGGTAAACTCAATAATTATGAGCAGCTAAATGATTTCCGAAAATTTGTTTTGATTTGGTCAAGTGTGTAACGGGTATATCACAGTTGAGCACACTCGACTGTAGGTTTCGTTCGTGTTTGTTCGTTATTTTGATTAGTATTTAACGTTTTATGTTTCCGACTCTGTTTGTTATATAAGGCCTATTTCCAGACAAACTAAATATAAATTTTAGGCTGAAAATCCATACAAAATCAAAGTCGGCTGCCAAAATTTTAGCTAGCGAAATATTTTTTAATTTCCAGCACGTAATAAATATCTATAATTTATAGTGATGAAATTTAAAAAAAGGTATTTAGCCAACCGAAAAAAAAATCAATTGTTTTGCATTCTGCGAATCGGCTGTGTTCATTTCGACTGTCGATAGACATATATCGATGAACACAGCTGCCCTGGTACGAGCAACATCTGCTAACGGAGCAAGCAGTGCGAGCCCGAATGCCCAGGCATATGACCGCAAGCATCTCTTTCAAGGGCGGCCGACTCCTCACTACACACATTTCTCACATTGCTCACATTTGAGCTTGCGGTCAGCCCAGATAGAATCTGCAAAACAATTAAGTGCGTGTTAGATTTTTTTTTAATATAATTATAAATTTATTAACCCGATATTTTTTGTGTGTGTGCAGAAACAGAAATTCCTGGACCTCTCTCTCGACTCGAACGCCTACATTGCATGGTGAGTCTGTTCCGTGCGGGGATCCGCCAGGGCCCATTTAAAAATAGTTGTCCCGCCAATCCAGCTCCCGTGAACCATCTGTGCAGAACGAGCATCCGCCATAGACCAAATCTGTAGCGCGAGCAGCAGCAGCAGTCCGGCATTTTGGCCAGTAGCCCAAATCTGCAGCAGCAGCAGCTACAGAAGGCCAGTAATCCTGCTCTGCTACTGTAGCACACCGTCTCTGCCTTTAGGCCAGGAACGGGCTCGCCAACTTGGGTGATGCTCCAAAACTCCTGGGCAGGAGCATCACATGGCTGGGTGGGTGCGAGGTGTGTTGGCTGTCACCAATGGCGGTTGTTGTCGTTTTGTTGTTCCTCGTAGAGTAGTTTATGCTTGTAAGTAAATTGAAATGTATTAAAATATGTGCAATGTGTATTTTATGTAAATTTTGGTTTCTTTTGTCAGTGTTGCGTCTTTTGTGTAAATACCGATGATTACCGATATTTCGTGCGGACTGCTGGGCCGGAGGAAACACCCCCACCAAGTGTTGCTGAGCTACAATGTTGCACAGCACTATCGACAAAAAGCAGTCCGTAACAATTGTTTCGGTTACGCTTTTAATTATTTTTTTAATAGATTTTAAAAACGTTTCCACAAACTGCAAATTGAGCCTGGGACTACTCTGTTCTAGAAGTGCTCAACCACTAAGCATCGAACATTTAGAGTACTCAAACAGCGAAAAGTAGCGGCCGAGTGGTTTTGGTTTATTATGACCCCCCGGCGAAGTATTATACGAAGTGTTATATGAGTGAGCGTTCAGCTCTCTTTGGTGAGCAATCCAGAAACAGCAAACAGCGGCATCAAGTCCGTCGCACAACGACAGCGAAACGATGAGCATGGGCATATTTCTTTGCGCTTTCGATGTATGTGTGCTATGTATGCACAAGCTCGTATATGATTGTATGCGTTGCTTGTGAAGTTTGGCAATAGGCAAATGCTTCGGGCAGCGCGCTGGCAGCCTGAAGTCAATTTTGTGTTTCGGCTTCAAGAGCCTAGAGACAGGTACATTGGCCAAAAATGTTAATCTTTATTCTCAATTCTTCGGGCTCTGGGGCAGCTGGATCAATGTTGCCAACTTGAGCTTTTTCTGGTTAGATCTGTCCGGTTTTCAATAGCGTCAGCCGGAAAAAAATAAAATAGCCCCTATCCGGAAAACTGTCCTCTTTATATTCTTTTTTCTATCTTTTTTTGATTCTGTTTACAAAATCATCCAAATTGGTATCATATTGGATATGAGCATTTATTAAAAATGCAACGCTGTTGTAATGGCGTACAATCGATATAAAAACATATCGCGTTACTTTTCGTAAACATTTTGTGATGTAAAAATGCCAAAAGAAGTTTATAAGCAAAAGTTTCGAGATGAATGGCTAAAACAGCCGGATCTTCAACAGTTGATGGGAAGATCCCGATAAGGCATATTGCAAATACAGTATGAATCCCAAATGAATACAAAAAAAACATGTGCAGAATACGGTGCCTTTTGAGTAAACAAACAAAGTCAATTTCAAGCCAAAGTAGCCAAAGAATTATGTTGTCAGGAAACTGCACTGGCAATGTTTGTTGCTCAGCACGTTGATAAAAATTCTGTTGGGCACTTAAACAATTGTGCGTTAACCACTTTAACGGCAAACAACAATATATAAAATTTGCTTAAAATTTAAACTTTGTTTTCTTTTATTTTTGCCCTTTTTTATCTTTGACCTATTTCTATAATTTTTTAATAGTTGAGGACCGAAAAAATATTAAATTAAAAATAATTAAATATATTCTGATTCAGTATCAGTAGCGTAGTCGATTGAGCCATGTCTGTCTGTCTGTATGAACACCTGGATATCATAAACTATAAGAGCTAGAATAATTAAATTTTGTGACAACATACGTATATATACGAGTATCGTAGTATTGCAGTGTCAGCTCAAAGTTTTTTTAAAATATGGACACACCCTTCTTGCCTCTGTAAATCAGTAATAACTATTGTAAGGATATTTTCTCAGGCTGGGGTACATATCTCAGTCTCGCAGGGTCTTTACAGAAAATTTATAAATACTACTATGACTTTAGCAAGAGAGAGGCTATTTGCAGGTCATACCCTATTGGGATATGTACAGGGTATAGGCGATATACATGGTCCACGTCACGTTCGTGTGCTCGCTAAGCGTGTGGTAGTGGACTCTACCACCACGCGGTCGTTTGGGGCTCACGTGCACGTGTCGCGTGTCACGCGTGCCTGGCTGGCGGCCTATCGTGAGGAACGCACTTGGCCGCGGGTGCTCTCGCTTGCACTTCCATAAGTCGCTCGTTGGTGTATTCTACCTTGACAACTATCGTCCACTCACGACACCTCGCACGGTCGTGCAGAACGCCCGTGACCGCAGGTATCTTTGCCTGTACTCCCGCAAGTCGCTCAGTGGTGTATTCCACAACGCCGGAACTTGTTAAAGCACACGCTCATTCACCCGCTTGCCAACTGGCGTTTCAGTCACGACACGGACTGTGCGTGTGCACGCTCAGAGTTGCCTACTGGTAAGCGGAGCACCGGCATACCAGACAGCACTACTCTGCGAATACACACTCACACGGGCACACACGTACACGACACTTTTCACAATGCTCTAGAGGGGAGTGAATTTATCACTGGGTATTTAAAATAATCACGGCTGGTTTTGTTTTCATTATATTGATAACATGGTTTTATTCAATAGCTTGTTGTTTCCTAGCACTAGTTCTTGTCCTAGTTAGTGCCTGCCTTCCTGTCTACTTCGCACCATTAAAGCTCGAAAACTGAGCCCTCAATATTTTATGTTTTACCGCTCATCTCGATTCTCCTGCGACAGGACTCATCTTCTTCAATAAGGGTCCTTGGGCTGGCACTGGACTTTAACTTGCACTTGCACTGTTTCTAATTCCCCGGGAGAGAGCTTTGCTGCAGGCTTATTTAGCTGTCCGCGATCGACTGCCCGTGGCCTAGTTTTTGCAGCTTGCGTTTCGCTGCTGCGAACATGTTGCCGCTGCTGCGTACATGTCGCCGCTGCTCGCCTGTCGCCGCTGCCTTCGGCCGATCTTGCCTTGCTGCTGTGGCTCTGCTTGCACTTTGCTGCCTGCACGGCGCCGTTCGCACTTTTCTGCATGTCCGGCGCCGCTGCTTGCCTAGCTTCGCTGCTGGCTGCGCGTCGCCGCTGGCAGTGCGTCGCTGCTGGCTATGCGTCGCTGCTGGCTGAGCGTCGCTGCTGGCGCCGATGCCCAAAATTTGGTCGCGATGCCGTTGCCTTTCGCTGCCTGTGCACGAGTTCTGGGTACCCAAGCACCGTTTGCTTGAGCAAATGTGCTATGCTGCCTGACAAAGTGCGCGAGGTCTGGGTACCGAGGCACTGTTACTTGTGTGTGCACAAGCTCTGGGTCCCGAGGCACCGTTACTTGTGTGTGCACAAGCTCTGGGTCCCGAGGCACCGTTACTAGGCAGGGGTGCCGAGTGTCTGGGATTTTCTATGCTTTGTGCCCTTTTCGTATGTTCTGCCTACGCCCTTGCTTTTGCCTATGCTTCTGTTTAAAAATACGAGTACTGCGGGGTATGTTAGACTTAACTTATATTTATATTTATTTAAAAGTTAAATTAATAACTATGTGGCGTCACACACCCCCCCTCCCCCCTTACTTCACCAGGGTTTGGGTGAACAAATATCTAAAATCATGTTGCGAAACGTGAAACTCGGCTAATATCTTATGAGTAAATACATGTCAGGGTAATTGTGGTCACAAAGCATGAAATTTACTGGAAGCCTGCCCCGCCCGGTACCTGGTCACCTTCGCTGGTCGTGTCCTCGCCGTGGAATGCCTTCAGGTCGGTCAAATCCTGCGCTGTATCGCTGCTTCGTCCTGACGTCTTGCAGGCGTAGGATCGTGGGTGATCGTGTAGCACATGTCTCGGTAAGGTTCATCGTAACGGGGTGTATGCCGCGGTGTGTTGTAGAGTCATGCCCAGCTGTTTGCAGAACGTGGCGAAGGCTTGGCTCGTGAACTGCGTCCCGTTGTCGCAGACTAGCATCTTCGACACTCCAAACCTGGCCAGAATCCGTTCTCTGAATGAGCGCATCAAGTGTATTGCCGTCGCTTTACGCAAGGGCACCAGCTCCACCCATTTGGAAAAGGCGTGGAAGAATACCAGTAGCATGGTATTCCCGTGGGTAAAGCGCGGGAGTGGTCCTACGAAGTCCGCACAGAGTACGTCGAATGGCGTGTCTACTTGCCGGGTATGCATCTGTCCAGGCGGCTTCAGTGGGTTATTTTAAATCTCTGGCAGGTCTCGCACTTCCGTACGTAACGTGCTACGTCCCGGAATAGGCCTGGCCAGAAGTAACGCTGACGAATCCGGTTTAGGGTTTTCGGTACCCCCTGATGTCCGGCTGCGGGATGGTCGTGGCATTCTTGAAGCACCCGTTGGCGTTGGGGTTTTAGCACGCACAACTTCGTCGTCCGGCCGAAATCCTCCTCGTCGATAGAGCTGATCGTTCTCCCTCAGGTACTCTGGATACTTCTCGGGTTCCCTCTTAGTCAACTCCAGCATCCGGGTTGTCCACGCGCAGGGTGGGTTCTCCTGAGTGACCTGTTGTAGAGTTTCCAAGGGCTGTCTGGACAAAGCGTCGGCTACGATGTTTTGGTCCCCGCGGCGGTAATGTACGTTGAAGCGGAACTGTTGTAGCTCTAACGCCCAGCGCGCAATCCTTCCAGTAGGGTTATGAATGATGTTTAACCACTTTAACGCTAAGTGGTCCGTGACGACGTCAAATTCGTAGCCTTCCAAGTAGTATCGCAGCTTTCTTATCGCCCACACAATGGCCAGGCACTCCTTCTCCGTAGTCGAATAACGGCTTTCGGTTACTGAGAGACGGCGGCTTGCGTATGCGATGACGCGCTCCGTTCCCTGGATCTGTTGCGTCAGCACTGCCTCTAGTCCGATGTCGCTCGCATTTGTCTGGAGTGTGAAGCGCTCGGCAAAATCCGGGCAGGCTAGGACTGGCGCTTGCGTGAGGCTCGTCTTTAATACTTCGAACGCTAGCTGCTGTTCCTCGCTCCAAACCCATCGCTGGCCCTTCTTTAGTAGCGACGACATGGGTTGTACTAGGGTGGGGAAATTTGGCACAAACCTCAGGTACCAGGAAGCGATGCCTAAGCATCTCCGCAACTCCCTGGCAGTCGTTGGCGGCTGGAGTTCCTTTATCGCGGCGATCTTGCTGGGGTCGGTGTGGATGTCCCTTCGCTGACCTGGTGTCCCAGATAAATGATGCTCTTCTGGAAGAAGCTGCACTTGGCCTTATTAAGGCGCAAGTTCGCGTTCCGAAGCCTCCGGAACACCTCTCGTAGGTTATCCAGATGTTCTTGGAGGGTGCGTCCTACTACGATGATATCGTCGAGGTACGCAAACGCGTGCGGCTCCATGTCCGCTGAAACGGGGCCGAATGCAATCCGAACAGTATCACCTTCCAGTGAAAGAGGCCTCTGCCAGGCACGGTAAACGTGGTGTATTCCTTGCTGCTCCGGGCCATAGGTATTTGCCAATACCCGCTCTTCAAGTCCAGCGAAGATATGTACTTCGCGTCCTTGAGTTTCTCTAGGATGTGGTTGATCCGTGGCAACGGGTAGGCGTCCGGAATGGATTTCGCGTTGAGTTGGCGATAATCCACGCACATCCGTATCTCTCCAGTCTTCTTCCCAACAAGTACAATCGGTGCACTGTATGGGCTCCTGGACGGCTCGATCCTACCATCTCGCAGAAGCTCATCAACTTGTTCGTTGATGATCTTCTGCATGGCCGGATTCTTCGGGTAGTACCTCTGTTTGATGGGGTACTCATCCCGCATGGTGATGGTGTGCTCCGCAATGGGTGACACCCTCATCAATCCGGCGAACTTGGTTAGCTCGGACTGTAGAAAGGCCTCCACCTGTTCTTCGTCCGCAGCTATCGTCCGCAGCTATCCTTGTTTCGTGAGCCTCGACGCCCCGCAAGGCGGCGTGACTGGTCTTGGGCCGTCTTCCACGGCGTCTCCGCTTGGTCGGGGCTCCCATGGTGGCCTGATTCTCCGTGTCACGTTGGTGTAACTCTGCTCGTGTCCCTGTTGGTGGTCCCTCCGCGCTTCGCCGATGCTCGGTGCCTTGCTGCGTGTTCTCCGGTGTCCTGGATTGTGCCTCGGTGTCTCGTTGTCCTTCCTCTGTGTCCTCTCGTGCCCTGGGCTGTCTAAACGGGTTCCTCTGCCGTGCGACGGGACAAGTCGGCGGTAAACCCGTGACGTTGTTGTTGTCGGGGGCCGCCCTGTCCTCCGTCGGTTGGTGGGGGGCCCCGGGCGTCGGTGCTATCTCCTCCGGCGTTGGTGCTATATCCTCGGGCGTCGGTGCTGTCTCCACGGGCGTCGGCGCTATCTCCTCGGGCGTGCTTTGCAAGCGTAACTTTGCTCGGCCGCACCTGAGAGTCGCTTCGATGCCGCACAGAAAGTCCATCCCCAGGATCTCGTCGTCCAGAATGACGGGCAGTACCAGCATTGGTACTGTCGTCTCTCTCTCTCCCAGTTGTATCCTCACCCGCAAGGTTTGTGTCACGGCTCGTGATGATCCATCCGCCAGCTTGATCCGGATCAGGGCTGCTCGCTCGTTCTCCGTTGTGCTCAGTCTGGCCGCCATACGCTCGCTGACAAAGTTGCGTGTGTCTCCCGTGTCGATCGTGGCGTCCGTTGTTGTTCCCTCGATGCGAACATTCGCGATGACACGTCCACTCCCGCACCTCAGAGGTGCTACTCCTGGGAACTGCTGTGCGGCGTCTCCAAGTTGTTCCCCATCGGCTGAAGCCGCGCAGCATTTCCCGACGTAGTTCGTCGACAGCAGTCCACTGTGCGCACGCCGTGTCGTCCGCAGTCCCAACAGAACAACACGCGGCTATTACGGCCAGTTGATATTCCGGCGTCATGTTGTCGTAGATCCTGTCCAGCTCCTGTTCCTGGGTGTACTTGGCGCGTCGCATCATCAGCCGCGGGGGAGGAAGAACTCCATAAACTCCTGCTTGAATTCCTCCCAGGTGACTCGGTAGAGGGTGTTGACTCGGAATCAGTACTCCGCTTGACCCGTTAGCACGTTCGCTACCGCCTGTGGTAACTGTTGTGGGTCGATGCCGTACAGTGCTGCCTTCTCTTCCAGCTGCTCGATGAACCCCCACGGATCTGTAGCGTCGCCGTTGAAGGCTACGCCCCATTTCCGTACTCGATCGGCCAGCTCGTATGGGGCTATCCATCGGTGACTCGGTTCGCTGGTCCTACTTCCGGTTGGAAGTGCCGCATTGGGCACTGGAGCGGGTGGAATGTGTCGTCAAAATTGTTCACTATTATTTGGGTATTATTGTTTGTCACTCTGTTGATTGCCCGTAGTTCCGGACGCGGCTCTGTTTTATTAAATGTTCATTTTTAGGCCACTAATTGAGATGTTTGCCCACACAGAAAATAATTATTCTCGCTTGGCAGGATCAGAAAGTTTATTCTTCGCCAATAATTGTTTGCGAAGGACGCGCACAGGGTATTAAAGTTTTCACTGTTGTCGATGTTGACTACTTGGAGTACCGGACGCGACTAAGTGCCTCGGTATACGGTACCGAGTCTTATATACGAGTTGCCTGAGCGATGTTGCCGCTCAGGCTGCGCCGGCGCAGGAAAAATGGTTAGGCAATGAAAAAAAAATAAAATCAGAAGATACAAATTTGCGCCTACGTCACGGTGCGCAGTAGTCGTAGACATGTGTGGAACCCGTCCTACGACTAACTATGTAAGAATTATGTCTCGTGTGCCTGAAGTGGTGTACCTGCGTACGCTCGCTCCTGATGCTCTACGTGAAACTTGGTAGTCGTAGACAGGTGTGGAACCTGTCCTACGACTTATATGAAAAACCTATGAATAGTATACATGTATCTATGTATATTGTTCGCTACTGACGCCCTTTGTGAAACTTGCAAGGTGGGTCTCGTGCTCCCCTACTATACCCTGCAAAATTTTAGATAGGTGGGTCTTTAGTCCACGAAAAGATGTTAAAAATTCTCAAGCTAATGTCTAGTCATAGTAGTCCCTGCTCGGGCGCCATCTGTAAGGATGTTTTCTCAGGCTGGGGTACATATCTCAGTCTCGCCAGGGTCTTTACAGAAAATTTATAAATACTAGGAGTCCTATGACTTTAGCAAGAGAGAGGCTATTTGCAGGTCATACCCTATTGGGATATGTACAGGGTATAGGCGATATACATATCCACGTCACGTACGTGTGCTCGCGTGTGGTAGTGGACTCTACCATCCGCAACTAGTGAAAATGCCCATTCACGCACCCCGCTTGCCAACTATCGTCCACTCACGACACCTCGCTCGTGCAGAATGCCCGTGACCGCAGGTATCTTCGCCTGTACTCCAGCAAGTCGCTCAGTGGTGTATTCCACCACGCCGCAACTTGTTAAAGCACACGCTCATGCATTTAATGTTTTACCGCTCACCTCGATTCTCCTGCGACAGGACTCATCTTCTTCAATAAGGGTCCTTGGGCTGGCACTGGACTTTAATTTGCACTTGCACTGTTTCTAATTCCCCGGGGGAGAGCTTTGCTGCCGGTTTATTTAGCTGTCCGCGATCCACTGCCCTTGGCCTTGTTTTCGCAGCTTGCGTTTCGCTGCTGCGAACATGTCGCCGCTGCTGCGTACATGTCGCCGCTGCTCGCCTGTCGCCGCTGCCTTCGGCCGATCTTGCCTGGCTGCTGTGGCTCTGCTTGCACTTTGCTGCCTGCACGGCGCCGTTCGCACTTTTCTGCATGTCCGGCGCCGCTGCTTGCCTAGCTTCGCTGCTGCCTGCGCGTCGCCGCTGGCTGTGCGTTGCTGCTTGCCTAGCTTCGCTGCTGGCTGCGCGTCGCCGCTGGCTGTGCGTCGCTGCTGGCTGAGCGTCGCTGCTGGCTTAGCTTCGCTGCTTGCGTCGCTGTTGACTTAGCGTAGCTGCTTGTCTGGCGCCGATGCCCAAAATTTGGTCGTGATGCCGTTGCCTGTGCCGTTGCCTTTCGCTGCCTGTGCACGAGTTCTGGGTACCCAAGCACCGTTTGCTTGTGCAAATGTGCTATGCTGCCTGACAAAGTGCGAGCTCTGGGTACCGACTTATAGCTAACTTATATTTATATTTATTTAAAACTTAAATTAATAACTATGTGACGCGCTTCATGCGGCGTCACACTATTTAAAAACTACAATATTAACTCAACAACCAAAGTTGTAAATCTTACATGACAAATACCTTGCCACGGGCGTTTTTGTGAAAATTTGTATGGTAACAGAATTGGTTCACAATGCAGCTTTGCCGATGGGCCAAGGAGTGAAGCAATGGCCGAGTGGTTAGTGGCGGACGGCAAATTCAAAAGACTGGGTGTTCAACTCTCGGTTTGAGGCTGGTGCGAATTTTCATTTATTTTTATTTTTTGTTTATTTATTTTATTATAATAAACTAAAAGAAAAGTTACAGTCAAGCGAGCTGTGAAATAGCCGCTACAAAAAATGAAATTTTTTTATTAAATTTCAATAAAAACAAAAAAAATTGTATTTTTTTTGTTTTCATATTTATTATGCAATATGAAAGACAATCAAATTATAATAGTTATAATATATATAATAGTTATAAATAATATTAATTATTTATAATATTAATTATTTATAAATAAAGTTTATTAATTTTATTTTATTTAGCACGCATCACAAAACGCAATGCCGTCACTCTTTCCGTATTATGTCTGTTATGACTTTCCAACTTCATTAAGATTCGAATTAGATGTTTTTTATTTTATCCACATGTATATATTGGCGTCCCACGTCAACACACATTATTGCACGAATGTATATACATACGTATGTACAATTAGATTTGCAGTTGCTGCAAATCGAAAGAAAACTAAGTTTTAATTACATATTGCGTAACTAAAACTTAATATCGCCTACCGCCGCCGCCCCTCTTTGAAGTTTTTGAGCTTTTAATTTATTTAAAAAAAATTATGAAAAACCAAAGAATTTCACACGTCGATCGCGGCAGCAATCGAACCTCGAACACGCTTAATATCATTGGCCTTAGAGTCCGGGACATAGTCCACTCAGCCACTGAACATCTATCGCAGTCGTCGAAAATTGTGAGACATTAGACAAAACGACAAGACGCAATATTTTCTTAGCTCGTGGCAAAAAAATCAAGATGAAGCATATGTAATGAAATTTGGTACGCGCATATACATAGGTATACCTATTCCCTACGGTTTACTATGATAATACATGGCCTTATACAGTCAGCACCTGACTGTAGCGTTCGTATTTTTTTGTCATTTTTTGTCCTTTTTTTGGCTCATCTGGCCTTTTGCAGAGCCAAGCTGTTGGCTACACTGAGCTGGATCGAAAAACCAGCGACTGCAACTTTAACCGCTGTTTGAGGTCTCTAGCGGCGTCAACACAGTCGCAGAACGACAGCAAAGCAATAAGCATGGACATATTTCTTTGCTCTAGCCATCGTTTCAATGTGAGTTTGTCATGTAGGCACGAGCGCGAGTTACCTCTCGGGAGTTTGAGGGTATAAGTCAAGGGTGAAGGCTCGAAAGAAAACACGTCTGGTCTGTTCGGCTTTTCAGAGCCAAGAGACTGGTTACATTTTTAATTGCTAAGTTTACAGAGACAAATCATACATCACAGGTACATGATGCAGCTCGGCAGCTACATGATGCAGTTTGGTGTAGCGGTAAATACGACGTGGCTGCGGCCGGGCTGCACGGTATTTTGACCGGACATATCCGGTTCGTGGCGGTATTGAGAGCCAATGTTGTTGCAGCAGCTGGATTGTACGGTATTTTGTATAGACAAAAATTTAGAGCCAATGTTGTTGTTCTTGGCGTAGCGACACCTTTATGTGTTGTTGCAGCAGCTGGGTTGTACGGTATTTTGTACAGCCAAAAATTGAGAGCCAATGTAGTTGTTTTTGGCGTAGCGGAGTTTTTTGCGGCGGCAAGAACTTTCTCGAAGGCTGTGATGGGTATGTATCATATGGTTTATGATAGGGTCGGGGTATAAAGGGTAACTCCTCCCCCCCCAGTTCGAAGCGACGGCCATAGCGAGGATATTGCTAGAGCGACGATAGTAGAATGTTGCCAAGTTGGGTCATCCAATAGCGGGTGATTTGTAAGCTATTTCGATGGCTTCTATGTGCAGTCTCTCCAGATTCTGTTCAAGTCGTCTTACGCCACATGAGGTGTTTCTTGTCAGGGTATTTTTAATCGCCGAAGAATCAGCTGTGTATTTTTGGTGTTTTTACATTACAGTCTTATTGATATTATTAGAAACGTTTTACTTTGAAGTTTGAACATAGTTTAGTGTGATTAATATTGTTTTGGAAGGTAATAAATATATATTTTGTTAAGAGGCGTGTTGATTAACTGTGTTTCATTATGACTTTCCTGATTTTAGATTTATGTAATGTTTGATTTTTTGCAGATTTCAAGGCTCGATTACAGTCGGAAGTAATATGGAAAAGTTTGAGATGGTGTGCATTGGAATAAGGAGTACCTTTGATAGCGGTTTCAAGGTATAGCAATTTGTCGGAGTCAGAGTAGTTTATTACTTCGAAGTTTGTAACATTATTTTCTGAGTAGTAAACTCCACCTGATATTAATAGGTCTTTGTCAATCTGAATAGTATTATAATGAAATTCGCCGTCTGCGTTTTCTACGGGTAGTGGCATTATGGCTTTGGTGTGGGCGGAAATGTTTAAAATATTTGAAGATCGTATTATACATTAATGTAGGTATAATAACGTTGAAAATGTTAAATTGTAAATTATGCAAATCAATTTTGGCATTGAAGTGTGAGAGTAGATCCATACCTATCAAGCCGTCGAAATATGAGTGAAACTTAAAAAGTAGTAAGTCCATGATACCGTCGGTTTTAAATTCTAGGGGTAATGGAAAAGATATTTTTTTTTTATCGTGAATGTGTTTAGTGCGGTTTTAAGGTTTATTGGGGTTTTTAAATGTACCGAGTCAACTATGTTAAAGCATTTGGGCTCTATAAAAGAGTTGGTGGATCCTGTGTCAATTAAAAATTTCGTGGCGCTTGTATGGTTCAAATTTATTTTTATAAAGGGAAGGGATGAACTATGTGTAGCGGAAGTGTGCGGCAGGTCTTTGAAAATTTACTGCTGCTGGTGGGGCACTAGCTTGTTGTTCCTCTTCAATATTGTGTAGTACTTGAGACTGAGAATTTTCGATTTTAAATGGATTTGGTTTGTTAAATTGTCTATCATAATTTCGATTGTTATTTCAGTAGCTTCTACGATCAGACAGGTGGTTGTACGAACCAGAGTTCCTATGTGAGTTGAAATTCGAGTAAGGGTGCATGCGGTTGTCACGATCATTATTATAGTTGTTGTTTCTATAGTTGTTATGATTGTTATTGCCACTGTTGTGATTTTGTCTCCACCCTGGTCTATTAGAAGACTCGTATTTCCTATTATAATATAGTGCTTGCTCAGTCTAGCATTGTTCGTATGCTTGTTCGATGGTATTGGGGCTCTTTAGGAAAATAGCTGACTTTTAATTTTTGAGATACCGAAGAATAGTTGACCCTGTAAGGATGCTTTCTAAGGCTGGGGTACATATCTCAGTCTCGCCAGGGTCTTTACAGAAAATTTATATAAAACTAGGACTATTATGACCTTAACAAGAGAAAAGCTACTAGAGGGTCATACCCTACTGAGATATTACAGGGTATCAGAGGACACACGTGGTACACGTCACGCACATGTACTCGCTGGCCACGTGGATTTCCACGTGGGTTCTACTACCACGTGGTTCGTTTGAGACCTACGTGCACGTGTCGCGTGTCTGGCTGGCTAACTGTCCTGAGGAACGCACGTGACCGCGGGTGCTTTCGCTTGCACTCCCCGTCGCTCGTTGGTGTATTCCACCATTCGCAACTGGGTAAAATACCCGCTCACGCACCACACTTGTCAACTATTGCTCACTCACGACGCCTCTCACGGTTGATCGTTGGTCGTGCAGCACGCCCGTGACCGCAGGTGTTCTCGCAGGTACTCCCTCTAGTCGCTCGATGGTGTATTGCACCACGCCGCAACTCGTTGGAGTCCCGCTCACACACCCACTTGCCCACTGGCGCCGCACTCACGACTCACGATCAGCCGCCGGTCGTGCAGAAATGCCCGTGGCCGCAGGTACTTTCGCCTGTACACAAATCGTTCGGTGGTGTATTGCACCACGCCGCAACTTGTTAAAGCACACGCTCGTGTACCCGCTTGC
This sequence comes from Zaprionus nigranus, assembly GCA_018903425.1. Lineage (NCBI taxonomy): Eukaryota > Metazoa > Arthropoda > Insecta > Diptera > Drosophilidae > Zaprionus > Zaprionus nigranus. The sequence continues at coordinate 42,500 of JAEIGD010000082.1, read as the reverse complement.
CAAGTGACGTCTCACTCACGACACGAATCACGAGTAGCCGTTGGCCATGCGGAACGTCCGTGACGGCAGGTGTCTTTGCTTGTACTCCCACAAGTCGCTCGATGGTGTATTGCACCACGCCACAACTCTTTAGAGCACACGCTCACGCACCCACTTGTCACTAACGTTCACTCACGACACGGACCGTGCGTGTGTACGCTCAGAGTCGCCTACTGGTCAGCGGAGCACCGACATACCAGACAGCACTACTCTGCGAATACACACTCACACTGACACACACGTACACGACACTTTTCGCACTGCGCTACAGGGGAAGAATGTTTCACAGAGTATATATTTTGAATAATCACTGCAGGCGGGTTTCATTTAAACAATATGTTTTATTCATTTTCTTTATTTTTTCCTAGCGCTGATTTCTTATATTCAGTTAGGCCCTGCCTTCCTGCCTACTTCGCACCATCTACGTTAGCTTTTATCTTTGCACTCGACATTGTGTTTTCTTTCAGGCTCACCTTTCTCCTCCTGCGACAGGATTTATCTTCTTGGTGAAGTCCTTGGTCCTGGATTTGCACTCTTGTCTGTTTTTCACTGGACTGGCACTTGTGACACTTTGATCCCATGTGGGAGAGCTTTCGCTTCTTCTCGTTTGTACTGCGCTCGATCGACTGCCCTTGGCCTAATTTCGGCAGCTTGCATTTCGCTGCTACGCACATGTCGCCGCTGCTGCGTACATGTCGTCGCTGCTTGCCCGACGCCGCTGCTTGCATGTCGCCGCTGCCTTCGGCCGATCGTGCCTGGCTGCTGCGACTCTGCTTGCACTTTGCTGCCTGCACGGCGCCGCTGCTTGCCTAGCTTCGCTGCTGGCTTAGCGTCGCTGCTTATCTGCCGCCGCTGCCCAAAATGACGTTGCCTGTGCCGTTGCCTTGCGCTGCCTGTGCACAAGTTCTGGGTACCCAGGCACCGTTACTTTTGTGTGCACAGCTCTGGGTACCGAGGCACCGTTACTGTGTGCAAGTGTTCGAGGTCTGGGTACCGAGGTACCGTAACTTGTAACTTGTGCGCTGGGCATGGGCGTCGAATGTCTGGTGTTTTGCTATGTTGGGTACCCTGATTTCTCGTTCCTGCCTATGCCCCTGTCTTTGCCTATGCTTTCTGTTTCTTTTAAGGAAGTGCTAACGGGTATGTTGGGCTTAGAGATAACTTATAATTATATTTATTTTAAAGTTATATTAATAGTATGTGGCGCGCTTCATGCGGCGTCACACCCCCCTTACTTCACCGGGGTTTGGGTGAAAAATATCTAAATTTTGGTGCGAAACGTGATGCTCTACGAATATCTTATATGGTCACAAAGCCTGGAAGTTTAGTGTGAGCCTACCCCGCCCGGTACCTGTTGGCCTTCGCTGGTCGATTCCTCTCCATGGAATGCCTTCAGGTCGGTCAAATCTTGCGCTGCCTCGCTGCTTCGTCCTGACGTGTCTTGGATGTCTTGGAGGCGTAGGATCGTGTGGCACCCGGCTCGGTAAGGTTCATCGTAATGGGTGGAACCCCCACCAAAGCGTCGAACTTAGTTCGTACAGGCTGTGGAAAGGCCTCCACCTGTTCTTTATCTGTCGCTGCTCCTGTTGCTTCTTCTCCTCCCTGCTGGCCAACCTCGTCTCGTTTCCTCGGTTGTCCCTTTGCGCCTTGCTCGTGTTGTTCCTCTCGTGTCCTGGATTGTCCCTCGGTGTCTCGCTGTATTTTATCTCGCAAGGTGATGGTGTGCTCCGAAATGGGCGACACCCCCATCAATCCGCTTAGTCGGGCCTCCCGTGATGGCCGGATCCTCCGTGTCTCGTTGTTGTAACTCTGCTCGTGCTCCTGTTGGTTCCACTGTGCTTCGCGGGTGCTCGGTGCCTCGCTGTGTGTCCTCAGGTATCCTGGATCGTCCCTCGCTGCTTTGTTGTCCTTCCTCTGGTGTCTTGCCCTGTCTCTCGGTGTCTCGTTGTCCTTCTCCTGTGTCCTCTCGTGCTCTAGATTTTCCCTCGGTGTCTCTCTCGTGTACTTCGACTCTTGCTTGTCCATCCGCCAGTTTGATACGGATCACTGCTGCTCGCTCGTTCTCCGGTGTGCTCAGCCTGGCCGCCATACGCTCGCTGATGAAGCTGCGTGTGGCTCCCGTGTCGATCGTGACGTCCGTTGTTACTCCCTCGATCCGAACATTCGCGATGGAACGTCCACTCCCGCACCTCAGAGGTGCTACTCCTGCGAACTTCGGTGCGGCGTCTCCAACTTGTTCCCCATCGGCTGAAGACGCGCAGCATTTCCCGACGTAGTCCTTCGACAGCAATCCACGGTGCGCACGCCGTTAGGACCGCAGTCCCAACAGAACAACACGCGGCTATTACGGCAGTCCGCCTGTAGATGTCCAGGCTGAGCGCAGTTGGGGCACACGCGCTGCAGGTCTCCCTTGGTTGCTCCTGTTGGTGGTGTGGGTCGAGTGGCTGTCGCTGCTGTGGGAGTCAGTGTTGTCGGTGGTTCGTTGTTCGTCACTCGCGGGTTCGGTGGCTTCGGGTTCTCTCTCCATCGATCAACTTGGCTCGTCGCTTGGCGTTGCAAGTCCTTCGTGGTCTCGTACGTGGTCACCAGTTTGCTCAGCTGAGCCAGCGTTTGAAACTCGTGACGGCGGGTGAACAGTTGATACTCCGGCATCATGTTGTCGTAGATCCTGTCCAGCTCCTGTTCCTGGGTGTACTTGGCGCGTCGCATCATCAGTCGTAGTGCCAGTGCGTAGTCCCGGAAACGTTCGTCTCGGCGTTGAGTTCGGGTCCTGATCTCATCCTCGAGCCTGTATAAGTAACGTGGGGGGAAGAAAGAACTCCATGAATTCTTGTTTGAATTCTTCCCCGGTGACTTGGTAGAGGGTGTTGACTCTAAACCAATCCTCAGCTTGGCCCGTCGGCTCGTTTCCTACAGCTACACCTTGCGGTAGTTGTTGGACGTCAATGTCGTACAACGCTGCCTTCTCCTCCAGTTGCTCAATGAAACCCCACGGATCAGTGGCGTCGCCATTGAAGGCTACACCCCATCCCCGTACACGATCGACCAACTCGTATGGGCCTAACCATCTGTGGCCCGGTCCGCTGGTCCTACTGTTGGCTGGAAATGCCGCACTGGACGCTGGAGCGGGTGGGACGTGTCGGCTAGTAGCGCTCCTCGAAGGACTCGCTGCCCGTCGCACTTCCAGACTGGGTATCGGAAGAACGACTTCGGAGTCGTCTTCCGCCGGCGCCGGTGAGGTGTCGCGTGAGCCTGCTCCAGGTTGTCTCTGCTCCGGTGTAACTGCGTTTCCCAAAGTGGTCTCCAGCTCCAGCTCCTTTAGAAAATAATTGTTCACGCTTGGCAGGATCAGAGAGTTTATCGCTCGAAGGACGCGCACAGGGTGTAAAAGTTTTCACTGTTGTCGATGTTGACTACTTGGAGTACCAGGCGCGACTGAGTACCTCGGTGTACGGTACCGAGTCTTATGTACGAGTCGCCTGAGCGCTGTCGCCGCTCAGGCTGCGCCGGCGCAGGAAGAATGGTTAAGCAATGGAAAAAAGTAAAATCAGAAGGTACAAATTTGCGCCTACGTCGCGGTGCGCAGTAGTCGTAGACACGTGTGGAACCTGTCCTACGACTAACTACTTAAGAACTATGCCTCGTATGCCTGAAGTGGTGTACCTGCGTACGCTTGCTACTGATGCTCTACGTGAAACTTGCTAATCGTAGACAGGTGTGGAACCTGTCCTACGATTTATATGAAAAACCTATGGACAATATACATGTATCGATGTAAAATATTAGCTAGGTTGGTCTTTAGTCCACGAAAAGATGTTTAAAATTCTCAAGCTAATGTCTAGTCATAGTAGTCCCTGCTCGGGCGCCATCTGTAAGGATGCTTTCTCAGGCTGGGGTACATATCTCAGTCTCGCCAGGGTCTTTACAGAAAATTTATATAAAATTAGCACTATTATGACCTTAACAAGAGAAAAGCTACTGGAGGGTCATACCCTACTGAGATATTACAGGGTATCAGAGGACACATGTGGTACACGTCATGCACATGTACTCGCTGACCACGTGGATTTCCACGTGGGTTCTACTACCACGTGGTTCGTTTGAGACCTACGCGGAGGAACGCACGTGAACGCGGGTGCTTTCGCTTGCACTCCCCGTCGCTCGTTGGTGTATTCCACCATTCGCAACTGGGTAAAATACCCGCTCACGCACCACACTTGTCAACTATTGCTCACTCACGACGCCTCTCACGGTTGATCGTTGGTCGTGCAGCACACCCGTGACCGCAGGTGTTCTCGCAGGTACTCCCACTAGTCGCTCGATGGTGTATTGCACCACGCCGCAACTCGTTGGAGTCCCGCTCACACACCCACTTGCCAACTGTCGCCGCACTCACGACTGTCGATCAGCCGCCGGTCGTGCAGAAATGCCCGTGGCCGCAGGTACTTTCGCCTGTACTTCCACAAATCGCTCGGTGGTGTATTGCACCACGCCGCAACTTGTTAAAGCACACGCTCGTGTACCCGCTTGCCAAGTGACGTCTCACTCACGACACGAATCACGAGTAGCCGTTGGCCATGCGGAACGTCCGTGACCGCAGGTGTCTTCGCTTGTACTCCCACAAGTCGCTCGATGGTGTATTGCACCACGCCACAACTCGTTAGAGCACACGCTCACGCACCCACTTGTCACTAACGTTCACTCACGACACGGACCGTGCGTGTGTACGCTCAGAGGCGCCTACTGGTCAGCGGAGCACCGCCATACCAGACAGCACTACTCTGCGAATACACAGTCACACTGACACACACGTACACGACACATTTCGCACTGCGCTACAGGGGAAGAATGTTTCACAGAGTATATTTTGAATAATCACTGCAGGCGGGTTTCATTTAAATATTTAACAATATGTTTTATTAATTTTCTTTATGTTTTCCTAGCGCTGATTTCTTATATTCAGTTAGGCCCTGCCTTCCTGCCTACTTCGCACCATCTACGTTAGCTTTTATCTTTGCACTCGATATTGTATTATTTTTTCTTTCAGGCTCACCTTTCTCCTCCTGCGGCAGGATTAATCTTCTTGGTGAAGTCCTTGGTCCTGGATTTGCACTGTTGTCTTTTTTTCACTGGACTGGCTCTTGTGACACTTTGATCCCACGTGGGGGAGCTTTCGCTTCTTCTCGTTTGTTCTGCGCTCGATCGACTGCCCTTGGCCTAATTTCGGCAGCTTGCATTTCGCTGCTACGCACATGTCGCCGCTGCTGCGTACATGTCGTCGCTGCTTGCCCAACGCCGCTGCTTGCATGTCGCCGCTGCCTTCGGCCGATCGTGCCTGGCTGCTGCGACTCTGCTTGCACTTTGCTGCCTGCACGGCGCCGCTGCTTGCCTAGCTTCGCTGCTGGCTTAGCGTCGCTGCTTATCTGGCGCCGCTGCCCAAAATGACGTTGCCTGTGCTGTTGCATTGCGCTGCCTGTGCACGAGTTCTGGGTACCCAGGCACCGTTACTTTTGTGTGCACAGCTCTGGGTACCGAGGCACCGTTACTGTGTGCAAGTGTTCGAGGTCTGGGTACCGAAGTACCGTAACTTGTAACTTGTGCGCTGGGCATGGGCGTCGAATGTCTGGTGTTTTGCTATGTTGGGTACCCTGATTTCTCGTTCCTGCCTATGCCCCTGTGTTTGCCTATGCTTTCTGTTTCTTTTAAGGAAGTGCTAACGGGTATGTTGGGCTTAGAGATAACTTATAATTATATTTATTTTAAAGTTATATTAATAGTATGTGGCGCGCTTCATGCGGCGTCACACCCCCTACTTCACCGGGGTTTGGGTGAAAAATATCTAAATTTTGGTTCGAAACGTGATGCTCTACGAATATCTTATATGGTCACAAAGCCTGGAAGTTTAGTGTGAGCCTACCCCGCCCGGTACCTGTTGGCCTTCGCTGGTCGATTCCTCTCCATGGAATGCCTTCAGGTCGGTCAAATCTTGCGCTGCCTCGCTGCTTCGTCCTGACGTCTTGGAGGCGTAGGATCGTGTGGCACCCGGCTCGGTAAGGTTCATCGTAGCGGGGTGTCAGCTTGGCGGCGAATCCTCGATGCCCGGCTTCCAGTCCCGGCGGCGTAAATTGTAGTACCGCTGCTTATTTGGGTACTCATTCCGCAATGTGATGGGGTGTTCAATAATGGGTGGAACCCCCACCAAAGCGTCGAACTTAGTTCGTACAGGCTGTGGAAAGGCCTCCACCTGTTCTTTATCTGTCGCTGCTCCTGTTGCTTCTTCTCCTCCCTGCTGGCCAACCTCGTCTAGTTTCCTCGGTTGTCCCTTTGCGCCTTGCTCGTGTTGTTCCTCTCGTGTCCTGGATTGTCCCTCGGTGTCTCGCTGTATTTCATCTCGCATGGTGATGGTGAGCTCCGCAATGGGCGACACCCCCCTCAATCCGTCTCCGCTTAGTCGGGCCTCCCGTGATGGCCGGATCCTCCGTGTCTCGTTGTTGTAACTCTGCTCGTGCTCCTGTTGGTTCCACTGTGCTTCGCGGGTGCTCGGTGCCTCGCTGTGTGTCCTCAGGTGTCGTGGATCGTCCCTCTCTGCTTTGTTGTCCTTCCTCTGGTGTCCTGCCCTGTCTCTCGGTGTCTCGTTGTCCTTCTCCTGTGTCCTCTCGTGCTCTAGATTGTCCCTCGGTGTCTCTCTCGTGTAGTTCGTCTCTTGCTTGTCCATCCGCCAGTTTGATACGGATCAGTGCTGCTCGCTCGTTCTCCGGTGTGCTCAGCCTGGCCGCCATACGCTCGCTGATGAAGCTGCGTGTGGCTCCCGTGTCGATCGTGACTTCCGTTGTTACTCCCTCGATCCGAACATTCGCGATGGAACGTCCACTCCCGCACCTCAGAGGTGCTACTCCTGCGAACTGCGGTGCGGCGTCTCCAACTTGTTCCCCATCGGCTGAAGACGCGCAGCATTTCCCTTCGACAGCAATCCACAGTGCGCACGGCGTTACGACCGCAGTCCCAACAGAACAACACGCGGATATTACGGCAGTCCGCCTGTAGATGTCCAGGCTGAGCGCAGTTGTTGGCCCACGCGGTGCAGGTCGCCCTTGGTTGCTCCTGTAGGTGGTGTGGGTGGAATGGCTGTCGCTGCTATGGGAGTCAGTGTTGTCGGTGGTTCGTTGTTCGCCACTCGCGGGTTCGGTGGCTTCGGGTTCTCTCTCCATCGATCAACTTGGCTCGTCGCTTGGCGTTGCAAGTCCTTCGTGGTCTCGTACGTGGTCACCAGTTTGCTCAGCTGAGCCAGCGTTTGAAACTCGTGACGGCGGGTGAACAGTTGATACTCCGGCATCATGTTGTCGTAGATCCTGTCCAGCTCCAAAGAACTCCATGAATTCTTGTTTGAATTCTTCCCCGGTGACTTGGTAGAGGGTGTTGACTCTAAACCAATCCTCACCTTGCAATACACCTTGCGGTAGTTGTTGGACGTCAATGTCGTACAACGCTGCCCTTCTCCTCCAGTTGCCATGCAACCCCACGGCAGGTGGCGTCGCCATTGAAGGCTACACCCCATCCCCGTACACGATCGGCCAACTCGTATGGGCCTAACCATCTGTGGCCCGGTCCGCTGGTCCTACTGTTGGCTGGAAATGCCGCACTGGACGCTGGAGCGGGGGGTGGGCGGGCTAGTAGCGCTCCTCGAAGGACTCGCTGCCCGTCGCACTTCCAGACTGGGTATCGGAAGAACGACTTCGGGGGTCGTCTTCCGCCGGCGCCGGTGTCGCGTGAGTCTGCTCCAGGTTGTCTCTGCTCCGGTGTAACTGCGTTTCCCAAAGAAAAAAAAATTTTATTAAATTTAGTCTGGGGAAAATAAAGCAAGAATTAACGATCCAACATTTGCTGCAAAGGGCGGGAAAACCCGGTAAAACCAGATCGGTGGATAAGGTTAGTTATTGGATGTGAAGTTAATTCATAAGGATAGATAATTTAACAGAGTGGAGGGAGGACTCTGAGTTGAAAACTCTAAACAGTCTATTGTAATCAGCACAGAGAACTCGGAAAGGGTCATGCAAGCTGTAATTATTAGGACAAAAGGCTAAAGAAAGTGGCCTAAAATTACGAGTAACTCTAGAAGGAATAAAGAAATTGATTAGGTTAAGTAGAGTGGGGGGAATCTATATCGTACCTTATTAGTTTTACGATAAACATAACACCTAACATAATACGACGGTTAGTTAAAGAAGGTAGGATAATTAGAAGGAGTCTACTAGAATATGGTGGTAAGTCTACACCCGAAACCCAATTAAGACTACGCAAGGCAAAGAGTAGGAACTACTGTCCAGTCCAAATTCTTTGAGGATGAGCTGTAGCTCGCTCTTCCTCCGGAACGCGATCCGACGTGATCCCATGTTGGGCGAGTTTGTTTGTATTTGTTTCCCTTTTCGGCAACGGTAAAGAAAAGTAAAAAAAAATTGTTCGCGAGGTATGTGTGCCGTGTGTCACTGTATCTCTGCCGTCGATAGTTCACGCTATTAAATGTTTACGTAGGATGCGCACAGGGTATCACCGTCTGTGATGTTGACCGTTCTTAGGTCTGAACGCGACTTGGTTTTGTAAAAGTTCACTTTCAGGCCACGATCAAAGATGCTTGCACAAAAAAGTGTTGTCGCGATGGCAGGATCGAAGGATGTTTGCTCGTTTTCAAACGTTTTCGACGGATGCGCACAGGGCATATGTGTCTGTCACCGATGTTGGCGACTTGTGGGTCCGGACGCGACTGAGTTTTTATTAGATGTTCACTTTAGGCCAAAAGGTTTCCCCACACAGAAAAAAATAATTGTTCTCGGTTGGCAGGATCGGCAAGTTTTTTGTTCGTAGGACGCGCACAGGGTATAAAAGTTTTTCACTGTTTTCGATGTTGACGACTGGGAGTACCGGACGCGACTGAGTGCTAGAAATTGTTCACTTTTAGGCCACGATCAACGATGTTTGCACCAGAAATGTCCTCGCGATGGCAGGATCAAAGAATATATTCTTCGCAAATAATCGTTTGCGAAGGACGCGCACAGGGTGTCAAAGTTTTCAATGTTGTGGATGTTGGCCACTGGGAGTACCGGACGCGACTAAGTTTTATAGAAGCTCACTTTAGAAAATAATTGTTCTCGCTTGGCAGGATCAGAGAGTTTATCGCTCGAAGGACGCGCACAGGGTGTAAAAGTTTTCACTGTTGTCGATGTTGACTACTTGGAGTACCGGGCGCGACTGAGTACCTCGGTGTACGGTACCGAGTCTTATGTACGAGTCGCCTGAGCGCTGTCGCCGCTCAGGCTGCGCCGGCGCAGGAAGAATGGTTAAGCAATGGAAAAAAGTAAAATCAGAAGGTACAAATTTGCGCCTACGTCGCGGTGCGCAGTAGTCGTAGACACGTGTGGAACCTGTCCTACGACTAACTACTTAAGAACTATGCCTCGTATGCCTGAAGTGGTGTACCTGCGTACGCTTGCTACTGATGCTCTACGTGAAACTTGCTAATCGTAGACAGGTGTGGAACCTGTCCTACGATTTATATGAAAAACCTATGGACAATATACATGTATCGATGTAAAATATTAGCTAGGTTGGTCTTTAGTCCACGAAAAGATGTTTAAAATTCTCAAGCTAATGTCTAGTCATAGTAGTCCCTGCTCGGGCGCCATCTGTAAGGATGCTTTCTCAGGCTGGGGTACATATCTCAGTCTCGCCAGGGTCTTTACAGAAAATTTATATAAAATTAGCACTATTATGACCTTAACAAGAGAAAAGCTACTGGAGGGTCATACCCTACTGAGATATTACAGGGTATCAGAGGACACATGTGGTACACGTCATGCACATGTACTCGCTGGCCACGTGGATTTCCACGTGGGTTCTACTACCACGTGGTTCGTTTGAGACCTACGCGCACGTGTCGCGTGTCTGGCTGGCTAACTGTCCTGAGGAACGTACGTGACCGCGGGTGCTTTCGCTTGCACTCCCCGTCGCTCGTTGGTGTATTCCACCATTCGCAACTGGGTAAAATACCCGCTCACGCACCACACTTGTCAACTATTGCTCACTCACGACGCCTCTCACGGTTGATCGTTGGTCGTGCAGCACGCCCGTGACCGCCGGTGTTCCCGCAGGTACTCCCACTAGTCGCTCGATGGTGTATTGCACCACGCCGCAACTCGTTGGAGTCCCGCTCACACACCCACTTGCCAACTGGCGCCGCACTCACGACTCACGATCAGCCGCCGGTCGTGCAGAAATGCCCGTGGCCGCAGGTACTTTCGCCTGTACTTCCACAAATCGCTCGGTGGTGTATTGCACCACGCCGCAACTTGTTAAAGCACACGCTCGTGTACCCGCTTGCCAAGTGACGTCTCACTCACGACACGAATCACGAGTAGCCGTTGGCCATGCGGAACGTCCGTGACCGCAGGTGTCTTCGCTTGTACTCCCACAAGTCGCTCGATGGTGTATTGCACCACGCCACAACTCGTTAGAGCACACGCTCACGCACCCACTTGTCACTAACGTTCACTCACGACACGGACCGTGCGTGTGTACGCTCAGAGGCGCCTACTGGTCAGCGGAGCACCGACATACCAGACAGCACTACTCTGCGAATACACACTCACACTGACACACACGTACACGACACTTTTCGCACTGCGCTACAGGGGAAGAATGTTTCACAGAGTATATTTTGAATAATCACTGCAGGCGGGTTTCATTTAAATATTTAACAATATGTTTTATTAATTTTCTTTATGTTTTCCTAGCGCTGATTTCTTATATTCAGTTAGGCCCTGCCTTCCTGCCTACTTCGCACCATCTACGTTAGCTTTTATCTTTGCACTCGATATTGTATTATTTTTTTCTTTCAGGCTCACCTTTCTCCTCCTGCGACAGGATTCATCTTCTTGGTGAAGTCCTTGGTCCTGTATTTGCACTGTTGTCTTTTTTTCCTGGACTGGCACTTGTGACACTTTGATCCCATGTGGGAGAGCTTTCGCTTCTTCTCGTTTGTACTGCGCTCGATCGACTGCCCTTGGCCTAATTTCGGCAGCTTGCATTTCGCTGCTACGCACATGTCGCCGCTGCTGCGTACATGTCGTCGCTGCTTGCCCAACGCCGCTGCTTGCATGTCGCCGCTGCCTTCGGCCGATCGTGCCTGGCTGCTGCGACTCTGCTTGCACTTTGCTGCCTGCACGGCGCCGCTGCTTGCCTAGCTTCGCTGCTGGCTTAGCGTCGCTGCTTATCTGCCGCCGCTGCCCAAAATGACGTTGCCTGTGCCGTTGCCTTGCGCTGCCTGTGCACAAGTTCTGGGTACCCAGGCACCGTTACTTTTGTGTGCACAGCTCTGGGTACCGAGGCACCGTTACTGTGTGCAAGTATTCGAGGTCTGGGTACCGAGGTACCGTAACTTGTAACTTGTGCGCTGGGCATGGGCGTCGAATGTCTGGTGTTTTGCTATGTTGGGTACCCTGATTTCTCGTTCCTGCCTATGCCCCTGTGTTTGCCTATGCTTTCTGTTTCTTTTAAGGAAGTGCTAACGGGTATGTTGGGCTTAGAGATAACTTATAATTATATTTATTTTAAAGTTATATTAATAGTATGTGGCGCGCTTCATGCGGCGTCACACCCCCTTTACTTCACCGGGGTTTGGGTGAAAAATATCTAAATTTTGGTGCGAAACGTGATGCTCTACGAATATCTTATATGGTCACAAAGCCTGGAAGTTTAGTGTGAGCCTACCCCGCCCGGTACCTGTTGGCCTTCGCTGGTCGATTCCTCTCCATGGAATGCCTTCAGGTCGGTCAAATCTTGCGCTGCCTCGCTGCTTCGTCCTGACGTGTCTTGGATGTCTTGGAGGCGTAGGATCGTGTGGCACCCGGCTCGGTAAGGTTCATCGTAGCGGGGTGTCAGCTTGGCGGCAAATCCTCGATGCCCGGCTTCCAGTCCCGGCGGCGTAAATTGTAGTACCGCTGCTTATTTGGGTACTCATCCCGCAATGTGATGGGGTGTTCCGTAATGGGTGGAACCCCCACCAAAGCGTCGAACTTAGTTCGTACAGGCTGTGGAAAGGCCTCCACCTGTTCTTTATCTGTCGCTGCTCCTGTTGCTTCTTCTCCTCCCTGCTGGCCAACCTCGTCTCGTTTCCTCGGTTGTCCCTTTGCGCCTTGCTCGTGTTGTTCCTCTCGTGTCCTGGATTGTCCCTCGGTGTCTTGCTGTATTTCATCTCGCATGGTGATGGTGAGCTCCGCAATGGGCGACACCCCCATCAATCCGCTTAGTCGGGCCTCCCGTGATGGCCGGATCCTCCGTGTCTCGTTGTTGTAACTCTGCTCGTGCTCCTGTTGGTTCCACTGTGCTTCGCGGGTGCTCGGTGCCTCGCTGTGTGTTCTCAGGTGTCGTGGATCGTTCCTCGCTGCTTTGTTGTCCTTCCTCTGGTGTCCTGCCCTGTCTCTCGGTGTCTCGTTGTCCTTCTCCTGTGTCCTCTCGTGCTCTAGATTGTCCCTCGGTGTCTCTCTCGTGTAGTTCGTCTCTTGCTTGTCCATCCGCCAGTTTGATACGGATCAGTGCTGCTCGCTCGTTCTCCGGTGTGCTCAGCCTGGCCGCCATACGCTCGCTGATGAAGCTGCGTGTGGCTCCCGTGTCGATCGTGACTTCCGTTGTTACTCCCTCGATCCGAACATTCGCGATGGAACGTCCACTCCCGCACCTCAGAGGTGCTACTCCTGCGAACTGCGGTGCGGCGTCTCCAACTTGTTCCCCATCGGCTGAAGACGCGCAGCATTTCCCTTCGACAGCAATCCACGGTGCGCACGGCGTTACGACCGCAGTCCCAACAGAACAACACGCGGATATTACGGCAGTCCGCCTGTAGATGTCCAGGCTGAGCGCAGTTGTGGCCCACGCGGTGCAGGTCGCCCTTGGTTGCTCTTGTAGGTGGTGTGGGTGGAGTGGCTGTCGCTGCTGTGGGAGTCAGTGTTGTCGGTGGTTCGTTGTTCGCCACTCGCGGGTTCGGTGGCTTCGGGTTCTCTCTCCATCGATCAACTTGGCTCGTCGCTTGGCGTTGCAAGTCCTTCGTGGTCTCGTACGTGGTCACCAGTTTGCTCAGCTGAGCCAGCGTTTGAAACTCGTGACGGCGGGTGAACAGTTGATACTCCGGCATCATGTTGTCGTAGATCCTGTCCAGCTCCTGTTCCTGGGTGTACTTGGCGCGTCGCATCATCAGTCGTAGTGCCAGTGCGTAGTCCCGGAAACGTTCGTCTCGGCGTTGAGTTCGGGTCCTGATCTCATCCTCGAGCCTGTATAAGTAACGTGGGGGAAGAAAGAACTCCATGAATTCTTGTTTGAATTCTTCCCCGGTGACTTTGTAGAGGGTGTTGACTCTAAACCAATCCTCAGCTTGGCCCGTCGGCTCGTTTCCTACAGCTACACCTTGCGGTAGTTGTTGGACGTCAATGTCGTACAACGCTGCCTTCTCCTCCAGTTGCTCATTGCAACCCCGCGGATCAGTGGCGTCGCCATTGAAGGCTACACCCCATCCCCGTACACGATCGACCAACTCGTATGGGCCTAACCATCTGTGGCCCGGTCCGCTGGTCCTACTGTTGGCTGCAAATGCCGCACTGGACGCTGGAGCGGGTGGGACGTGTCGGCTAGTAGCGCTCCTCGAAGGACTCGCTGCCCGTCGCACTTCCAGACTGGGTATCGGAAGAACGACTTCGGACTCGTCTTCCGCCGGCGCCGGTGAGGTGTCGCGTGAGCCTGCTCCAGGTTGTCTCTGCTCCGGTGTAACTGCATTTCCCAAAGTGGTCTCTAGCTCCAGCAGGCGTTGCAGCTGTTCCTTTGACAGGTCCACTTGATTTGTGAACGCTTTCAGGCGGCTCCGCATCTCCTCCACCGTACCGCTCGTCCAGTCCAAATTCTTTGAGGATGAGCTGTAGCGCGCTCTTCCTCCGGAACGCGATCCGACGTGATCCCATGTTGGGCGAGTTTGTTTGTATTTGTTTCCCTTCTCGGCAACGGTAAAGAAAAGTAAAAAAAAATTGTTCGCGAGGTATGTGTGCCGTGTGTCACTGTATCTCTGCCGTCGATAGTTCACGCTATTAAATGTTTACGTAGGATGTGCACAGGGTATCACCGTCTGTGATGTTGACCGTTCTTAGTAAAAGTTCACTTTCAGTCCACGATCAAAGATGCTTGCACAAAAAGTGTTCTCGCGATGGCAGGATCGAAGGATGTTTGCTCGTTTTCAAACGTTTTCGACGGATGCGCACAGGGTATATGTGTCTGTCACCGATGTTGGCGACTTTTGGGTCCGGACGCGACTGAGTTTTTATTAGATGTTCACTTTAGGCCAAAAGGTTTCTCCACACAGAAAAAAAATAATTGTTCTCGGTTGGCAGGATCGGCAAGTTTTTTCGTTCGCAGGACGCGCACAGGGTATAACAGTTTTTCACTGTTGTCGATGTTGACGACTGGGAGTACCGGACGCGACTGAGTGCTAGAAATTGTTCACTTTTAGGCCACGATCAACGATGTTTGCACCAGAAATGTCCTCGCGATGGCAGGATCAAAGAATATATTCTTCGCAAATAATCGTTTGCGAAGGACGCGCACAGGGTGTCAAAGTTTTCAATGTTGTCGATGTTGACCACTGGGAGTACCGGACGCGGCTGAGTTTTATAGAAGCTCACTTTAGAAAATAATTGTTCTCGCTTGGCAGGATCAGAGAGTTTATCGCTCGAAGGACGCGCACAGGGTGTAAAAGTTTTCACTGTTGTCGATGTTGACTGCTTGGAGCGCTGTCGCCGCTCAGGCTGCGCCGGCGCAGGAAGAATGGTTAAGCAATGAAAAAAAAGTAAAATCAGAAGGTACAAATTTGCGCCTACGTCGCGATGCGCAGTAGTCGTAGACACGTGTGGAACCTGTCCTACGACTAACTACGTAAGAACTATGCCTCGTATGCCTGAAGTGGTGTACCTGCGTACGCTTGCTACTGATGCTCTACGTGAAACTTGCTAATCGTAGACAGGTGTGGAACCTGTCCTACCAAATATATGAAAAACCTATGGACAATATACATGTATCGATGTATATTGTTTGCTACTGATGCCCTGGGTCTCGTGATCCCCTACTAAACCCTGTAAAATATTAGCTAGGTGGGTCTTTAGTCCACGAAAAGATGTTAAAAATTCTCAAGCTAATGTCTAGTCATAGTAGTCCCTGCTCGGGCGCCATCTGTAAGGATGCTTTCTCAAGCTGGGGTACATATCTCAGTCTCGCCAGGGTCTTTACAGAAAATTTATATAAAACTAGCACTATTATGACCTTAACAAGAGAAAAGCTACTGGAGGGTCATACCCTACTGAGATATTACAGGGTATCAGAGGACACACGTGGTACACGTCACGCACATGTACTCGCTGGCCACGTGGATTTCCACGTGGGTTCTACTACCACGGGGTTCGTTTGAGACCAACGCGCACGTGTCGCGTGTCTGGCTGGCTAACTGTCCTGAGGAACGTACGTGACCGCGGGTGCTTTCGCTTGCACTCCACGTCGCTCGTTGGTGTATTCCACCATTCGCAACTGGGAAAAATACCCGCTCACGCACCACACTTGTCAACTATTGCTCACTCACGACGCCTCTCACGGTTGATCGTTGGTCGTGCAGCACGCCCGTGACCGCCGGTGTTCCCGCAGGTACTCCCACTAGTCGCTCGATGGTGTATTGCACCACGCCGCAACTCGTTGGAGTCCCGCTCACACACCCACTTGCCAACTGGCGCCGCACTCACGACTCACGATCAGCCGCCGGTCGTGCAGAAATGCCCGTGGCCGCAGGTACTTTCGCCTGTACTTCCACAAATCGCTCGGTGGTGTATTGCACCACGCCGCAACTTGTTAAAGCACACGCTCGTGTACCCGCTTGCCAAGTGACGTCTCACTCACGACACGAATCACGAGTAGCCGTTGGCCATGCGGAACGTCCGTGACCGCAGGTGTCTTCGCTTGTACTCCCACAAGTCGCTCGATGGTGTATTGCACCACGCCACAACTCGTTAGAGCACACGCTCACGCACCCACTTGTCACTAACGTTCACTCATGACATGGACCGTGCGTGTGTACGCTCAGAGTCGCCTACTGGTCAGCGGAGCACCGACATACCAGACAGCACTACTCTGCGAATACACACTCACACTGACACACACGTACACGACACTTTTCGCACTGCGCTACAGGGGAAGAATGTTTCACAGGGTATATTTTGAATAATCACTGCAGGCGGATTTCATTTAAATATTTAACAATATGTTTTATTAATTTTCTTTATGTTTTCCTAGCGCTGATTTCTTATATTCAGTTAGGTCCTGCCTTCCTGCCTACTTCGCACCATCTACGTTAGCTTTTATCTTTGCACTCGATATTGTATTATTTTTTCTTTCAGGCTCACCTTTCTCCTCCTGCGACAGGATTAATCTTCTTGGTGAAGTCCTTGGTCCTGGATTTGCACTGTTGTCTTTTTTTCACTGGACTGGCACTTGTGTTTGATCCCACGTGGGGGAGCTTTCGCTTCTTCTTGTTTGTACTGCGCTCGATCGACTGCCCTTGGCCTAATTTCGGCAGCTTGCATATCGCTGCTACGCACATGTCGCCGCTGCTGCGTACGTCGTCGCTGCTTGCCCGACGCCGCTGCTTTCATGTCGCCGCTGCCTTCGGCCGATCGTGCCTGCCTGTTGCGACTCTGCTTGCACTTTGCTCCTGCACGGCGCCGCTGCTTGCCTAGCTTCGCTGCTGCCTGCTCGTCGCTGCTGACTGAGCGTCGCTGCTGGCTTAGCGTCGCTGCTTATCTGGCGCCGCTGCCCAAAATACCTGTGCCGTTGCCTTGCGCTGCCTGTGCACGAGTTCTGGGTACCCAGGCACCGTTACTTTTGTGTGCACAACTCTGGGTACCGAGGCACCGTTACTGTGTGCAAGTGTTCGAGGTCTGGGTACCGAGGTACCGTAACTTGTCACTTGTGCGCTGGGCATGGGCGTCGAATGTCTGGTGTTTTGGTAAGTTGGGTACCCTGATTTCTCGTTCCTGCCTATGCCCCTGTCTTTGCCTATGCTTTCTGTTTCTTTTAAGGAAGTGCTACCGGGTATGTTGGGCTTAGAGATAACTTATAATTATATTTATTTTAAAGTTATATTAATAGTATGTGACGCGCTTCATGCGGCGTCATGCGTCGTTGGGTACCCTGATTTCTCGTTCCTGCCTATGCCCCTGTCTTTGCCTATGCTTTCTGTTTCTTTTAAGGAAGTGCTACCGGGTATGTTGGGCTTAGAGATAACTTATAATTATATTTATTTTAAAGTTATATTAATAGTATGTGACGCGCTTCATGCGGCGTCACAACCCAAAGACATATTGTTAGAGAATGCTTGGAGTTCACTTAATAGACAAGCTTCACTTTTCTTGCTTGCATATAAGCGAATGAGGTTATTTTTAATATCATCCCTTATTGCTCTAAGAATAAGCAGTCTGTAAGCCGTTTGATCTGCATCCTATAACGTAAGGATTTCTTCGACGCTAGTTATAAATCTGTCTAATTGTCTAGGAGTCCCGTCAAAAGTCGGAAGGTGGCTAACGAATGTCATAATATCTTTTGTTTTAAATATGATTGGTGGATTGGTGGAAGAGTTAACAGTCGGGGTGATCATGGAGGTGGCAGAATCATTGGTTGACTCCATTGTGAGAGGCTGTATAGGAAGTGAAGGGGAACTTTCTTCGATTGAGGGGATTGATGTTAGTCGGGACCTAGATCGTGTGACCCTTGTAGTGGTAATATGGGCTCCTAATACAGAGTGGGTTGTTTCATTCAAGTTAGTTGGCGTTTTCTTAGGCATTGGAAATAATGATAACAGATAAGAGAAACATAAATTGTTCAATAATAAATCCTTGTTATAAGCTTAGAGTTAATCTTAATTTTAGTAATGGCAACTATTTTTAAATTATATATATATTTTTATAGTTTTTAATAGTTTTTTTTTATTATTATTAATTTTTAGTTGTGTGCGATGATTTGCGTTGTGTTGAATTATCGTAGTTTCTGGAATATAGGAGGTATTAGGCAGATGTGAGTTATTTGTTTTTGTAAAAAAAAAAAAAAAAAAAGTTTACGTATGGTAAGTTTACGTATAAGCAAACATGTGGGAGTTACAAAGTACCAAGCTTTAGTGTATTCAAGGTGAATTGTATTTGCTTTTATCTTAACTTGGAATATTTGGAAGTATGAAACCGTTTTAATGATTGTCAGTCTTTGAAATCGAGCGATTCAGCGATTGATTCCACATAGAAATACAGGAGCAAATTGATGTTGTATTTGTGTTTTTGAGTTTATTATCCATGTCATGCAATTAATACCATGCTCGGCCGACGAATTTTCGTGGCTGTGATTATCAGTGTTTGATTTCACAAGAACATTTTTATAAGTATTACTAGATGACGAAGGTAGCACTGCTATATTTGTATTATTTGTTTTTGATTTTCATTCAGTTTTTGTTTAATTTCCAATCACGGTTACACATTTTTTTTTTATTTTTATTTTAGGTCAATACACATTTTTTAATATTTTCTCACGCTTAATAAATTGACACCCACTTGTTTTTATTTACAATTACTTACGTGTATATTATAATATACACGGGTATATTATGCACTTGTTTACCGGCTGCGCCAGTTACCTCTCGGGAGCTTGAGGGTATTAGTCAAGGTTGAAGGCTCGAAAGAAAACACGTCTGGTCTGTTCGGCTTTTCAGAATCAAGAGACTGGTTACATTTTTAATTGCTAAGTTTACAGATACAAATCATACATCACAGGTACATGATGCAGCTCGGCAGCTACATGTTGCAGTTTGGTGTAGCGGTAAATACGATGTGGCTGCGGCCGGGCTGCACGGTATTTTGACCGGACATATCCGGTTCGTGGCGGTATTGAGAGTCAATGTTGTTGCTGCAGCTGGATTGTACGGTATTTTGTACAGCCAAAAATTGAGAGCCAATGTAGTTGTTTTTGGCGTAGCGGAGTTCTTCCGGCGGCAAGAACTTTCTAGAAGGTTGTGGTGGGTATGTACCATATGGTTTACGATAGGGTCGGGGTATAAAGGGCGCATATGAATGTATGTGAAGTTTGACAACAGGCAAATGCTTCGGCCAACGTGCTGGAAGCCTGAAGTCATTTTTGTGTTTCCCCGTCGAGAGCCTAGAGACTGAGGCACAGGGCCGTAACGACGGTTTTACGGGCTCCTGTGCAATACTTACCTTACAATACTTACTTGCAATACTCCTAGTTGAATTACCTTATTTAATAAATACATATATGACGGAGACTTATTATTGTCTTCTCCCAAAATTTATCTCGTCGTTTTTGAATTATGTAGTGAGTCCCTTATATTGCCATTTTATACCTTTTGACCATTGAAAATGTGCAAATGTATGTAACAGGCAAAAGAAGGCGTGGCAGACCCCACAAAGTATTTACAGTAGAATCAGGTTATAGCGACTTTCAAGGGACCGACGATTTTACGTCGTTATACCCGGAAGACGCACTAACAGAAAAATGTAAAAAAAAATTTTTTTTTGATTATTTTATGGTTGCCATGTTCGTAATATGTTTTGACATAAAACAAATTAATTTTTTAATCAAACAAAAAATTTAATTTAATAACATAGGTTTTTCATAAGTCATATTGTTGTGTGGCTCATTCAGAATTCTTTTGCCACAGTAAAGTTGCGGTCACCCGCTTCCAAGCGCCGAATAATTTGCATTTTTTCTTCGACGGAGAAGAATTTTCGTTTTAAAGACAAGTGGCAAGCGTAAACTGAATGAGCTTATCATGCGCATTTAGTGCATTAACTCACATTTGGCGAATTTACGCATTAAGTTTTATTGAAAAAAAACAGAAAAAACTATAAATATAACGGGACATCTAATGGAATATAGGTATGAGGTCTGCACACGCACGGTGTAAACGTTTTTGTGAAGTCAGTCACTGATAGATACATACATTTCTAACAGGGTAGTTTTATGCTTAAATTTGGTGGCATTATTTTGCTGTATTTTTTTTGGCACGTCGCAATATCCGGTTGAATTATGAAAAATCTCGTCTGTATAAACGGTTTGTCGCTAAAAGCGGAGACGTACTAACCGGAGGTCCTTTCATATAACTTTGTATGGGGACCAACCAAGCCATTGAGTTTCCGTCGCAATAACCAATAACTAACGCTATAAGCGGAGTCGTTATAACCGGATTCTACTGTATATTCTTGCTCAGGATCACTATCCGAGATGATTGAGCCATGTCTGTCTGTCTGGATGTCCGGATGACTAGATGAACACACAGATCTCAGCTATTATAAGAGCTAGAGACACCAAATTTGGAATAAAGGTTCCTATGTACTCGGCGCAGATCAAGTTTATTTCAAATTGTAGGTGCCACGCCCACCACCCCCGCAAATCAATAATTTAATTTTTGAACTCAATTTGTAAGCGCTGTATACAACTTTCTGATTTTAACATATACTAAGCTGAATGAAATATCTACGTAGTCTCCAAATCCGATCGGACAATAAACACAGAAGTTAATTAAGAAACGATGAGCATAAAACCAAGTGCTTCTGTCAGCTAACAAGGGAGGCGTGCGAGCGCGAGGCGCGAGTGCCATCTGTTGGGATTTTATTTTAATGCATAGGAACATACACGTACATACATAGGTCGAAGGGTATCCCACTGTCGCGTGCTGCGCGACTGTTGCTTTTCTTACTGGTTCTAGGCATTCTAGGCACTTGTTTCTCTTTCTCTTATATCCACGCGTAACAACTCTCTAGGGTCACACTCGATTTTAATATGTATCAAGATTTCACAATCAAATACACCACTGGTTCTCTTATCGATAAATCTTAAATAAACTTTTTAAAACAGCATCTCCTTCTCCGACACGGCCATTCTGATAAATTATACGCCCTCGTGTATGTGCTACAATTATAAATCAGAAAATCACACTGTATTAAAGTTTTAGCATTAATTAATTTTAATCTAACAATCAACTTAGTAATTTCTTATTCATTAACAATCTTGTTTCTCCAGTAACATAAACTTCTTTCTTCATATTCCAACTTAAATCCTTCTTCATATTTCATTTCATCATCATTTTTCTTATTTCAACATAAATACTGTTTTAACTTTCATATTTCAACTTAAAAATTTCTTCAAATACATATGTAACTCTTTTTAATTTTCATATTCATCAGTTAAATCCATTTCATATTCTCCCTTTTCTTATGAAAATTAAAAGAGTTATCTGGTGATGGTTCAAGCTGAAATAGAGGACGAAACTGAGGTGCATGATGCAATGTTGGTGGCGCAAAGAAAAGAGATTTCCAAGAATCAAGAAATTCTCTGGTGGAGATAGGAGCAGCAACCGACATGCTTACGCAAATACAAATGCGCAATAGCGTTAATGTGAGTTGCAGTGAGCAGCAAAATAAAGCAGCGCTGGAAAATAATTTAGACGCCCGACAAGATGACGTTGGTATTTCAAATGGTGATGAAATTCAAATTGGTGCGGAATCTGACGACAAAGCTGTCTTCAAGCATGTTTTTAGTGGCAAAGGAAGTAATGTTAGAATTTACTGGTCAAACGTCAGTGCGTAATTGGATAATGCAGTTGCAAAATGTGGCTAGTGCATATAATTTGACCAAAATGCAATGTCGCTTGCTGTGCATGGCAAAACTCAAATGTGTACACTTCAATGGCTTCATGCTGACCCAGCACGCATTATTCAACCTTTTGAGGAGTTGTTGCAGCAATTAAAACTGACATTCGATGGGAAAGTAACTAAAGGAGAATTACGACGCAATTTTGAACGGCGTAACTGGAAGTTTGGAGAGAGTTTTGTAACTTACTATGACAGTAACGTGGGATTGGCGCGAGACGTTAACATGGATGAAGAGGAGTTGGTGGATGGAATTATCGAAGGGATTCCAGTCGACAATCTTCGCATGAAAGCAAAATTGCAGAGTTTTAAAAGTGCTGAAAAAAAGACTGCAAGCTACCATTTCGAGAGAAGGGAAAATGCTATGAATCTGGATCTGCAGAGCATTTGGTAGCTCAATGCTCCAAGAGGAAATCGGAGGGTGAAAATAATTATGTAAGATCAGTTAAAATTTATTTTAGAAAGGTATTAATAAGTCCATTATTACAGAAGCCCTCATAGATTCGGGAAGTTTAGTATCATTTATTAAGATAAGTTTAGTCTAGTTTATTAATATAAGTTTAGTCCCTGATGAAGTGGATCTGCAAGATCACATATTTTGGGCTGAATAAAACCCAGTTAATTACGTTTGGAAAAACACAATGTTATGTAAAGAAACAAGAAGTTAAAATAAATTTTGATTTGATAATTGTTTCCGACGAATCTATGAGGTGTGGAGTAGTTCTGGGTTGAGACTTTGATCTGAAAATTGATTTAGCGGCATTAAAAATTGTTACGTTAGAGCGTATTGAAAATGAAGACCAAAACACTGTTATGTCCACCCTCGGAATGGAATTTATATTTCCTAGATATTGTATATCTGGATATTCTCCGTTCTTTGGCTAGGCCGCCCTCCCCTTTGATTCTTTTGCGGCTAGCAAAATCAGCCTGTGGGGGGGTTCTTTTGGAGAACTTCCTAGCTCTTTTATGAGGGAAGAAACACAAAATAAACTAAAAGAATCTTTGCCACTATGTCTTGGGTCAGAAAATAGAAATGAGAAAAGAAAAGTAAAAGAACAAAACAAAAAAGAAGAAGTGATAGAAATTACTAGAAGAGAATGCGAGAAAAGAACCAATACCCTTCTACGGGGTTCACTTCGGGGACACTACTGGTGTTGGTGTAGGTCCCGCGTCTTTACCCACCCTACCTATGAGTCCTTTTCGCACTAATTTGAAGAACTCCCTGACCTAACATTACCCTTTCATCAACCTTCAGAAATCATTATTAAATTTGTTTAGATTTCCATATTAAACTTCATATAATTCTTCATTTATTTCTTATAAAATATATACATATTAAATTCCTAACCGTTTTCATGTTTAATAATAAGTATTCATATGATCCTAATAATTTAATATCTTAATAATGTAATAAAGAAAAGAATAAAATTTTTTCTAAACCTATGCGAATATCTTATTAATATAAACCTAATATACAAATAAACATTATTTTCAAGATTGCGACGCTAACTCGATATTCGATAAACTCCACAAAAAAACCTATCGATCTAGTCGCATCTCAATGTGTTTACAACTTAGAAGACGCAATTATCGCATTTAATTTTCGTAAATATTCGCGCTGCGCAAGCTAAATTTTATCGGGTGTGATTTTGTGTGTAGTGCCAGTGGATATCCAGTTTATGCTGACATAACAGATAAGTACCTACACAATTTAATCATAATCAGAAAAAGGTCTTAATATGCCATGATCAGTGCCATGCAAACAGCTGTTTTGTGTTTACCCTTGTTGTTTTGATTTGTGGTATCAACAATAAAAATGTTTATTGCTTGCTTAGTTTTCTGTAGTTTTCTTTTTTATATATATATATGTTTATTTTTGTATTATTTTTTTTGTTTGAATGTTGTGCAATTTCCTCGTAAATGGTGTAGTAATAAATATAAAACAAGTGTACACTTACCCCCCAGTTCTCCGTTGGGCCCAATAGATCGTTGGTTGCTAAATGTGTGTTTAAAGTTTATCTTATTTTATAAACTTACATACACCAGAGGCAGAAAATAAAGCAAGATTCGAAAAATTAACAAAAAATTATGGCAACTAAGACAGTTTTCCTTTCCCTAGTATGACATTAACGCACTATTCTAATTTAATTTGCCTAGTCTAACATCACACTGATTTATTTTACTCTTTCGGAATTTAGTTAATCGCCGCAAAAATACCAAGTATAACTCTCAAATAGTTGCTGCCAAATTGTAGCCAGAACTGCAATTGGAACGATCGCCAAACTGTTGCAAAACTCCCGCAAGTGGCACACTGCCGTAAGCTGCTGTGAAACTGCCGTAAGCTGCACACTGCCGTAAGCTGCTGCGAAACTGCCGTAAGCTGCACACTGCCGTAAGCTGCTGCAATGGTGAGTTTTCTTTGCTTCGTTTCTTTGTTTTTGTTCTAACTGATTTTCTTTTTGCTTTTTTTTTTGTGAAATGGATTTCCCTGTCAAACAGATTGTCTTTGCCTGGGCCTTCGGTGTATATAATTATGTCTGGTATTTTCTTTGATTTTTTTATATATGGTGAATTTTTGTCCTCATCGCTCTTCTGTTTTTTTCTTTCCAAAGTTCGCAGATCATGCCCCGTTGCAGAACTCCGCGCCTTCTAGCACTAGGCTGCTAACGCGCCAACGCTGCTTTGCCCGAAATGCTGTTGCACGTAAATTGACACTGCGCCTCGGGCTGTATGGGAAAACTGCCCAACCAGGTAATTAGTATCCAGAATATAATAAAAATTTTTGCTGTTCAACTTACTTCAAAAATTTTTATTTTCTTGGTCACTAACACTTTTTCCGTTTTCTTTCCTCTTTTTTGTCTTTGTTACACAGGCAGTCGTCGCGGAGGAGAATGTATGACTGCGATGATCTAGCAAAATCTAGTAAATCGCCATACTTATTCTCCTCCTTGCCCCCTTTCTTTTCTCTTTCGGACAAGTTACAACACTGACGAGACAACATTAAGGATACCTCATACTTCTATCATAATCCCCGTAAGTATGCAAAGTTGCATTAATTATTTTACTAATTGATTTTTTTCTTACAGATTCCTCACACTTAGCTTTAATTTAATTTAATATATTTTAAGAAACTTTAGTTTTAATATTTATTTATAATGTTAATGTATTAATTATAAGACTCTGTCCGTTCATCACAACCACTGTTTAGTTCGTAGGCGTCCGTAGGGAACTAAACAGAAGTGTGTAGGTTCTCCTTTTATTATGGACGTATGTCCTTCGCGTGATATGTTCCCACTAATTTTCCCTGTAGGTCCTCTAGAATGTAGTAGGAATTTCCTTGCTTTTCACGGACTCTTGACTTTATGAACAGAGGTGCTAGCTTGGCATTCACTCCTTTTTCAAAAGAGCTTTGTAGGAAATTTCTCCTAAACACTTCCTGTCCCACTTTAAAATTTACCTCTTTTGTTCGCAAATTGTATTTCTCGGCTTGCTGTTCATAAGCAATTTTCATATTTGCTTTTAGCTGCTTTCGCATCCTCATTACGGAAGCCACCTACATTCTCCTCCAGCAACCCTAAATTCCTCAAGAGCTTATACTGCGAACCATGGGTAATCATATTGAATCCATATAACGCTTGATATGGAGCACATTTTAGACTCTGGTGCACACTATTTCGCAACGCACAGCTGATTGCTGGAATATGCTCATCCCATGCACTTTGGTCTTTTTCCAAATAAGCCCTAATTGCCGCTATTATTGATCGGTTAACTCTTTCCGATGCATTCGATTGTGGCGAGTACACTGCCGTATATTGGTGTTTTACCCCAAAGGCTGTAAGGAAAGCATTAAAGTCGTGTGCTTTGAATTGCGACCCATTATCGCTAATTAGCAATTCAGGCACTCCATAGGCGAAAAAGATTTGGTTCTGTACCAACTCCATGATTGCCTTTGCTGTGAATTTTCTTAGTGGCCACAGCCAATGAAATTTGGAAAAGTGGTCGAGGCAGCGCCAATATGTCCTTGTTTGCTCCTCGGATAGGGTCCTAATAAGTCAATATAGAGCCTCTGAAAAGGTCTAGAAGATTCGGCTTGTTGACCCATTGGAGGTTTTAAAGTAGTGTTTGGAGCTTTTGTGCTTTTGCATACTTCGCATAGCCGAACATACTCCCTTACTTGTGTCACCATCCCTGGCCAATAATAGCTTCGCCGAATTTGTTCTAATGTTTTCCCTGTGCCGCCATGGGCGCATATTACAGCGTCATGGGCTCGCTTTATTACAGAGTTGGTCAAACTCTGGGGAATCCAGAGTTTCCAACCATTTCTGCTGCCTTCCGAGTCCCCATGGTCATGTTCCGTTCTGATATATAAGTGTTTGCCTATAATATTGCAATCTGGATATGCTTCGGGATCCTCTCCTATTTTCTCCTTCACAACCCTATAGGCTTCTTCATCAAAGCTGGAGGATTCCAGGTCAACTTCTGGCCCATAGTTTTCGATGGCTGCCACTTCATCATTAAACATTCGTGACAGCGCATCTGGCACAACATGTTCCTTCCCTTTTCGGTGGCTAATGTTAAATTTATGTCCCTGTAAATTCATCGCCCATCTCGCTAAGCGCCCTTTTAAGTTTGATTGCCTCATCAGCCAGGACAAGCTAGAGTGGTCAGTCACTACTTCGAATTCCTGTAATTCGAGGTAACATCGGAATCGTTCAATGCCCAAGATGACTGCCAAACACTCTTTTTCTGTCACGCTGTAATTTCTTTGTGCCGAATTAAGTTTTTTCGACATATACGCTACTGGTCTCTCTTCGTTCAAGTCATTCATTTGCACCAGCACCGCGCCCACACCATAGTCGCTGGCATCGCAATGCAAATAAAATTTCCGATTAAAATCGGGATTTTGCAAGACTGGGGCCGAAGTAAGAGCGCTTTTGAGCTGATCAAACGCAGTTTGTGCTTCTTCAGTCCAGCAAAACTTTTTCTTGCCTGAGAGCAAATTTGTAATCGGAGTGGTTAATTCGGCGAAGTTAGCTATAAATCGTCTATACCAACCCGCTAGGCCCAAAAATCCTCTAACTTGTTTTACAGATTTCGGCGCAGGCCAATTGACGATCGATTCAATTTTTCCAGGATCTGTTGCAATGCCTCCTTTTCCGATAATGATATTTCACTTCGGTCACACAAAAACTGCTCTTTTCAATATTCAAGGTTAAATTCGCTTTTCTAAATTGATCAGCCAGGCGCAGCAGTACTGTTAGATGTGCGTCGAAATCTGCCGATACGACACAGAGATCGTCTAAGTATCCAAAGCAACAGTATTTCAATTCGGGAGGAATCACCTCGTCCATGAGACGGCTCATCGTTTGAGGAGCGTTGCACAGCCCGAAAGGCATTACCCGAAATTGGTATAATGGCCTCCCGGGTACTGTGAACGCTGTTATCGGTCGAGATGCGTCCGATAATGGCACTTGCCAATAAGCATCTTTCAGATCAATTTTGCTAATCAGATTGGCTTGCGGTAATCGTGCGAATATGCCTTCGATGCTCGGTAAAGGATATGCATCCTTTTTGGTGCAATCATTCACCTTACGAGCATCCAGACATAAACGTAGTTTCCCTGGCTTCACTACCAGACGCATTGGCGAGCTCCATGCGCTACTGGATTTTTCAATGACTCCTAATTCGATCATACGATCAATCTCCTCAAACATCAGCTTCTCGACAGCCGGAGATACCGGATAAAATCGTTGTTTTATTGGAGTGGCGTCTCCAACTTCGATTTTGTGTTCAAGAAGTGATGTTTTCCCAAGACCCTGGTTAGCAAATGATGGAAATAAAGATTTCACGGCTTCTAATTGCTGTTTTTGTCGCGAATCTAGTGGGTAAGCGTTTGTATCTGCTTCTTCCTCTTTAGAATCCTCCAACTCTAACGAGGAGATCAATCCTGGGGCCAAATTGAATTCTCTCCAAAAATCGATGCCTAGAATGAGATTTTTCTCAATTGACGGAATTACAAAGAGTTTTAAAAGTGTCTCTTTGTCCTTATATGTCACAAGCGCTGAGAGAAAACCTAGCACTTCGTGCGATCTGCCATCTGCCGTTTTTACTTTGGAATTGATTTTTTTTGAATTCTGCCCTTTTTCCCAATATTTGCCCACGCCCACGCAACTAATATTTGCCCCTGTGTCCAATAACCCTTCTTCGGTTACTCCTAAAAAGGAAACCTTAGCGTAAAAACGCCCATCGCTTTCTCTATTTATTATTGAGGACACCAGTAGTCGTTTAGTCAACCTTACGGCTTTCCAAAATTTTCGCAAGCGCTGCGTAGATCGTTTTGGCTTAGTACCCGCATCATTTCCAAATATTCTTTCCCTAACTTTTTCATAATTTGCGAGCCTTGCTTCATAGGGTTGTGTATGCAGGCTTAATGTATTTTTATTTTGAGCACATTTTTCTAATGACATGTCCGGTAACAGCATAGCTCTGGTCAGATTTTCTGAGCTAGCCGGTAAATCAGGTAAATTTGGACTTAGTGTTGCTTCGGGGCCGTTCGTGTCTGACTCACGAATGGTCCCTTGGCTTTTTCCGCTCTCTTTGCCAAACAGTTGGAGCATTGCGGCTTGTAAATGTTCTTTGCCCCGCACCCATAGCAGAAAACTTTGCGATTTTCCAAACACATATCCCAACCATGACCCTCACCGTCACAATTCCAACATCGATAAATTTTTATCGGTGCTTGGATTGCGTCGACATCGCCCAAATTAGGATCTGTGTCTTGTGCACCATTTTCATCTTCCAAAGCTGCCACGTTTCTTCGGCTGACCACCGGATTAGGTGCTGGCTTTGGGAACCGCCGAGTCGCGACTTCACCTAGCAAATTTTCGCGCATTTGCACCAGCTTTCGCAAGTGTGCAATCGAACGAATTTGCACATAAAGCAATTCATGTCGTATCTCGGGCAGTAAATTCCTTGTCAACATCTCAATGAGCTGCTGCTCTGGAATGGATGTTGACATTCGAGAAGCTAGGAGCATGACATCGTCATAAAATACCTCAAATCTCCCCCTGTTTTTGTTTGCGTGCTCTAATCTCTTCTAATATGTCGGTGTCGTTTCGGTAGTCTGTGTATTGCTCTTTTAAAGCCGCTCCAAACTCCCTCCAATTTATTTGAGGATTTTCTTTGCGATACCTCCAATACCACTCTCTAGCTTTCCCCACTAGTAAAATATGTAGATTTTTGCAGACTGAATCAATATCGTTGTTCAGACAGTCTTTGGTTAACGTGGCTACTCGATATAGGAATTCTTCTACGGTGACTCCTTTTGCCGACCCATCAAACTTGAGATTCCAGCTATGGATGAGCTGAGTAATCTTCTCCGGGTTTATTGTCGTGCTGTACCGAGAGCTACTTGACTGCTGACTCGACTCGCTAAAAATCAGGTTTTGTCGGCTCACTTCGGGCGAAACTTGCCTGAGACTGAGGTTGGCTAATTGTCTGGCCACAATACTTTCTAGTTGCGCCCCTAGACGCTCATAATCGATGTTTGGAGACGATGTTCGATTTGCTCTAGTATTTGAGATTCCCCCCCGCCGTGTTTGCCTAACTTCTGCGTTTACTGCGCCCCGTTTCGGTCTTCCGGGGCCTTTAACATTTCTGGGTTGTTGGTTACCCTCTACCGATTCTCCCACTTGAGGGATTTTTTTATACCTCGTGTTGTGAGGATGTGTTTTGGGCACAGCTCCCTCGTTTTGAGCCTCTAGCACCATTTGTTGTTGCTTCGCAGCGGCCGAGGTCGATGGTTCTAACCCCAAATTCATATCTGTACTTTGTGATAACTCTGACCTAGGTAGGTCTTTTAAATCCGTTACTTGTAGCGTTTTCTGGCACGTTTGACAGACTTTAAACTGTCTTACCCAGTCAGAAATGCAAGCTTCATGGAAGCTGTGCTGACATGGTGTAATTAACACTCTTTCTGCTGAGCCGGATTCCCATAATGGCTCTACGCAAATTTCGCATTTTAACATTTGACGGTTTGCATTTTCTGCGGCCAAGTTTTCTGTGCTACGTATTGTTGTCATTTTTTTAGTCTTTATTATTGATTCGTTTTTTTTCAAATTTATTTATTTTTTTTATAATTGTTTAAGTTATAATTTGTTTTTTTTTTTCATTAAATTGATTTCTTCCAGTTGACTCTAGGGTAACGAAGGTTGTGTGCTTTACCCCGCAGTTGAGATAGTGGTGAAGAAGTTAAGAAAGAGAAAGAAATATAGTGAAAAGAAAAACAGTCAAGTCTCAAGAGTCGCTCATATACTCGAGGATAATATTTTGCTATGCCAAATATTATATTTCTAAGAATCCATTTTCTGTCAACGCTTTTCCCTTGCCTTGCTGTATTTTGTTTCTATTATTATTTTATGCCGAGTCTTAGTTTCAGTGGTCGATGTTTAGGACTTGCCTAAATTCGATTTCCAACTGCTATTACTCGCAATATTAATTTTTATCTAGAGGCTTTCAGTAGCTACTACGCATTTTATCGTTTATAATTTTTGACACTTTCTTCGCATCATGCGTTTTACGCTGCCTTGCCCCACGTTGGGCGCCACTTTGTTATGTCCACCCTCGGAATGGAATTTATATTTCCTAGATATTGTATATCTGGATATTCTCCGTTCTTTGGCTAGGCCGGCCTCCCCTTTGATTCTTTTGCGGCTAGCAAAATCAGCCTGTGGGGGGGTTCTTTTGGAGAACTTCCTAGCTCTTTTATGAGGGAAGAAACACAAAATAAACTAAAAGAATCTTTGCCACTATGTCTTGGGTCAGAAAATAGAAATGAGAAAAGAAAAGTAAAAGAACAAAACAAAAAGAAGAAGTGATAGAAATTACTAGAAGAGAATGCGAGAAAAGAACCAATACCCTTCTACGGGGTGCACTTCGGGGACACTACTGGTGTTGGTGTAGGTCCCGCGTCTTTACCCACCCTACCTATGAGTCCTTTTCGCACTAATTTGAAGAACTCCCTGACCTAACATTACCCTTTCATCAACCTTCAGAAATCATTATTAAATTTGTTTAGATTTCCATATTAAACTTCATATAATTCTTCATTTATTTCTTATAAAATATATACATATTAAATTCCTAACCGTTTTCATGTTTAATAATAAGTATTCATATGATCCTAATAATTTAATATCTTAATAATGTAATAAAGAAAAGAATAAAATTTTTTCTAAACCTATGCGAATATCTTATTAATATAAACCTAATATACAAATAAACATTATTTTCAAGATTGCGACGCTAACTAACTATTCGATAAACTCCACAAAAAAACCTATCGATCTAGTCGCATCTCAATGTGTTTACAATTTAGAAGACGCAATTATCGCATTTAATTTTCGTAACGCAAATATTCGCGCTGCGCAAGCTAAATTTTATCGGGTGTGATTTTGTGTGTAGTGCCAGTGGATATCCAGTTTATGCTGACATAACAGATAAGTACCTACACAATTTAATCATAATCAGAAAAAGGTCTTAATATGCCATGATCAGTGCCATGCAAACAGCTGTTTTGTGTTTACCCTTGTTGTTTTGATTTGTGGTATCAACAATAAAAATGTTTATTGCTTGCTTAGTTTTCTGTAGTTTTCTTTTTATATATATATATGTTTATTTTTGTATTATTTTTTTTTGTTTGAATGTTGTGCAATTTCCTCGTAAATGGTGTAGTAATAAATATAAAACAAGTGTACACTTACCCCCAGTTCTCCGTTGGGCCCAATAGATCGTTGGTTGCTAAATGTGTGTTTAAAGTTTATCTTATTTTATAAACTTACATACACCAGAGGCAGAAAATAAAGCAAGATTCGAAAAATTAACAAAAAAATATGGCAACTAAGACAGTTTTCCTTTCCCTAGTATGACATTAACGCACTATTCTAATTTAATTTGCCTAGTCTAACATCACACTGATTTATTTTACTCTTTCGGAATTTAGTTAATCGCCGCAAAAATACCAAGTATAACTCTCAAATAGTTGCTGCCAAATTGTAGCCAGAACTGCAATTGGAACGATCGCCAAACTGTTGCAAAACTCCCGCAAGTGGCACACTGCCGTAAGCTGCTGTGAAACTGCCGAAGCTGCAGCTGCTGGAAACTGCCGTAAGCTGCACACTGCCGTAAGCTGCTGCAATGGTGAGTTTTCTTTGCTTCGTTTCTTTGTTTTTGTTCTAACTGATTTTCTTTTTTGCTTTTTTTTTTGTGAAATGGATTTCCCTGTCAAACAGATTGTCTTTGCCTGGGCCTTCGGTGTATATAATTATGTCTGGTATTTTCTTTGATTTTTTTTTATATGGTGAATTTTTGTCCTCATCGCTCTTCTGTTTTTTTCTTTCCAGAGTTCGCAGATCATGCCCCGTTGCAGAACTCCGCGCCCTCTAGCACTAGGCTGCTAACGCGCCAACGCTGCTTTGCCCGAAATGCTGTTGCAGGTAAATTGACACTGCGCCTCGGGCTGTATGGGAAAACTGCCCAACCAGGTAATTAGTATCCAGAATATAATAAAAATTTTTGCTGTTCAACTTACTTCAAAAATTTTTATTTTCTTGGTCACTAACACTTTTTCCGTTTTCTTTCCTCTTTTTTTTTTTTGTTACACAGGCACCCAGTCGTCGCGGAGGAGAATGTATGACTGCGATGATCTAGCAAAATCTAGTAAATCGCCATACTTATTCTCCTCCTTGCCCCCTTTCTTTTCTCTTTCGGACAAGTTACAACACTGACGAGACAACATTAAGGATACCTCATACTTCTATCATAATCCCCGTAAGTATGCAAAGTTGCATTAATTATTTTACTAATTAATTGATTTTTTTCTTACAGATTCCTCACACTTAGCTTTAATTTAATTTAATATATTTTAAGAAACTTTAGTTTTAATATTTATTTATAATGTTAATGTATTAATTATAAGACTCTGTCCGTTCATCACAACCACTGTTTAGTTCGTAGGCGTCCGTAGGGAACTAAACAGAAGTGTGTAGGTTCTCCTTTTATTATGGCCGTATGTCCTTCGCGTGATATGTTCCCACTAATTTTCCCTGTAGGTCCTCTAGAATGTAGTAGGAATTTCCTTGCTTTTCACGGACTCTTGACTTTATGAACAGAGGTGCTAGCTTGGCATTCACTCCTTTTTCAAAAGAGCTTGGTAGGAAATTTCTCCCAAACACTTCCTGTCCCACTTTAAAATTTACCTCTTTTGTTCGCAAATTGTATTTCTCGGCTTGCTGTTCATAAGCAATTTTCATATTTGCTTTTAGTTGCTTTCGCAGCAGCTGCAGTTGATCCTCATTACGGAAGCCACCTACATTCTCCTCCAGCAACCCTAAATTCCTCAAGAGCTTATACTGCGAACCATGGGTAATCATATTGAATCCATATAACGCTTGATATGGAGCACATTTTAGACTCTGGTGCACACTATTTCGCAACGCACAGCTGTTTGCTGGAATATGCTCATCCCATGCACTTTGGTCTTTTTCCAAATAAGCCCTAATTGCCGCTATTATTGATCGGTTAACTCTTTCCGATGCATTCGATTGTGGCGAGTACACTGCCGTATATTGGTGTTTTACCCCAAAGGCTGTAAGGAAAGCATTAAAGTCGTGTGCTTTGAATTGCGACCCATTATCGCTAATTAGCAATTCAGGCACTCCATAGGCGAAAAAGATTTGGTTCTGTACCAACTCCATGATTGCCTTTGCTGTGAATTTTCTTAGTGGCCACAGCCAATGAAATTTGGAAAAGTGGTCGAGGACTATCAGCAGGCCAATATGTCCTTGTTTGCTCCTCGGATAGGGTCCTAATAAGTCAATATAGAGCCTCTGAAAAGGTCTAGAAGATTCGGCTTGTTGACCCATTGGAGGTTTTAAAGTAGTGTTTGGAGCTTTTGTGCTTTTGCATACTTCGCATAGCCGAACATACTCCCTTTACTTGTGTCACCATCCCTGGCCAATAATAGCTTCGCCGAATTTGTTCTAATGTTTTCCCTGTGCCGCCATGGGCGCATATTACAGCGTCATGGGTTCGCTTTATTACAGAGTTGGTCAAACTCTGGGGAATCCAGAGTTTCCAACCATTTCTGCTGCCTTCCGAGTCCCCATGGTCATGTTCCGTTCTGATATATAAGTGTTTGCCTATAATATTGCAATCTGGATATGCTTCGGGATCCTCTCCTATTTTCTCCTTCACAACCCTATAGGCTTCTTCATCAAAGCTGGAGGATTCCAGGTCAACTTCTGGCCCATAGTTTTCGATGGCTGCCACTTCATCATTAAACATTCGTGACAGCGCATCTGGCACAACATGTTCCTTCCCTTTTCGGTGGCTAATGTTAAATTTATGTCCCTGTAAATTCATCGCCCATCTCGCTAAGCGCCCTTTTAAGTTTGATTGCCTCATCAGCCAGGACAAGCTAGAGTGGTCAGTCACTACTTCGAATTCCTGTAATTCGAGGTAACATCGGAATCGTTCAATGCCCAAGATGACTGCCAAACACTCTCTTTCTGTCACGCTGTAATTTCTTTGTGCCGAATTAAGTTTTTTCGACATATACGCTACTGGTCTCTCTTCGTTCAAGTCATTCATTTGCACCAGCACCGCGCCCACACCATAGTCGCTGGCATCGCAATGCAAATAAAATTTCCGATTAAAATCGGGATTTTGCAAGACTGGGGCCGAAGTAAGAGCGCTTTTGAGCTGATCAAACGCAGTTTGTGCTTCTTCAGTCCAGCAAAACTTTTTCTTGCCTGAGAGCAAATTTGTAATCGGAGTGGTTAATTCGGCGAAGTTAGCTATAAATCGTCTATACCAACCCGCTAGGCCCAAAAATCCTCTAACTTGTTTTACAGATTTCGGCGCAGGCCAATTGACGATCGATTCAATTTTTCCAGGATCTGTTGCAATGCCTCCTTTTCCGATAATGACCCTTATTTCACTTCGGTCACACAAAAACTGCTCTTTTCAATATTCAAGGTTAAATTCGCTTTTCTAAATTGATCAGCCAGGCGCAGCAGTACTGTTAGATGTGCGTCGAAATCTGCCGATACGACACAGAGATCGTCTAAGTATCCAAAGCAACAGTATTTCAATTCGGGAGGAATCACCTCGTCCATGAGACGGCTCATCGTTTGAGGAGCGTTGCACAGCCCGAAAGGCATTACCCGAAATTGGTATAATGGCCTCCCGGGTACTGTGAATGCTGTTATCGGTCGAGATGCGTCCGATAATGGCACTTGCCAATAAGCATCTTTCAGATCAATTTTGCTAATCAGATTGGCTTGCGGTAATCGTGCGAATATGCCTTCGATGCTCGGTAAAGGATATGCATCCTTTTTGGTGCAATCATTCACCTTACGAGCATCCAGACATAAACGTAGTTTCCCTGGCTTCACTACCAGACGCATTGGCGAGCTCCATGCGCTACTGGATTTTTCAATGACTCCTAATTCGATCATACGATCAATCTCCTCAAACATCAGCTTCTCGACAGCCGGAGATACCGGATAAAATCGTTGTTTTATTGGAGTGGCGTCTCCAACTTCGATTTTGTGTTCAAGAAGTGATGTTTTCCCCAAGACCCTGGTTAGCAAATGATGGAAATAAAGATTTCACGGCTTCTAATTGCTGTTTTTGTCGCGAATCTAGTGGGTAAGCGTTTGTATCTGCTTCTTCCTCTTTAGAATCCTCCAACTCTAACGAGGAGATCAATCCTGGGGCCAAATTGAATTCTCTCCAAAAATCGATGCCTAGAATGAGATTTTTCTCAATTGACGGAATTACAAAGAGTTTTAAAAGTGTCTCTTTGTCCTTATATGTCAAAAGCGCTGAGAGAAAACCTAGCACTTCGTGCGATCTGCCATCTGCCGTTTTTACTTTGGAATTGATTTTTTTGAATTCTGCCCTTTTTTCCCAATCGTTTTGCGCCAAAGTCGACCCCACGCAACTAATATTTGCCCCTGTGTCCAATAACCCTTCTTCGGTTACTCCTAAAAAGGAAACCTTAGCGTAAAAACGCCCATCGCTTTCTCTATTTATTATTGAGGACACCAGTAGTCGTTTAGTCAACCTTACGGCTTTCCAAAATTTTCGCAAGCGCTGCGTAGATCGTTTTGGCTTAGTACCCGCATCATTTCCAAATATTCTTTCCCTAACTTTTTCATAATTTGCGAGCCTTGCTTCATAGGGTTGTGTATGCAGGCTTAATGTATTTTTATTTTGAGCACATTTTTCTAATGACATGTCCGGTAAAAGCATAGCTCTGGTCAGATTTTCTGAGCTAGCCGGTAAATCAGGTAAATTTGGACTTAGTGTTGCTTCGGGGCCGTTCGTGTCTGACTCACGAATGGGATCCCTTTGGCTTTTTCCGCTCTCTTTGCCAAACAGTTGGGGCATTGCGGCTTGTAAATGTTCTTTGCCCCGCAACCATAGCAGAAAACTTTGCGATTTTCCAAACACATATCCCAACCATGACCCTCACCGTCACAATTCCAACATCGATAAATTTTTATCGGTGCTTGGATTGCGTCGACATCGCCCAAATTAGGATCTGTGTCTTGTGCACCATTTTCATCTTCCAAAGCTGCCACGTTTCTTCGGCTGAACACCGGATTCTTTCCCCGCGCCCCCGCCCCCCCGGCCCCCCCCCCCGGCCTCTTTCCCTCTCGCCCCCCCCCCCTCCGCCGCCGGCGAGGCACACCTCTAAAAAAAAAAACCCTTTAATCCCGGCCCTGCGGGGGAAATTTTTTCCTTGGTTTTGCCTTGGGCCGCCCCGGCGGCAAAGCCTGTTTTTTAACAGCCAAAGCTAGGGGCCCAACATCATCACAAAAAACCCCCTCCCCCCCCCCTGTTTTTTTGTTTGCGTCCTCTTTCTCTCTTAAAATATGTCGGTGTCGTTTCGGTAGTCTGTGTATTGCTTTTTAAAGCCGCTCCAAACTCCCTCCAATTTATTTGAGGATTTTTTTTGCGGATACCTCAATACCACTCTCTAGCTTTCCCCCACTAGTAAAATATGTAGATTTTTGCAGACTGAATCAATATCGTTGTTCAGACATCTTTGGTTAACGTGGCTACTCGATATAGGAATTCTTCTACGGTGACTCCTTTCCGACCCATCAAACTTGAGATTCCAGCTATGGATGAGCTGAGTAATCTTCTCCGGGTTTATTGTCGTGCTGTACCGAGAGCTACTTGACTGCTGACTCGACTCGCTAAAAATCAGGTTTTGTCGGCTCACTTCGGGCGAAACTTGCCTGAGACTGAGGTTGGCTAATTGTCTGGCCACAATACTTTCTAGTTGCGCCCCTAGACGCTCATAATCGATGTTTGGAGACGATGTTCGATTTGCTCTAGTATTTGAGATTCCCCCGCCGTGTTTGCCTAACTTCTGCGTTTACTGCGCCCCGTTTCGGTCTTCCGGGGCCTTTAACATTTCTGGGTTGTTGGTTACCCTCTACCGATTCTCCCACTTGAGGGATTTTTTTATACCTCGTGTTGTGAGGATGTGTTTTGGGCACAGCTCCCTCGTTTTGAGCCTCTAGCACCATTTGTTGTTGCTTCGCAGCGGCCGAGGTCGATGGTTCTAACCCCAAATTCATATCTGTACTTTGTGATAACTCTGACCTAGGTAGGTCTTTTAAATCCGTTACTTGTGATTTTTCTGGCACGTTTGACAGACTTTAAAAAGTCTTACCCAGTCAGAAATGCAAGCTTCATGGAAGCTGTGCTGACATGGTGTAATTAACACTCTTTCTGCTGAGCCGGATTCCCATAATGGCTCTACGCAAATTTCGCATTTTAACATTTGACGGTTTGCATTTTCTGCGGCCAAGTTTTCTGTGCTACGTATTGTTGTCATTTTTTTAGTCTTTATTATTGATTGTTTTTTTTTTCAAATTTATTTATTTTTTTATAATTGTTTAATATAATTTGTTTTTTTATTAAATTGATTTCTTCCAGTTGACTCTAGGGTAACGAAGGTTGTGTGCTTTACCCCGCAGTTGAGATAGTGGTGAAGAAGTTAAGAAAGAGAAAGAAATATAGTGAAAAGAAAAAACAGTCAAGTCTCAAGAGTCGCTCATATATTCTGAGGATAATATTTTGCTATGCCAAATATTATATTTCTAAGAATCCATTTTCTGCCAATTTTCCTTGCCTTGCTGTATTTGTTTCTATTATTATTTTATGCCGAGTCTTAGTTTCAGTGGTCGATTTTTTGAGACTTGCCTAAATTCGATTTCCAACTGCTATTACTCGCAATATTAATTTTTATCTAGAGGCTTTCCAGTAGCTACTACGCATTTTATCGTTTATAATTTTTGACACTTTCTTCGCATCATGCGTTTTGCCTCTTGCCCCACGTTGGGCGCCACTTTGTTATGTCCGCCCTCGGAATGGAATTTATATTTCCTAGATATTGTATATCTGGATATTCTCCGTTCTTTGGCTAGGCCCCCCCCCCCTTTGATTCTTTTGCGGCTAGCAAAATCAGCCTGTGGGGGGTTCTTTTGGAGAACTTCCTAGCTCTTTCTTTGGGATGAGGGAAGAAACACAAAATAAACTAAAAGAATCTTTGCCACTATGTCTTGGGTCAGAAAATAGAAATGAGAAAAGAAAGTAAAAGAACAAAACAAAAAAAGAAGTGATAGAAATTACTAGAAGAGAATGCGAGAAAAGAACCAATACCCTTCTACGGGTGCACTTCGGGGACACTACTGGTGTTGGTGTAGGTCCCGCGTCTTTACCCACCCTACCTATGAGTCCTTTTCGCACTAATTTGAAGAACTCCCTGACCTAACATTACCCTTTCATCAACCTTCAGAAATCATTATTAAATTTGTTTAGATTTCCATATTAAACTTCATATAATTCTTCATTTATTTCTTATAAAATATATACAAATTAAATTCCTAACCGTTTTCATGTTTAATAATAAGTATTCATATGATCCTAATAATTTAATATCTTAATAATGTAATAAAGAAAAGAATAAAATTTTTCTAAACCTATGCGAATATCTTATTAATATAAACCTAATATACAAATAAACATTATTTTCAAGATTGCGACGCTAACTAACTATTCGATAAACTCCACAAAAAAACCTATC
Organism: Zaprionus nigranus; assembly: GCA_018903425.1. NCBI lineage: Eukaryota > Metazoa > Arthropoda > Insecta > Diptera > Drosophilidae > Zaprionus > Zaprionus nigranus. The sequence goes on along the minus strand of JAEIGD010000082.1, from coordinate 3,518 downwards.
GATCTAGTCGCATCTCAATGTGTTTACAATTTAGAAGACGCAATTATCGCATTTAATTTTCGTAAATATTCGCGCTGCGCAAGCTAAATTTTATCGGGTGTGATTTTGTGTGTAGTGCCAGTGGATATCCAGTTTATGCTGACATAACAGATAAGTACCTACACAATTTAATCATAATCAGAAAAAGGTCTTAATATGCCATGATCAGTGCCATGCAAACAGCTGTTTTGTGTTTACCCTTGTTGTTTTGATTTGTGGTATCAACAATAAAAAATGTTTATTGCTTGCCAGTTTTCTGTAGTTTTCTTTTTATATATATATATGTTTATTTTTGTAATTTTTTTTTTGTTTGAATGTTGTGCAATTTCCTCGTAAATGGTGTAGTAATAAATATAAAACAAGTGTACACTTACCCCCAGTTCTCCGTTGGGCCCAATAGATCGTTGGTTGCTAAATGTGTGTTTAAAGTTTATCTTATTTTATAAACTTACATACACCAGAGGCAGAAAATAAAACAAGATTCGAAAAATTAAAAAAAAATATGGCAACTAAGACAGTTTTCCTTTCCCTAGTATGACATTAACGCACTATTCTAATTTAATTTGCCTAGTCTAACATCACACTGATTTATTTTACTCTTTCGGAATTTAGTTAATCGCCGCAAAAATACCAAGTATAACTCTCAAATAGTTGCTGCCAAATTGTAGCCAGAACTGCAATTGGAACGATCGCCAAACTGTTGCAAAACTCCCGCAAGTGGCAACACCGCCGTAAGCTGCCGTGAAACTGCCGTAAGCTGCACACTGCCGTAAGCTGCTGCAGCTGCCCACTGGCCTGCAATGGTTTTCTTTGCTTCGTTTCTTTGTTTTTGTTTTAACTGATTTTCTTTTTTGCTTTTTTTTTTGTGAAATGGATTTCCCTGTCAAACAGATTGTCTTTGCCTGGGCCTTCGGTGTATATAATTATGTCTGGTATTTTCTTTGGATTTTTTATATATGGTGAATTTTTGTCCTCATCGCTCTTCTGTTTTTTTCTTTCCAGAGTTCGCAGATCATGCCCCGTTGCAGAACTCCGCGCCCTCTAGCACTAGGCTGCTAACGCGCCAACGCTGCTTTGCCCGAAATGCTGTTGCACGTAAATTGACACTGCGCCTCGGGCTGTAAGGAAAACTGCCCAACCAGGTAATTAGTATCCAGAATATAATAAAAATTTTTGCTGTTCAACTTACTTCAAAAATTTTTATTTTCTTGGTCACTAACACTTTTTCCGTTTTCTTTCCTCTTTTTTTTTTGTTACACAGGCACCAGTCGTCGCGGAGGAGAATGTATGACTGCGATGATCTAGCAAAATCTAGTAAATCGCCATACTTATTCTCCTCCTTGCCCCTTCTTTTTTCTTTTCGGACAAGTTACAACACTGACGAGACAACATTAAGGATACCTCATACTTCTATCATAATCCCCGTAAGTATGCAAAGTTGCATTAATTATTTTACTAATTAATTGATTTTTTTTTTCTACAGATTCCTCACACTTAGCTTTAATTTAATTTAATATATTTTAAGAAACTTTAGTTTTTAATATTTATTTATAATGTTAATGTATTAATTATAAGACTCTGTCCGTTCATCACAACACGAAGCAAGAAATTAGTGTATTGGAAGATGAAAATTTAGTAAATGAACTGCCAATGCAGGAAATAAAATTAGTTAAATTTTTTAGATAGCAGAAAGTTAGAAGAGAAGATGAAGAAGAAGATCTAATTGTTAGATGACAAATTGTTAGATGAGGAATTGTTAGAAATGAAAAGTAAGAGTAAGTTATTAGACAATGAATTACGTAGTTAGTGAGAGATTACGAAAATTAAAAGATAATACAAAAGGGCATGCACAGGTAAATGATAATTTTGAAGAAGCTTTATTACAGATTTGCATTTTAGACAATGAAGTAAAAGGAACATTCATACAATATTGGGGGAACAGGTAGACTGGCAAGTGCGATGTGAATTAGAGACAATTTTAAGAACGATATATGTTAATGGGAAAAGCCTATTATGCCAGAGGATAAATGCGGAATGAATATTACGGTAGAGAATTAAAAAACGTTTTAGTTGTTCACCATGAAGACTATTATATGTAGAGAGAAGGATTACAGGTGATGTTAGATGAGTATATGCGGGATGGTATAATACGAGAGAGCAGTTCAAAAGTATGCATCGCCAATAGTGTTAGTTAAAAAAAATCAGATGAGCTAAGAATGTGTATTGATTTTAGGTGATAAAAGACAACTATCCTTTACCGTTAATAGATGATTGCTTGATAGGTTAGTAAATAAAACAATATTTACGAAGTTGGATTTAAAAATGGTTATTTCCATGTGTTTATGGATAAGGAATCGATAAATATAACTTCCTTTGTCACTCCCTTTAGGCCAATACGAATTTTTAAGAATGCCAATGGGGTTGAAAACAGCTCCACAAGTTTTTCAAAGATTTGTTAATAATATATTTAGGGACATGATAAAAGAAAATAAAGGTATGGATGATATTATGATTGCGAGTGCAGGTATGAAGGAACATTTACTAATTTGAAAGAAGTCTTTAAGCGTTTAGTGGAAAATGAACTAGAATTAAGGATAGACAAGTGTGAATTTTTACAGGATAAGGTTAAGTATTTGGGATTTGAGATAAGTAAAGATGGCATTAGCGCAGAAGGAAAGGGATTGGAAGCAGTTAGAAATTTTCCATACCAGTGAAAAACGCAGTCTGTTCATAGTTTCCTGGGGTTGTGTTCTTATTTTAGAAGATTTATAAAAAACTTTTCGACGATAGCGAAACCGTTATATGATTTATTAAAAAGGATACAAAGTTTAAATTTGAGGAAAAAGAGTTAGATTGCTTTCAACAGTTAAAGGATAAATTAGTTGAGGCGCCGGTTTGGCCATGTTTGATCATAAGAAGGAAACTGAACTTCATTGTGATGCCAGTGCATTTGGATTTGGGGCGGTATTGATGCTAAAAGAGCATGATGGAAAATGGCATCCGGTATTTTTATTTTTCGAAAAGGACAACAGAAACAGAAACCAAATACCATAGTTTCGAATTAGAAACTTCTAGCAATTATATATGCTTTACGGAGATTTAGGATATATTTGCAAGGCAGACACTTTAAGATAGTGACAGATTGTAATTCTTTAACGTTAATGTTAAATAAGATTGAGCTTTAATCAGAGAATTGCAAGAATTCTCATGAATTGGATGGGGCATAGAGCGGGTAAAACAAATGCAACATGTAGATGCACTTAGCAGATGTAATGATGCAATTATGATCACTGAGACAAATAGTTTTGAAACCACTTGATAATTGCTCAAGCCAAAGATGAAAAGCTACAGAATATTAAAAAATTGTTTGAGGAAAATGAGTATAAGCTTTACGAAATGAGGAATGGCATTGTGTAAAGAAAAGACACTTTTAAACACTTTTACAAGTTTATTTAACCGCTAATGTAGAAGATTGTACG
>JAEIGD010000205.1:0-111097 GCA_018903425.1 Zaprionus nigranus | reverse complement strand
CCAAAAGAACAAAAGACCAACGAACTAAAGACCAATGAACTAAAGACCAAAGACTAATGAACTAAAGACCAAAAGACTAATGAACTAAAGACCAAAAGACCAACGAACTAAAGACCAAAGATCAATGAACTAAAGACCAAAAGACTAATGAACTAAAATCAGGGATTTAGTTCGTTAGTTCAATTTGAGGAGTTCAAGCGAACTAACTCTGAACTAAACGGCACAACTCTACTTGACAGGTCCGGCAACCCTTTCTTGACTTTCTCCCTTCTCTATTGACGCAGAATTGCAATACGTTTATTCCTTATTTGCTTTCAATTGAAATTGACTTCTGCTCAAGTTTTGAGTTTTTCAAACTTATTTCAAGGTAAAAAATGTTGCTCTAGTTTGTAAGTGATTGTTTTTTTAAGTGATTGTATTCGTTGATTTTCTAGTTGCTGTGTAAGTTGTAAAATAAAAGGCAAATCGTTTCTGTCATACATTGTTGCTGGACGCAGTACATTTAGTTGACTTTTTAAAATGTCTGAATTTAATACCCGTAACGGAGCTTCGATTAATTTCGGCAAAAGAAAGGCCAGTTATGCAGCTGCAGGCGGTCAAAAGTCAAAAAAAAACTAAATCCACTAACAATAACAAGAACGCCGCCAAGAACAACAACAACAACGCAGAGCCTCCGCAACCAACACTTGCAAAAGAGACTCACTTGGTGGAGAAGATATTGAAAAAGCGCTATGTGGGCGGGCGGCCTCAGCTGCTATTGAAATGGCGGAACTTTCCCGAAACGGAGAATACCTGGGAGCCCATTGAGAATCTAGGCGGAGAATGCATGGGAATGTTGGCCGACTTTGAAGCCAAAATGTTTGCTGAGCAATGCAAGAATAGGAACAAGGATAAATCGAAACCAAATCAAGATGAGAAATCCATTGGCAAAGCTTCGCACTAAACGTAACAGCAGCCTCGTATGCCTCTCACGGGTTTGACTGGATTCAGGCAAACTGTCACACACGACTTTTCGGTTGATAAACAAGTCTAACAGTCGACCAAGCGCGACGCATGTGCTGCTCTCATTCATCAAACGCAGCATATGTATGCATATCTTTACCGTATATAAAACACATACCAACATATCTACGCCAACATCATGTACTTAGGTAATTAGTAGCGAGTTTTCTTCAGTTTTTTGTTTTTATTTGAAATTAACGCTTTCTGTATTGTTATCATGAGAAATCTGTCAATGACATTGTCCATGACGTATAGTGTATGTAAAATACACCTCGATATGAGCATTATTTCTGGGAAAAGTACAATTAAGATACAACCAACAATTGTAAAAACATGTACAGCTAAATAAAAAAACACGGGTGAAGCATAAAAATAACAACACACTAGCATTGGCCAATTAAAATACTTGCATTTTCACATTATTTCCGCTTTATTCACCTGCAGTTCAGCTCGAAAAACGAGTTTAAAAACTCGATCAAAAAACATACCTGAAGTGGTGCACCTTTTACATACAAACACCCTTAAGAAATGGTAAACAACAAATCAAAGAGCACACATGATTTTTAAACTGCATTTCCTATTGCCAACTACTGATGTGGTGCGGACTATCCTAAGCTTTAAATTCATCGCAGTGGAATTATCAAATATGCTATCGATAGCGAAAACTCTTTGCTTGACAGAAGAGTTGTTGATTTGGAGTTCGTTTCAGGGACTTAGTTCATTAGTTCATTTTTTGATGAACTATAGTTAAATCTTTAGTTCGTTCGTTCGAGTCTTAGTTCGTTATATAGTTCAATCTTTTGGTCTTCGAGTCTTTTAGTTCGTTATATAGTTCAATCACTAAGCAATGAACACATAGAGACGTCAAACAGCCCTGAAGCAGTTTGAGAGTCATTTTTCAAAACGGCTGCCCCACAGAAGAAGAAGAACAGAAGCAGACTTCGGCTGAACGACCCCCTAGGCTCTCAACGCCGAAACACAAAATTGACTTCAGGTTGCCAGCGCGCTGGCACGAGCATTGCCTATTGCCAAATGTGCTTCACAAGCACCGCATACATTCATACGCGGGCCGTGCATGCATACACGCACACATGGAAACGATCGTACAGCGCAAAGAAGTACGCACATGCTTATCGTTCCGCTGTCGTTGTGCGACTGAAGCAGTTTTGATGCTTTGCACTGTTTGTACTGAGAGCCGAACAGTGAGCTGACCCGGTCGAGCGTTCAGCCGAAGTCTGCTTCTGTTCTTCTTCTTCTGTGGGGCAGCCGTTTTGAAAAATGACTCTCAAACTGCTTCAGGGCTGTTTGACGTCTCTATGTGTTCATTGCTTAGTGGTTCAATCTTTAGTTCGTTCGTTCGAGTCTTTTGGTCTTTAGTTCGTTCGTCAAAATCTTGTTCTTTCATTGACATCGTACAATTTTGCCATTCTCCGCGCATGTTTGCAACTGTCGATCGTAAAAAGTAAATGTTTTAAATAAAAAATAGTTGCATGTGGTATTAAAAATATATTAGGCTTAATTATGTTTAAATTTAAATTAAAAATAAAAATCAAAATTCAAAAACTAACAAAAAAATAGAATATATTATTACTAGAATATTGGCTTCAAGTTAAAAAGGAACTTCATGTTTTTGGTTGATATTAATATGTTGGCTAAGAATATAAATTAAATAATGTAACTATTCAATATTATTATGCAGGAATGTGAGCTTATCGACCTTGTTTGGTTGCAACAAGCTCCTTGGTCTGTTACTATCTATCGGTCTAACGAACGAACTAAAGGAACGAACAAAATACTCGAAGACCAAAAGAACAAAAGACCAACGAACTAAAGACCAATGAACTAAAGACCAAAAGACTAATGAACTAAAGACCAAAAGACTAATGAACTAAAGACCAAAAGACCAACGAACTAAAGACCAAAAGATCAATGAACTAAAGACCAAAAGACTAATGAACTAAAATCAGGGATTTAGTTCGTTAGTTCAATTTGAGGAGTTCAAGCGAACTAACTCTGAACTAAACGGCACAACTCTACTTGACAGGTCCGGCAACCCTTTCTTGACTTTCTCCCTTCTCTATTGACGCAGAATTGCAATACGTTTATTCCTTATTTGCTTTCAATTGAAATTGACTTCTGCTCAAGTTTTGAGTTTTCAAACTTATTTCAAGGTAAAAAATGTTGCTCTAGTTTGTAAGTGATTGTTTTTTAAGTGATTGTATTCGTTGATTTTCTAGTTGCTGTGTAAGTTGTAAAATAAAAAGGCAAATCGTTTCTGTCATACATTGTTGCTGGACGCAGTACATTTAGTTGACTTTTTAAAATGTCTGAATTTAATACCCGTAACGGAGCTTCGATTAATTTCGGCAAAAGAAAGGCCAGTTATGCAGCTGCAGGCGGTCAAAAGTCAAAAAAAAACTAAATCCACTAACAATAACAAGAACGCCGCCAAGAACAACAACAACAACGCAGAGCCTCCGCAACCAACACTTGCAAAAGAGACTCACTTGGTGGAGAAGATATTGAAAAAGCGCTATGTGGGCGGGCGGCCTCAGCTGCTATTGAAATGGCGGAACTTTCCCGAAACGGAGAATACCTGGGAGCCCATTGAGAATCTAGGCGGAGAATGCATGGGAATGTTGGCCGACTTTGAAGCCAAAATGTTTGCTGAGCAATGCAAGAATAGGAACAAGGATAAATCGAAACCAAATCAAGATGAGAAATCCATTGGCAAAGCTTCGCACTAAACGTAACAGCAGCCTCGTATGCCTCTCACGGGTTTGACTGGATTCAGGCAAACTGTCACACACGACTTTTCGGTTGATAAACAAGTCTAACAGTCGACCAAGCGCGACGCATGTGCTGCTCTCATTCATCAAACGCAGCATATGTATGCATATCTTTACCGTATATAAAACACATACCAACATATCTACGCCAACATCATGTACTTAGGTAATTAGTAGCGAGTTTTCTTCAGTTTTTTGTTTTTATTTGAAATTAACGCTTTCTGTATTGTTATCATGAGAAATCTGTCAATGACATTGTCCATGACGTATAGTGTATGTAAAATACACCTCGATATGAGCATTATTTCTGGGAAAAGTACAATTAAGATACAACCAACAATTGTAAAAACATGTACAGCTAAATAAAAAAACACGGGTGAAGCATAAAAATAACAACACACTAGCATTGGCCAATTAAAATACTTGCATTTTCACATTATTTCCGCTTTATTCACCTGCAGTTCAGCTCGAAAAACGAGTTTAAAAACTCGATCAAAAAACATACCTGAAGTGGTGCACCTTTTACATACAAACACCCTTAAGAAATGGTAAACAACAAATCAAAGAGCACACATGATTTTTAAACTGCATTTCCTATTGCCAACTACTGATGTGGTGCGGACTATCCTAAGCTTTAAATTCATCGCAGTGGAATTATCAAATATGCTATCGATAGCGAAAACTCTTTGCTTGACAGAAGAGTTATTGATTTGGAGTTCGTTTCAGGGACTTAGTTCATTAGTTCATTTTTTTGATGAACTATAGTTAAATCTTTAGTTCGTTCGTTCGAGTCTTAGTTCGTTATATAGTTCAATCTTTTGGTCTTCGAGTCTTTTAGTTCGTTATATAGTTCAATCACTAAGCAATGAACACATAGAGACGTCAAACAGCCCTGAAGCAGTTTGAGAGTCATTTTTCAAAACGGCTGCCCCACAGAAGAAGAAGAACAGAAGCAGACTTCGGCTGAACGCTCGACCGGGTCAGCTCGCTGTTCGGCTCTCAGTACAAACAGTGAATAGCATCAAAACTGCTTCAGTCGCACAACGACAGCGGAACGATAAGCATGTGCGTACTTCTTTGCGCTGTACGATCGTTACCATGTGTGCGTGTATGCATGCACGGCCCGCGTATGAATGTATGCGGTGCTTGTGAAGTTTGGCAATAGGCAAATGCTTCGGCCAGCGTGCTGGCAGCCTGAAGTCAATTTTGTGTTTCGGCGTCGAGGCCTAGAGACCGAGGCACAGGGCCGTAGTGAGGGTTTTACGGGCCCCTGTGCAATACTTATCAGGGACTTCTACTTAAATTACCTTAATTAATAAATATATTTGTGATTACCAAAGGAATTAAATTGTACAAATATATCCCCATTAATAACATTTTTATGTTTGGTAACAGTGAGCCCCTGACTGTTGAGAGCCCTTCTGTACCGCACACCCTGCGCACTTTTAGCTACGGGCCTGGCCAGCGTGAAATCAACTGTGTGTTTGTTTTTGTCTTTGTCATCGAGAGCTAAGAGACCGAATTACAGTGAGCCAAAATGGTTATTTGGCGGCAATTATTTTAGCATCTGAAAACATGTGTATTTATGTTTAATTTTTGAGAATATGGATTGAATATTCATATTTATATTATATTTTGTAGAGCAAAATTATAATATCAAAAATAAGTTTTGATAATTATAAATTTTTTGTATATGACTTTACCAATATTGACAAAATTTGTGAATTAAAATAAAAAATTCGGAATACATAAATATGTAATTACTAAATAAAATTATCCTTATAGAACAGAGGAGGTTTTAACATTTTCGCCGCAAGATAACCATTTTTGCCCACTGTACCTGTCTCTAGGCTCTCAACGCCGAAACACAAAATTGACTTCAGGCTGCCAGCGCGCTGGCCGAAGCATTGCCTATTGCCAAACTTCACAAGCACCGCATACATTCATACGCGGGCCGTGCATGCATACACGCACACATGGAAACGATCGTACAGCGCAAAAAGTACGCACATGCTTATCGTTCCGCTGTCGTTGTGCGACTGAAGCAGTTTTGATGCTTTGCACTGTTTGTACTGAGAGCCGAACAGCGAGCTGACCCGGTCGAGCGTTCAGCCGAAGTCTGCTTCTGTTCTTCTTCTTCTGTGGGGCAGCCGTTTTGAAAAATGACTCTCAAACTGCTTCAGGGCTGTTTGACGTCTCTATGTGTTCATTGCTTAGTGGTTCAATCTTTAGTTCGTTCGTTCGAGTCTTTTGGTCTTTAGTTCGTTCGTCAAAATCTTGTTCTTTCATTGACATCGTACAATTTTGCCATTCTCCGCGCATGTTTGCAACTGTCGATCGTAAAAAGTAAATGTTTTAAATAAAAAATAGTTGCATGTGGTATTAAAAATATATTAGGCTTAATTATGTTTAAATTTAAATTAAAAATAAAAATCAAAATTCAAAAACTAACAAAAAAATAGAATATATTATTACTAGAATATTGGCTTCAAGTTAAAAAGGAACTTCATGTTTTTGGTTGATATTAATATGTTGGCTAAGAATATAAATTAAATAATGTAACTATTCAATATTATTATGCAGGAATGTGAGCTTATCGACCTTGTTTGGTTGCAACAAGCTCCTTGGTCTGTTACTATCTATCGGTCTAACGAACGAACGGCAAAATACTCGAAGACCAAAAGAACAAAAGACCAACGAACTAAAGACCAATGAACTAAAGACCAAAAGACTAATGAACTAAAGACCAAAAGACTAATGAACTAAAGACCAAAAGACCAACGAACTAAAGACCAAAAGATCAATGAACTAAAGACCAAAAGACTAATGAACTAAAATCAGGGATTTAGTTCGTTAGTTCAATTTGAGGAGTTCAAGCGAACTAACTCTGAACTAAACGGCACAACTCTACTTGACAGGTCCGGCAACCCTTTCTTGACTTTCTCCCTTCTCTATTGACGCAGAATTGCAATACGTTTATTCCTTATTTGCTTTCAATTGAAATTGACTTCTGCTCAAGTTTTGAGTTTTCAAACTTATTTCAAGGTAAAAAATGTTGCTCTAGTTTGTAAGTGATTGTTTTTTAAGTGATTGTATTCGTTGATTTTCTAGTTGCTGTGTAAGTTGTAAAATAAAAGGCAAATCGTTTCTGTCATACATTGTTGCTGGACGCAGTACATTTAGTTGACTTTTTAAAATGTCTGAATTTAATACCCGTAACGGAGCTTCGATTAATTTCGGCAAAAGAAAGGCCAGTTATGCAGCTGCAGGCGGTCAAAAGTCAAAAAAAACTAAATCCACTAACAATAACAAGAACGCCGCCAAGAACAACAACAACAACGCAGAGCCTCCGCAACCAACACTTGCAAAAGAGACTCACTTGGTGGAGAAGATATTGAAAAAGCGCTATGTGGGCGGGCGGCCTCAGCTGCTATTGAAATGGCGGAACTTTCCCGAAACGGAGAATACCTGGGAGCCCATTGAGAATCTAGGCGGAGAATGCATGGGAATGTTGGCCGACTTTGAAGCCAAAATGTTTGCTGAGCAATGCAAGAATAGGAACAAGGATAAATCGAAACCAAATCAAGATGAGAAATCCATTGGCAAAGCTTCGCACTAAACGTAACAGCAGCCTCGTATGCCTCTCACGGGTTTGACTGGATTCAGGCAAACTGTCACACAGACTTTTCGGTTGATAAACAAGTCTAACAGTCGACCAAGCGCGACGCATGTGCTGCTCTCATTCATCAAACGCAGCATATGTATGCATATCTTTACCGTATATAAAACACATACCAACATATCTACGCCAACATCATGTACTTAGGTAATTAGTAGCGAGTTTTCTTCAGTTTTTTGTTTTTATTTGAAATTAACGCTTTCTGTATTGTTATCATGAGAAATCTGTCAATGACATTGTCCATGACGTATAGTGTATGTAAAATACACCTCGATATGAGCATTATTTCTGGGAAAAGTACAATTAAGATACAACCAACAATTGTAAAAACATGTACAGCTAAATAAAAAAACACGGGTGAAGCATAAAAATAACAACACACTAGCATTGGCCAATTAAAATACTTGCATTTTCACATTATTTCCGCTTTATTCACCTGCAGTTCAGCTCGAAAAACGAGTTTAAAAACTCGATCAAAAAACATACCTGAAGTGGTGCACCTTTTACATACAAACACCCTTAAGAAATGGTAAACAACAAATCAAAGAGCGCACATGATTTTAAACTGCATTTCCTATTGCCAACTACTGATGTGGTGCGGACTATCCTAAGCTTTAAATTCATCGCAGTGCAATTATCAAATATGCTATCGATAGCGAAAACTCTTTGCTTGACAGAAGAGTTATTGATTTGGAGTTCGTTTCAGGGACTTAGTTCATTAGTTCATTTTTTGATGAACTATAGTTAAATCTTTAGTTCGTTCGTTCGAGTCTTAGTTCGTTATATAGTTCAATCTTTTGGTCTTCGAGTCTTTTAGTTCGTTATATAGTTCAATCACTAAGCAATGAACACATAGAGACGTCAAACAGCCCTGAAGCAGTTTGAGAGTCATTTTCAAAACGGCTGCCCCACAGAAGAAGAAGAACAGAAGCAGACTTCGGCTGAACGCTCGACCGGGTCAGCTCGCTGTTCGGCTCTCAGTACAAACAGTGAATAGCATCAAAACTGCTTCAGTCGCACAACGAGAGCGGAACGATAAGCATGTGCGTACTTCTTTGCGCTGTACGATCGTTACCATGTGTGCGTGTATGCATGCACGGCCCGCGTATGAATGTATGCGGTGCTTGTGAAGTTTGGCAATAGGCAAATGCTTCGGCCAGCGTGCTGGCAGCCTGAAGTCAATTTTGTGTTTCGGCGTCGAGCCTAGAGACCGAGGCACAGGGCCGTAGTGAGGGTTTTACGGGCCCCTGTGCAATACTTATCAGGGACTTCTACTTAAATTACCTTAATTAATAAATATATTTGTGATTACCAAAGGAATTAAATTGTACAAATATATCCCCATTAATAACATTTTTATGTTTGGTAACAGTGAGCCCCTGACTGTTGAGAGCCCTTCTGTACCGCACACCCTGCGCACTTTTAGCTACGGGCCTGGCCAGCGTGAAATCAACTGTGTGTTTGTTTTTGTCTTTGTCATCGAGAGCTAAGAGACCGAATTACAGTGAGCCAAAATGGTTATTTGGCGGCAATTATTTTAGCATCTGAAAACATGTGTATTTATGTTTAATTTTTGAGAATATGGATTGAATATTCATATTTATATTATATTTTGTAGAGCAAAATTATAATATCAAAAATAAGTTTTGATAATTATAAATTTTTTAGGCCATGGATTTTAAAAAAATTCATGGTCTATTGTGTTTGTCGGAACGGAAATGTGCGTAACAGGCAGAAGGAGGCATCTCCGACCCCATAAACTATATATATTCTGAATCAGTATCAGTAGCCGAGTCGATTGAGCCATGTCTGTCTGTCCGTCTGTCCGTCTGTCCGTCTGTCCGTCTGTCCGTCTGTCTGTATGAACACCTGGATCTCAGAAACTATAAGAGCTAGAGTCATCAAATTTTGTGACAACATACATATATATTGCAGTGTCTCAAAGTTTTTTTAAAATTTGGACACGCCCCTTCCCGCCTCTGTAAATCCAGAAATAACTACTTAAAACCTACAATATTAACTCAACAACCAAAGTTATATATCATACATGACAAATACCTTGCCACGGGCGTTATGTGAAAATTTCATTAAAATCGGACTATAAATAAGTGAGATATGATACGAATTAAACTCACTTTGAACATACATATATAATTAAGCAGACCTAATTTACGCAAGCATACCGAAGTTCAAATCTAGCGTCAGACACACAGCATTTTATTAAACTTTTTATTTGCATTGTAGGGGAACAGAATTGGTTTACAATGCAGTTTTGCCGATGCGCGAAGAAATGAGGCAATGGCCGAGTGGTTAGAGTGGCGGACGGCTGCGCGAGAGTGCGTGCGTTCAACTCCCGGTTGAGGCGGGTGCGAATTTTCGTTTATTAATTATTTCTTATTTTTTTTTTTTTTTTTTTTATTCTAATAAACTAAAAGAAAAGTTACAGTCAAAAAAATTAAAATCAAGAAGAAACAACTGTAATGAAATTTGGTACGCGCTAGAAGTGCATACCTATAGCTATTGCCTACGGTATACTATGATAATCCATGGCCTTATACAGTCAGCTCCTGACTGTAGCGTTTGTATTTTTGTTATATGACTTTACCAATATTGACAAAATTTGTGAATTAAAATAAAAAATTCGGAATACATAAATATGTAATTACTAAATAAAATTATCCTTATAGAACAGAGGAGGTTTTAACATTTTCGCCGCAAGATAACCATTTTTGCCCACTGTACCTGTCTCTAGGCTCTCAACGCCGAAACACAAAATTGACTTCAGGCTGCCAGCGCGCTGCCGATGCATTTGCCTATTGCCAAACTTCACAAGCACCGCATACATTCATACGTGGGCCGTGCATGCATACACGCACACATGGTAACGATCGTACAGCGCAAAGAAGTACGCACATGCTTATCGTTCCGCTGTCGTTGTGCGACTGAAGCAGTTTTGATGCTTTGCACTGTTTGTACTGAGAGCCGAACAGCGAGCTGACCCGGTCGAGCGTTCAGCCGAAGTCTGCTTCTGTTCTTCTTCTTCTGTGGGGCAGCCGTTTTGAAAAATGACTCTAAAACTGTTTCAGGGTTGTTTGACGTCTCTATGTGTTCATTGCTTAGTGGTTCAATCTTTTAGTTCGTTCGTTCGAGTCTTTTGGTCTTTAGTTCGTTCGTCAAAATCTTGTTCTTTCATTGACATCGTACAATTTTGCCATTCTCCGCGCATGTTTGCAACTGTCGATCGTAAAAAGTAAATGTTTTAAATAAAAAATAGTTGCATGTGGTATTAAAAATATATTAGGCTTAATTATGTTTAAATTTAAATTAAAAATAAAAATCAAAATTCAAAAACTAACAAAAAAATAGAATATATTATTACTAGAATATTGGCTTCAAGTAAAAAGGAACTTCATGTTTTTGGTTGATATTAATATGTTGGCTAAGAATATAAATTAAATAATGTAACTATTCAATATTATTATGCAGGAATGTGAGCTTATCGACCTTGTTTGGTTGCAACAAGCTCCTTGGTCTGTTACTATCTATCGGTCTAACGAACGAACTAAAGGACACAAAATACTCGAAGACCAAAAGAACAAAAGACCAACGAACTAAAGACCAATGAACTAAAGACCAAAAGACTAATGAACTAAAGACCAAAAGACTAATGAACTAAAGACCAAAAGACCAACGAACTAAAGACCAAAAGATCAATGAACTAAAGACCAAAAGACTAATGAACTAAAATCAGGGATTTAGTTCGTTAGTTCAATTTGAGGAGTTCAAGCGAACTAACTCTGAACTAAACGGCACAACTCTACTTGACAGGTCCGGCAACCCTTTCTTGACTTTCTCCCTTCTCTATTGACGCAGAATTGCAATACGTTTATTCCTTATTTGCTTTCAATTGAAATTGACTTCTGCTCAAGTTTTGAGTTTTCAAACTTATTTCAAGGTAAAAAATGTTGCTCTAGTTTGTAAGTGATTGTTTTTTAAGTGATTGTATTCGTTGATTTTCTAGTTGCTGTGTAAGTTGTAAAATAAAAGGCAAATCGTTTCTGTCATACATTGTTGCTGGACGCAGTACATTTAGTTGACTTTTTAAAATGTCTGAATTTAATACCCGTAACGGAGCTTCGATTAATTTCGGCAAAAGAAAGGCCAGTTATGCAGCTGCAGGCGGTCAAAAGTCAAAAAAAAACTAAATCCACTAACAATAACAAGAACGCCGCCAAGAACAACAACAACAACGCAGAGCCTCCGCAACCAACACTTGCAAAAGAGACTCACTTGGTGGAGAAGATATTGAAAAAGCGCTATGTGGGCGGGCGGCCTCAGCTGCTATTGAAATGGCGGAACTTTCCCGAAACGGAGAATACCTGGGAGCCCATTGAGAATCTAGGCGGAGAATGCATGGGAATGTTGGCCGACTTTGATGCCAAAATGTTTGCTGAGCAATGCAAGAATAGGAACAAGGATAAATCGAAACCAAATCAAGATGAGAAATCCATTGGCAAAGCTTCGCACTAAACGTAACAGCAGCCTCGTATGCCCCTCACGGGTTTGACTGGATTCAGGCAAACTGTCACACACGACTTTTCGGTTGATAAGCAAGTCTAACAGTCGACCAAGCGCGACGCATGTGCTGCTCTCATTCATCAAACGCAGCATATGTATGCATATCTTTACCGTGTATAAAACACATACCAACATATCTACGCCAACATCATGTACTTAGGTAATTAGTAGCGAGTTTTCTTCAGTTTTTTGTTTTTATTTGAAATTAACGCTTTCTGTATTGTTATCATGATAAATCTGTCAATGACATTGTCCATGGCGTATAGTGTATGTAAAATACACCTCGATATGAGCATTATTTCTGGGAAAAGTACAATTAAGATACAACCAACAATTGTAAAAACATGTACAGCTAAATAAAAAAACACGGGTGAAGCATAAAAATAACACACTAGCATTGGCCAATTAAAAAACTTGCATTTTCACATTATTTCCGCTTTATTCACCTGCAGTTCAGCTCGAAAAACGAGTTTAAAACATACCTGAAGTGGTGCACCTTTTACATACAAACACCCTTAAGAAATGGTAAACAACAAATCAAAGAGCACACATGATTTTAAACTGCATTTCCTATTGCTAACTACTGATGTGGTGCGGACTATCCTAAGCTTTAAATTCATCGCAGTGGAATTATCAAATATGCTATCGATAGCGAAAACTCTTTGCTTGACAGAAGAGTTGTTGATTTGGGTTCGTTTCAGGGACTTAGTTCATTAGTTCATTTTTTGATGAACTATAGTTAAATCTTTAGTTCGTTCGTTCGAGTCTTAGTTCGTTATATAGTTCAATCTTTTGGTCTTCGAGTCTTTTAGTTCGTTATATAGTTCAATCACTAAGCAATGAACACAGAGACGTCAAACAGCCCTGAAGCAGTTTGAGAGTCATTTTTCAAAACGGCTGCCCCACAGAAGAAGAAGAACAGAAGCAGACTTCGGCTGAACGCTCGACCGGGTCAGCTCGCTGTTCGGCTCTCAGTACAAACAGTGCAAAGCATCAAAATTGCTTCAGTCGCACAACGACAGCGGAACGATAAGCATGTGCGTACTTCTTTGCGCTGTACGATCGTTTCCATGTGTGCGTGTATGCATGCACGGCCCGCGTATGAATGTATGCGGTGCTTGTGAAGTTTGGCAATAGGCAAATGCTTCGGCCAGCGCGCTGGCAGCCTGAAGTCAATTTTGTGTTTCGACAACAACACTTGCAAAAGAGACTCACTTGGTGGAGAAGATATTGAAAAAGCGCTATGTGGGCGGGCGGCCTCAGCTGCTATTGAAATGGCGGAACTTTCCCGAAACGGAGAATACTTGAGAGCCCATTGAGAATCTAGGCGGAGAATGCATGGGAATGTTGGCCGACTTTGATGCCAAAATGTTTGCTGAGCAATGCAAGAATAGGAACAAGGATAAATCGAAACCAAATCAAGATGAGAAATCCATTGGCAAAGCTTCGCACTAAACGTAACAGCAGCCTCGTATGCCCCTCACGGGTTTGACTGGATTCAGGCAAACTGTCACACACGACTTTTCGGTTGATAAGCAAGTCTAACAGTCGACCAAGCGCGACGCATGTGCTGCTCTCATTCATCAAACGCAGCATATGTATGCATATCTTTACCGTATATAAAACACATACCAACATATCTACGCCAACATCATGTACTTAGGTAATTAGTAGCGAGTTTTCTTCAGTTTTTTGTTTTTATTTGAAATTAACGCTTTCTGTATTGTTATCATGATAAATCTGTCAATGACATTGTCCATGGCGTATAGTGTATGTAAAATACACCTCGATATGAGCATTATTTCTGGGAAAAGTACAATTAAGATACAACCAACAATTGTAAAAACATGTACAGCTAAATAAAAAAAGGGTGAAGCATAAAAATAACACACTAGCATTGGCCAATTAAAAAAATTGCATTTTCACATTATTTCCGCTTTATTCACCTGCAGTTCAGCTCGAAAAACGAGTTTAAAACATACCTGAAGTGGTGCACCTTTTACATACAAACACCCTTAAGAAATGGTAAACAACAAATCAAAGAGCACACATGATTTTAAACTGCATTTCCTATTGCTAACTACTGATGTGGTGCGGACTATCCTAAGCTTTAAATTCATCGCAGTGGAATTATCAAATATGCTATCGATAGCGAAAACTCTTTGCTTGACAGAAGAGTTGTTGATTTGGGTTCGTTTCAGGGACTTAGTTCATTAGTTCATTTTTTGATGAACTATAGTTAAATCTTTAGTTCGTTCGTTCGAGTCTTAGTTCGTTATATAGTTCAATCTTTTGGTCTTCGAGTCTTTTAGTTCGTTATATAGTTCAATCACTAAGCAATGAACACATAGAGACGTCAAACAGCCCTGAAGCAGTTTGAGAGTCATTTTTCAAAACGGCTGCCCCACAGAAGAAGAAGAACAGAAGCAGACTTCGGCTGAACGCTCGACCGGGTCAGCTCGCTGTTCGGCTCTCAGTACAAACAGTGCAAAGCATCAAAACTGTTTCAGTCGCACAACGACAGCGGAACGATAAGCATGTGCGTACTTCTTTGCGCTGTACGATCGTTACCATGTGTGCGTGTATGCATGCACGGCCCGCGTATGAATGTATGCGGTGCTTGTGAAGTTTGGCAATAGGCAAATGCTTCGGCCAGCGTGCTGGCAGCCTGAAGTCAATTTTGTGTTTCGGCGTCGAGAGCCTAGAGACCGAGGCACAGGGCCGTAGTGAGGGTTTTACGGGCCCCTGTGCAATACTTATCAGGGACTTCTACTTAAATTACCTTAATTAATAAATATATTTGTGATTACCAAAGGAATTAAATTGTACAAATATATCCCCATTAATAACATTTTTATGTTTGGTAACAGTGAGCCCTTGACTGTTGAGAGCCCTTCTGTACCGCACACCCTACGCACTTTTAGCTACGGGCCTGGCCAGCGTGAAATCAACTGTGTGTTTGTTTTTGTCTTTGTCATCGAGAGCTAAGAGACCGAATTACAGTGAGCCAAAATGGTTATTTGGCGGCAATTATTTTAGCATCTGAAAACATGTGTATTTATGTTTAATTTTTGAGAATATGGATTGAATATTCATATTTATATTATATTTTGTAGAGCAAAATTATAATATCAAAAATAAGTTTTGATAATTATAAATTTTTTGTATATGACTTTACCAATATTGACAAAATTTGTGAATTAAAATAAAAAATTCGGAATACATAAATATGTAATTACTAAATAAAATTATCCTTATAGAACAGAGGAGGTTTTAACATTTTCGCCGCAAGATAACCATTTTTGCCCACTGTACCTGTCTCTAGGCTCTCAACGCCGAAACACAAAATTGACTTCAGGCTGCCAGCGCGCTGGCCGAAGCATTTGCCTATTGCCAAACTTCACAAGCACCGCATACATTCATACGCGGGCCGTGCATGCATACACGCACACATGGAAACGATCGTACAGCGCAAAGAAGTACGCACATGCTTATCGTTCCGCTGTCGTTGTGCGACTGAAGCAGTTTTGATGCTTTGCACTGTTTGTACTGAGAGCCGAACAGCGAGCTGACCCGGTCGAGCGTTCAGCCGAAGTCTGCTTCTGTTCTTCTTCTTCTGTGAGGCAGCCGTTTTGAAAAATGACTCTCAAACTGCTTCAGGGCTGTTTGACGTCTCTATGTGTTCATTGCTTAGTGATTGAACTATATAACGAACTAAAAGACTCGAAGACCAAAAGATTGAACTATATAACGAACTAAGACTCGAACGAACGAACTAAAGATTTAACTATAGTTCATCAAAAAATGAACTAATGAACTAAGTCCCTGAAACGAACCCAAATCAACAACTCTTCTGTCAAGCAAAGAGTTTTCGCTATCGATAGCATATTTGATAATCGCACTGCGATGAATTTAAAGCTAAGGATAGTCCGCACCACAGCAGTAGTTGGCAATAGGAAATGCAGTTTAAAATCATGTGTGCTCTTTGATTTGTTGTTTACCATTTCTTAAGGGTGTTTGTATGTAAAAGGTGCACCACTTCAGGTATGTTTTTTGATCGAGTTTTTAAACTCGTTTTTCGAGCTGAACTGCAGGTGAATAAAGCGGAAATAATGTGAAAATGTGTAGTAATATGTAGTACGTGTAGTTATAATTAGTGTGTAAGACTCTGTGTAATTGTATATATCGTTTATCGATCATGGCTCAACGCCATCTATTGTAAGTATTGTAAGTTAAACAGTTGTAGTTCACTTAGCGCCCTCTAGCAAGAACAAGAGGAGTAGAGAGAGAAGAGAAGCGACGCACTTCACTTTTCCTTGAAACGCAGAATTGTACGGACGCGAATGGTGAAATTAAAATAAATGAAACGCATAAAATAAAAACTTATTGATTAACAACTGAAAAAGGCTATCCGACTATTCTATCTACTAAAATTCAGAAGTGGTCGTGAATCTACGTTTATATTTCGTCAAAGTTTTCTAAAAGTATTATGGATGATATGGACATACAAAGTTTAAGCGGCGATTTAAGTGACTTTAGTTTACACGATTTAAAGTTGTGGTGCGAAAAGCTTAAATTACCAACCAAAGGCAGCAAATCGGCTTTAGTGTTGCAAATTCAAAGTATGCTACCGTCAACAAGTGCAAGTGCAGCAAGTCTGCGTGGCGAAGCACCCCTAAGCAGCAAAACTACCGTTTTGCCGGCCAGCGGAGCGCCTAACGACGGAATAACGGAAAAGGCTGACGACGAAAACAGCGAGATGGCAACAGCGAGCAATATTGACGACGTCATTACACTTCGTGATGAAATTCAAATTCAACAATCTGGCAACGATCACCTAATGTGCGAAGCTGGCAACACTGAAGAAATCGCTCACGGTACAAGTTCATTTGTGAACAATACGTTGGATGCTGTTCGTTTTTGCAAAGCAAACGCAATTAATAATAGCAATGTTGATTTCAACACTGCCAAGGAGTTTATACCTGAATATGATGGAGAAAAAAAATGTAAATGAGTGGTTGACAGTGGCTAAAAATGTGCGAGCGGTATTCAATATCAGTGACGATATTATGCGCCCGCTTATTTGTGCTCGTGCCAAAGGAAAAGCAAACTATTGGCTGTTGTCACAACCCTCACTGTTGTCAGGAGACATAGATGACATTTTTTCACAAATGCAAATCAGATTCGGAACGAACGGCAATCTTGTAAAGCTACGTCAAAGCTTAGAAAAACGTAAATGGCTCAATGACGAAGTGTTTGCAAGCTATTATTATGACAAACGGATGTTGGCAAACAAGTTAAATATTACCGATGACGAAATGGTGCTGTATATTCTGGAGGGTATACCGAATGTTGAACTCCGAAACCAAGGCAAGCTACAACGTTTTGCTACACCAGCTGCAGTTCTTGATGCGTTCCGTGATATTGAGATGCCACGTCCTACTGGGGGGGAAAAGTCACTCTGGAGCTGTACCAAAGACTTCGACCCCGGACCAGAGGGTTGTTAAATGTTTTAACTGCAATTGTTCGGGACATAGAGCTGCAGAGTGCCGAAAGCCGAAGCGTCCAGATGGAGCGTGCTATGCGTGCGGCAAAGTGGGACATTTGGCTAGAGAATGTTCACTATACAAGAAGACAACACCAAAGGACAATTATGTAAGATACTTTGATATACGTTTCTGTGATGAAAATAATTGTAAGTCAAATGTTGTCTCCATAGGGTGCCTCTTAGATTCAGGGAGTCCGATAACAATTTTAAGAAGATCTGCAATTCCTAAAGAATTACAGTTAAGCCACAATGAATCGGCTAATACTTATTTTGGTATTAATGAAAGTAAATTGAACGTACTTGGAAAAATTACTTGTTTATTTAAAAATTCAAATAAAGTTATAACTATCGAATCTTTTGTTGTGAGTAATGAATCCCTAAGGCACCCAGTGGTTTTAGGCAGAGATTTTTTAAATATGAGTAATTATAAGTTAATTCAGGTTGATGAGAATATAAGCAATGAGTATGTACAAAGTAAAAGAAATGTAAAAGAACAAAGACAAAGCTAAAGACAAAAGACATGCAAAGTAAAGAAAAGTTAGAAGATGTACAAAGTAAAGGAAATGTAAAAGAACAAAGACAAAGTAAAGACAAAGACATGCAAAGTAAAGAAAAGTTAGAAGATGTACAAAGTAAAGGAAATGTAAAAGAACAAAGACAAAGTAAAGACAAAGACATGCAAAGTAAAGAAAAGTTAGAAGATGTACAAAGTAAAGGAAATGTAAAAGAACAAAGACAAAACAACGTGAATGAAATTATAAGTAAAGGCAAATTAAATGACATACAAGGTAGAGAACAATTAGCTAATATGCAAAGCAAAAGTAGTGCAGAAAGTCGAAGACATAACAATATAGGAGAGACTCAGACTAAAGATAAAGTAAATAAAATGCAATTTCGAGAAAAGACAGACAATGTAAACGAAATGCTTAGTGGAAACGTTGAAGCAGAAAGTTTCGAAACGCAAATGTTGCTGATCGATGTAGACTGTGAAAATAGAAAAGAATACAAGGTGGGAGAAGAGATAAATAATGTGAACACGAAGAGATTAGAGAATCTGTTTGAGAATTATTATGTTAAACCTATTAGGCCAGTTGAACCCAAAATTAAAAGGTATATGAAAATTATTGTTGATAGCGAAAAACCGTTTCGATGCCCCCCTCGACGACTATCGTACGCTGAAAAGGCAGAGGTACAAAGGATACTAGATGAGAATATAGCTAAAGGATATATACGTCCAAGTGAGTCAGAATATGTTTCGCCGATAGTACTTGTTAAAAAGAAGACAGGGGAATTAAGAATGTGTGTAGATTACCGCCGTTTAAATAAAGTTACATCAAAAGATAGTTACCCCATACCACTGATAGATGATTTGTTAGATAGGTTAGTAAATAAAAAGTTATTTTCAAAGTTAGATTTAAAGAGTGGCTTTAACCATGTTTTTATGGATAGTGATTCTACAAAGTATACGTCATTTATAACACCGTTAGGACAATTCGAATATCTTCGAATGCCGTTCGGGTTGACAAACGCTCCTTCTACGTTTCAAAGATTTATAAATAAAATATTCGAAGATATGGTACGAGAAGGCAAAGTTATCATATATCTTGATGATATAATGATTGCTACAGAAGGACTAGAGGAACATTTTAATATCTTGAAAGAAGTTTTTCAATGCTTAGTAGAAAATAAATTAGAACTTAGACAAGACAAGTGTGAGTTTTTGAAGTCGTTTATAGATTATTTAGGCTACACAGTAACAGGAGAAGGTATAAAAGCAAATGAGTCAGGTATAGAAGCCGTTAAATCGTTTCCGGTGCCAACCAAGGTTCACGAAGTACAAAGTTATATTGGTCTATGCTCATATTTTAGAAGATTCATTCAGGATTTCGCTCTAGTGGCAAAACCATTATATGACCTTACAAGGAAAGATAAAAAATTCATGTTCGGAGAACAAGAGTTAGGAGCTTTCAATATGCTAAAAGAAAAACTAGTAGAAGCACCAATATTAGCAATATATGATCCGAAAGATGAGACCGAACTGCATTGTGATGCAAGCTCGCTAGGGTACGGTGCAATATTGTTACAACGAAAGAATGATGCGAAGTTACACCCAATTTTTTACTTTTCAAAACGGACGACAGAAGTTGAGTCAAGGTATCACAGCTTCGAGTTAGAAACACTTGCAATAATCAACGCGTTGAAAAGGTTTCGAGTTTATTTACAAGGCATTAACTTTAAAATAGTAACAGATTGCAATTCGCTTACGTTAACTTTAAACAAAAAAGAATTAAATCCACGAATTGCAAGGTGGGCTCTCGAACTACAAAATTATGATTACACTCTTGAACATAGGTCAGGGAAAAGAATGCAGCATGTGGATGCATTAAGTAGAAGTAATAGTATAATGATAATAGAAACAAACACGTTTGAAGAAAACTTAATAATATGCCAGGGAACGGATCCAAATATAAGAAATATAAAGAATAAATTGTCTGAACAGGAAAGTGAATATTATGAAATGCGCAATGGTGTCGTTTATAGAAAAAAAAGTCAGAGATTAATGTTTTATGTGCCAATGTCGATGGAAACCAATGTGTTTTTCAAATATCATGATGAGATGGGACATGTAGGTGTTGACAAAGTGGTGGACTCGATTACGAAAACTTATTGGATTCCGAACGTACGAAAAAAAGTAACAAATCACATTAACAATTGTCTCAAGTGTATTGCGTTTTCTAATAAGTCGGGTAGAGTAGAGGGGTTTTTACACTCGATTCCAAAAGGCAGTGATCCATTTGAAGTATTACATGTTGACCACTATGGACCCATCAATAGTAAAGATACGAAAAAGAGACATATACTGGTAGTAATAGATGCATGTACGAAGTTTGTTAAACTATACCCAACCAAAACGACAAGTTCAAAGGAAGCAATTGAAGCTTTAAATAACTATTTTATTGCATATAGTAGGCCCAAAAATTTAATATCTGATCGAGGCAGTTGTTTCACTTCTAACGAGTTCGAAGACTTTCTAAAAGAAAATAACGTTAACCACATTAAAGTAGCTACAGCGTCTCCACAAGCTAATGGACAAGTAGAAAGAGTAAATAGAGATTTAGGTCCGATGATGGCTAAAATAATAGATACAGAAAATAACGAGGC
Organism: Zaprionus nigranus; assembly: GCA_018903425.1. Taxonomy (NCBI): domain Eukaryota; kingdom Metazoa; phylum Arthropoda; class Insecta; order Diptera; family Drosophilidae; genus Zaprionus; species Zaprionus nigranus. Next base: position 90,339 of record JAEIGD010000205.1, on the reverse strand, counting down.
ATGGCATAAAGTTCTATACAAAGTGGAATACACTATGAACAATACAAGAAATAGAAGTACAAATGAATGTCCAAGCGTAATGCTTTTTGGGGTAAAACAGAAAGGAAATAGTGTCGATAGTCTGAAAGAAAACGTCATAGATCCAAATAACCAAACGATAAGGGACTTAGAAGAAATTAGACGAAATGCGCAGAAAAGCCAAGAAAAGGCTCAAGCATATAATAATACCTATGTAAATGCAAAACGCCAAAAACCTAAAGTCTTTGCGGTAGGCGATTATGTAGTAGTTAAAAATTTTAATTCCTTGCTAGGCGCCTCTAGTAAACTTATACCAAAATTTAAAGGACCATACGTAGTGTCAAAAGTCTTAGACAATGATCGATATTTAATTGAAGACGTGGAAAATTTTCAACAGTCACAAATACCGTATTCAGGAATATGGGCTATACATAATCTTAAACAATGGATCAATTCAAAAAGTGTTGCAATGTCTGAAAATGAACTAAGTGAAGAAAGTGATGAGTACAACGAAGAAAATATCGATATAACTCCAAAAAATTATGTAAATAAAGAAGGTGATAATGTAAATTCAAATGATAATATTAATGTAGAAAAAGATAAAAATAAACTTGTAAACAATAGAATTATAAATAAGTATGGTCAAAGCAATATTGTAACAAGAAGCAAATCAACGAGTATCAGGAGATCCTCAATGTCAGAACGGCCGAGTTGTAGTAATATGTAGTACGTGTAGTTATAATTAGTGTGTAAGACTCTGTGTAATTGTATATATCGTTTATCGATCATGGCTCAACGCCATCTATTGTAAGTATTGTAAGTTAAACAGTTGTAGTTCACTTAGCGCCCTCTAGCAAGAACAAGAGGAGTAGAGAGAGAAGAGAAGCGACGCACTTCACTTTTCCTTGAAACGCAGAATTGTACGGACGCGAATGGTGAAATTAAAATAAATGAAACGCATAAAATAAAAACTTATTGATTAACAACTGAAAAAGGCTATCCGACTATTCTATCTACTAAAAATGCAAGTATTTTAATTGGCCAATGCTAGTGTGTTGTTATTTTTATGCTTCACCCGTGTTTTTTTATTTAGCTGTACATGTTTTTACAATTGTTGGTTGTATCTTAATTGTACTTTTCCCAGAAATAATGCTCATATCGAGGTGTATTTTACATACACTATACGTCATGGAAAATGTCATTGACAGATTTCTCATGATAACAATACAGAAAGCGTTAATTTCAAATAAAAACAAAAAACTGAAGAAAACTCGCTACTAATTACCTAAGTACATGATGTTGGCGTAGATATGTTGGTATGTGTTTTATATACGGTAAAGATATGCATACATATGCTGCGTTTGATGAATGAGAGCAGCACATGCGTCGCGCTTGGTCGACTGTTAGACTTGTTTATCAACCGAAAAGTCGTGTGTGACAGTTTGCCTGAATCCAGTCAAACCCGTGAGAGGCATACGAGGCTGCTGTTACGTTTAGTGCGAAGCTTTGCCAATGGATTTCTCATCTTGATTTGGTTTCGATTTATCCTTGTTCCTATTCTTGCATTGCTCAGCAAACATTTTGGCTTCAAAGTCGGCCAACATTCCCATGCATTCTCCGCCTAGATTCTCAATGGGCTCCCAGGTATTCTCCGTTTCGGGAAAGTTCCGCCATTTCAATAGCAGCTGAGGCCGCCCGCCCACATAGCGCTTTTTCAATATCTTCTCCACCAAGTGAGTCTCTTTTGCAAGTGTTGGTTGCGGAGGCTCTGCGTTGTTGTTGTTGTTCTTGGCGGCGTTCTTGTTATTGTTAGTGGATTTAGTTTTTTTTGACTTTTGACCGCCTGCAGCTGCATAACTGGCCTTTCTTTTGCCGAAATTAATCGAAGCTCCGTTACGGGTATTAAATTCAGACATTTTAAAAAGTCAACTAAATGTACTGCGTCCAGCAACAATGTATGACAGAAACGATTTGCCTTTTATTTTACAACTTACACAGCAACTAGAAAATCAACGAATACAATCACTTAAAAAAACAATCACTTACAAACTAGAGCAACATTTTTTACCTTGAAATAAGTTTGAAAACTCAAAACTTGAGCAGAAGTCAATTTCAATTGAAAGCAAATAAGGAATAAACGTATTGCAATTCTGCGTCAATAGAGAAGGGAGAAAGTCAAGAAAGGTTTGCCGGACCTGTCAAGTAGAGTTGTGCCGTTTAGTTCAGAGTTAGTTCGCTTGAACTCCTCAAATTGAACTAACGAACTAAATCCCTGATTTTAGTTCATTAGTCTTTTGGTCTTTAGTTCATTGATCTTTTGGTCTTTAGTTCGTTGGTCTTTTGGTCTTTAGTTCATTAGTCTTTTGGTCTTTAGTTCATTAGTCTTTTGGTCTTTAGTTCATTGGTCTTTAGTTCGTTGGTCTTTTGTTCTTTTGGTCTTCGAGTATTTTGTTCGTTCGTTAGACCGATAGATAGTAACAGACCAAGGAGCTTGTTGCAACCAAACAAGGTCGATAAGCTCACATTCCTGCATATTAATATCAACCAAAAACATGAAGTTCCTTTTTAACTTGAAGCCAATATTCTAGTAATAATATATTCTATTTTTTTGTTAGTTTTTGAATTTTGATTTTTATTTTTAATTTAAATTTAAACATAATTAAGCCTAATATATTTTTAATACCACATGCAACTATTTTTTATTTAAAACATTTACTTTTTACGATCGACAGTTGCAAACATGCGCGGAGAATGGCAAAATTGTACGATGTCAATGAAAGAACAAGATTTTGACGAACGAACTAAAGACCAAAAGACTCGAACGAACGAACTAAAGATTGAACCACTAAGCAATGAACACATAGAGACGTCAAACAGCCCTGAAGCAGTTTGAGAGTCATTTTTCAAAACGGCTGCCCCACAGAAGAAGAAGAACAGAAGCAGACTTCGGCTGAACGCTCGACCGGGTCAGCTCGCTGTTCGGCTCTCAGTACAAACAGTGCAAAGCATCAAAACTGCTTCAGTCGCACAACGACAGCGGAACGATAAGCATGTGCGTACTTCTTTGCGCTGTGCGATCGTTTCCATGTGTGCGTGTATGCATGCACGGCCCGCGTATGAATGTATGCGGTGCTTGTGAAGTTTGGCAATAGGCAAATGGCCCGCAAGTCAATTTTGTGTTTCGGCGTTGAGAGCCTAGAGACAGGTACAGTGGGCAAAAATGGTTATCTTGCGGCGAAAATGTTAAAACCTCCTCTGTTCTATAAGGATAATTTTATTTAGTAATTACATATTTATATATTCCGAATTTTTTATTTTAATTCACAAATTTTGTCAATATTGGTAAAGTCATATACAAAAAATTTATAATTATCAAAACTTATTTTTGATATTATAATTTTGCTCTACAAAATATAATATAAATATGAATATTCAATCCATATTCTCAAAAATTAAACATAAATACACATGTTTTCAGATGCTAAAATAATTGCCGCCAAATAACCATTTTGGCTCACTGTAATTCGGTCTCTTAGCTCTCGATGACAAAGACAAAAACAAACACACAGTTGATTTCACGCTGGCCAGGCCCGTAGCTAAAAGTGCGCAGGGTGTGCGGTACAGAAGGGCTCTCAACAGTCAGGGGCTCACTGTTACCAAACATAAAAATGTTATTAATGGGGATATATTTGTACAATTTAATTCCTTTGGTAATCACAAATATATTTATTAATTAAGGTAATTTAAGTAGAAGTCCCTGATAAGTATTGCACAGGGGCCCGTAAAACCCTCACTACGGCCCTGTGCCTTGGTCTCTAGGCTCTCGACGCCGAAACACAAAATTGACTTCAGGCTGCCAGCACGCTGGCCTAAGCATTTGCCTATTGCCAAACTTCACAAGCACCGCATACATTCATACGCGGGCCGTGCATGCATACACGTACACATGGTAACGATCGTACAGCGCAAAGAAGTAGGCACATGCTTATCGTTCCGCTGTCGTTGTGCGACTGAAGCAGTTTTGATGCTATTCACTGTTTGTACTGAGAGCCGAACAGCGAGCTGACCCGGTCGAGCGTTCAGCCGAAGTCTGCTTCTGTTCTTCTTCTTCTGTGGGGCAGCCGTTTTGAAAAATGACTCTCAAACTGCTTCAGGGCTGTTTGACGTCTCTATGTGTTCATTGCTTAGTGATTGAACTATATAACGAACTAAAAGACTCGAAGACCAAAAGATTGAACTATATAACGAACTAAGACTCGAACGAACGAACTAAAGATTTAACTATAGTTCATCAAAAAATGAACTAATGAACTAAGTCCCTGAAACGAACCCAAATCAATAACTCTTCTGTCAAGCAAAGAGTTTTCGCTATCGATAGCATATTTGATAATTGCACTGCGATGAATTTAAAGCTTAGGATAGTCCGCACCACATCAGTAGTTGGCAATAGGAAATGCAGTTTAAAATCATGTGTGCTCTTTGATTTGTTGTTTACCATTTCTTAAGGGTGTTTGTATGTAAAAGGTGCACCACTTCAGGTATGTTTTTTGATCGAGTTTTTAAACTCGTTTTTCGAGCTGAACTGCAGGTGAATAAAGCGGAAATAATGTGAAAATGCAAGTATTTTAATTGGCCAATGCTAGTGTGTTGTTATTTTTATGCTTCACCCGTGTTTTTTTATTTAGCTGTACATGTTTTTACAATTGTTGGTTGTATCTTAATTGTACTTTTCCCAGAAATAATGCTCATATCGAGGTGTATTTTACATACACTATACGTCATGGACAATGTCATTGACAGATTTCTCATGATAACAATACAGAAAGCGTTAATTTCAAATAAAAACAAAAAACTGAAGAAAACTCGCTACTAATTACCTAAGTACATGATGTTGGCGTAGATATGTTGGTATGTGTTTTATATACGGTAAAGATATGCATACATATGCTGCGTTTGATGAATGAGAGCAGCACATGCGTCGCGCTTGGTCGACTGTTAGACTTGTTTATCAACCGAAAAGTCGTGTGTGACAGTTTGCCTGAATCCAGTCAAACCCGTGAGAGGCATACGAGGCTGCTGTTACGTTTAGTGCGAAGCTTTGCCAATGGATTTCTCATCTTGATTTGGTTTCGATTTATCCTTGTTCCTATTCTTGCATTGCTCAGCAAACATTTTGGCTTCAAAGTCGGCCAACATTCCCATGCATTCTCCGCCTAGATTCTCAATGGGCTCCCAGGTATTCTCCGTTTCGGGAAAGTTCCGCCATTTCAATAGCAGCTGAGGCCGCCCGCCCACATAGCGCTTTTTCAATATCTTCTCCACCAAGTGAGTCTCTTTTGCAAGTGTTGGTTGCGGAGGCTCTGCGTTGTTGTTGTTGTTCTTGGCGGCGTTCTTGTTATTGTTAGTGGATTTAGTTTTTTTTTGACTTTTGACCGCCTGCAGCTGCATAACTGGCCTTTCTTTTGCCGAAATTAATCGAAGCTCCGTTACGGGTATTAAATTCAGACATTTTAAAAAGTCAACTAAATGTACTGCGTCCAGCAACAATGTATGACAGAAACGATTTGCCTTTTATTTTACAACTTACACAGCAACTAGAAAATCAACGAATACAATCACTTAAAAAACAATCACTTACAAACTAGAGCAACATTTTTTTACCTTGAAATAAGTTTGAAAACTCAAAACTTGAGCAGAAGTCAATTTCAATTGAAAGCAAATAAGGAATAAACGTATTGCAATTCTGCGTCAATAGAGAAGGAGAAAGTCAAGAAAGGGTTGCCGGACATGTCAAGTAGAGTTGTGCCGTTTAGTTCAGAGTTAGTTCGCTTGAACTCCTCAAATTGAACTAACGAACTAAATCCCTGATTTTAGTTCATTAGTCTTTTGGTCTTTAGTTCATTGATCTTTTGGTCTTTAGTTCGTTGGTCTTTTGGTCTTTAGTTCATTAGTCTTTTGGTCTTTAGTTCATTAGTCTTTTGGTCTTTAGTTCATTGGTCTTTAGTTCGTTGGTCTTTTGTTCTTTTGGTCTTCGAGTATTTTGTTCGTTCGTTAGACCGATAGATAGTAACAGACCAAGGAGCTTGTTGCAACCAAACAAGGTCGATAAGCTCACATTCCTGCATAATAATATTGAATAGTTACATTATTTAATTTATATTCTTAGCCAACATATTAATATCAACCAAAAACATGAAGTTCCTTTTTAACTTGAAGCCAATATTCTAGTAATAATATATTCTATTTTTTTGTTAGTTTTTGAATTTTGATTTTTATTTTTAATTTAAATTTAAACATAATTAAGCCTAATATATTTTTAATACCACATGCAACTATTTTTTATTTAAAACATTTACTTTTTACGATCGACAGTTGCAAACATGCGCGGAGAATGGCAAAATTGTACGATGTCAATGAAAGAACAAGATTTTGACGAACGAACTAAAGACCAAAAGACTGGAACGAACGAACTAAAGATTGAACCACTAAGCAATGAACACATAGAGACGTCAAACAGCCCTGAAGCAGTTTGAGAGTCATTTTTCAAAACGGCTGCCCCACAGAAGAAGAAGAACAGAAGCAGACTTCGGCTGAACGCTCGACCGGGTCAGCTCGCTGTTCGGCTCTCAGTACAAACAGTGCAAAGCATCAAAACTGCTTCAGTCGCACAACGACAGCGGAACGATAAGCATGTGCGTACTTCTTTGCGCTGTACGATCGTTTCCATGTGTGCGTGTATGCATGCACGGCCCGCGTATGAATGTATGCGGTGCTTGTGAAGTTTGGCAATAGGCAAATGCTTCGGCCAGCGCGCTGGCAGCCTGAAGTCAATTTTGTGTTTCGGCGTTGAGAGCCTAGAGACAGGTACAGTGGGCAAAATTGGTTATCTTGCGGCGAAAATGTTAAAACCTCCTCTGTTCTATAAGGATAATTTTATTTAGTAATTACATATTTATGTATTCCGAATTTTTTATTTTAATTCACAAATTTTGTCAATATTGGTAAAGTCATATACAAAAAATTTATAATTATCAAAACTTATTTTTGATATTATAATTTTGCTCTACAAAATATAATATAAATATGAATATTCAATCCATATTCTCAAAAATTAAACATAAATACACATGTTTTCAGATGCTAAAATAATTGCCGCCAAATAACCATTTTGGCTCACTGTAATTCGGTCTCTTAGCTCTCGATGACAAAGACAAAAACAAACACACAGTTGATTTCACGCTGGCCAGGCCCGTAGCTAAAAGTGCGCAGGGTGTGCGGTACAGAAGGGCTCTCAACAGTCAGGGGCTCACTGTTACCAAACATAAAAATGTTATTAATGGGGATATATTTGTACAATTTAATTCCTTTGGTAATCACAAATATATTTATTAATTAAGGTAATTTAAGTAGAAGTCCCTGATAAGTATTGCACAGGGGCCCGTAAAACCCTCACTACGGCCCTGTGCCTCGGTCTCTAGGCTCTCGACGCCGAAACACAAAATTGACTTCAGGCTGCCAGCACGCTGGCCGAAGCATTTGCCTATTGCCAAACTTCACAAGCACCGCATACATTCATACGCGGGCCGTGCATGCATACACGCACACATGGTAACGATCGTACAGCGCAAAGAAGTACGCACATGCTTATCGTTCCGCTGTCGTTGTGCGACTGAAGCAGTTTTGATGCTATTCACTGTTTGTACTGAGAGCCGAACAGCGAGCTGACCCGGTCGAGCGTTCAGCCGAAGTCTGCTTCTGTTCTTCTTCTTCTGTGGGGCAGCCGTTTTGAAAAATGACTCTCAAACTGCTTCAGGGCTGTTTGACGTCTCTATGTGTTCATTGCTTAGTGATTGAACTATATAACGAACTAAAAGACTCGAAGACCAAAAGATTGAACTATATAACGAACTAACCTCGAACGAACGAACTAAAGATTTAACTATAGTTCATCAAAAAATGAACTAATGAACTAAGTCCCTGAAACGAACCCAAATCAATAACTCTTCTGTCAAGCAAAGAGTTTTCGCTATCGATAGCATATTTGATAATTGCACTGCGATGAATTTAAAGCTTAGGATAGTCCGCACCACATCAGTAGTTGGCAATAGGAAATGCAGTTTAAAATCATGTGTGCTCTTTGATTTGTTGTTTACCATTTCTTAAGGGTGTTTGTATGTAAAAGGTGCACCACTTCAGGTATGTTTTTTGATCGAGTTTTTAAACTCGTTTTTCGAGCTGAACTGCAGGTGAATAAAGCGGAAATAATGTGAAAATGCAAGTATTTTAATTGGCCAATGCTAGTGTGTTGTTATTTTTATGCTTCACCCGTGTTTTTTTATTTAGCTGTACATGTTTTTACAATTGTTGGTTGTATCTTAATTGTACTTTTCCCAGAAATAATGCTCATATCGAGGTGTATTTTACATACACTATACGTCATGGACAATGTCATTGACAGATTTCTCATGATAACAATACAGAAAGCGTTAATTTCAAATAAAAACAAAAAACTGAAGAAAACTCGCTACTAATTACCTAAGTACATGATGTTGGCGTAGATATGTTGGTATGTGTTTTATATACGGTAAAGATATGCATACATATGCTGCGTTTGATGAATGAGAGCAGCACATGCGTCGCGCTTGGTCGACTGTTAGACTTGTTTATCAACCGAAAAGTCGTGTGTGACAGTTTGCCTGAATCCAGTCAAACCCGTGAGAGGCATACGAGGCTGCTGTTACGTTTAGTGCGAAGCTTTGCCAATGGATTTCTCATCTTGATTTGGTTTCGATTTATCCTTGTTCCTATTCTTGCATTGCTCAGCAAACATTTTGGCTTCAAAGTCGGCCAACATTCCCATGCATTCTCCGCCTAGATTCTCAATGGGCTCCCAGGTATTCTCCGTTTCGGGAAAGTTCCGCCATTTCAATAGCAGCTGAGGCCGCCCGCCCACATAGCGCTTTTTCAATATCTTCTCCACCAAGTGAGTCTCTTTTGCAAGTGTTGGTTGCGGAGGCTCTGCGTTGTTGTTGTTGTTCTTGGCGGCGTTCTTGTTATTGTTAGTGGATTTAGTTTTTTTTTTCTTTTTGACCGCCTGCAGCTGCATAACTGGCCTTTCCTTTGCCGAAATTAATCGAAGCTCCGTTACGGGTATTAAATTCAGACATTTTAAAAAGTCAACTAAATGTACTGCGTCCAGCAACAATGTATGACAGAAACGATTTGCCTTTTATTTTACAACTTACACAGCAACTAGAAAATCAACGAATACAATCACTTAAAAAACAATCACTTACAAACTAGAGCAACATTTTTTACCTTGAAATAAGTTTGAAAACTCAAAACTTGAGCAGAAGTCAATTTCAATTGAAAGCAAATAAGGAATAAACGTATTGCAATTCTGCGTCAATAGAGAAGGGAGAAAGTCAAGAAAGGGTTGCCGGACCTGTCAAGTAGAGTTGTGCCGTTTAGTTCAGAGTTAGTTCGCTTGAACTCCTCAAATTGAACTAACGAACTAAATCCCTGATTTTAGTTCATTAGTCTTTTGGTCTTTAGTTCATTGATCTTTTGGTCTTTAGTTCGTTGGTCTTTTGGTCTTTAGTTCATTAGTCTTTTGGTCTTTAGTTCATTAGTCTTTTGGTCTTTAGTTCATTGGTCTTTAGTTCGTTGGTCTTTTGTTCTTTTGGTCTTCGAGTATTTTGTTCGTTCGTTAGACCGATAGATAGTAACAGACCAAGGAGCTTGTTGCAACCAAACAAGGTCGATAAGCTCACATTCCTGCATAATAATATTGAATAGTTACATTATTTAATTTATATTCTTAGCCAACATATTAATATCAACCAAAAACATGAAGTTCCTTTTTAACTTGAAGCCAATATTCTAGTAATAATATATTCTATTTTTTTGTTAGTTTTTGAATTTTGATTTTTATTTTTAATTTAAATTTAAACATAATTAAGCCTAATATATTTTTAATACCACATGCAACTATTTTTTATTTAAAACATTTACTTTTTACGATCGACAGTTGCAAACATGCGCGGAGAATGGCAAAATTGTACGATGTCAATGAAAGAACAAGATTTTGACGAACGAACTAAAGACCAAAAGACTCGAACGAACGAACTAAAGATTGAACCACTAAGCAATGAACACATAGAGACGTCAAACAGCCCTGAAGCAGTTTGAGAGTCATTTTTCAAAACGGCTGCCCCACAGAAGAAGAAGAACAGAAGCAGACTTCGGCTGAACGCTCGACCGGGTCAGCTCGCTGTTCGGCTCTCAGTACAAACAGTGCAAAGCATCAAAACTGCTTCAGTCGCACAACGACAGCGGAACGATAAGCATGTGCGTACTTCTTTGCGCTGTGCGATCGTTTCCATGTGTGCGTGTATGCATGCACGGCCCGCGTATGAATGTATGCGGTGCTTGTGAAGTTGGCAATAGGCAAGCTTCGGCCGCGCTGGCAGCCTGAAGTCAATTTTGTGTTTCGGCGTTGAGAGCCTAGAGACAGGTACAGTGGGCAAAAATGGTTATCTTGCGGCGAAAATGTTAAAACCTCCTCTGTTCTATAAGGATAATTTTATTTAGTAATTACATATTTATGTATTCCGAATTTTTTATTTTAATTCACAAATTTTGTCAATATTGGTAAAGTCATATACAAAAAATTTATAATTATCAAAACTTATTTTTGATATTATAATTTTGCTCTACAAAATATAATATAAATATGAATATTCAATCCATATTCTCAAAAATTAAACATAAATACACATGTTTTCAGATGCTAAAATAATTGCCGCCAAATAACCATTTTGGCTCACTGTAATTCGGTCTCTTAGCTCTCGATGACAAAGACAAAAACAAACACACAGTTGATTTCACGCTGGCCAGGCCCGTAGCTAAAAGTGCGCAGGGTGTGCGGTACAGAAGGGCTCTCAACAGTCAGGGGCTCACTGTTACCAAACATAAAAATGTTATTAATGGGGATATATTTGTACAATTTAATTCCTTTGGTAATCACAAATATATTTATTAATTAAGGTAATTTAAGTAGAAGTCCCTGATAAGTATTGCACAGGGGCCCGTAAAACCCTCACTACGGCCCTGTGCCTCGGTCTCTAGGCTCTCGACGCCGAAACACAAAATTGACTTCAGGCTGCCAGCACGCTGGCCGAAGCATTTGCCTATTGCGAAACTTCACAAGCACCGCATACATTCATACGCGGGCCGTGCATGCATACACGCACACATGGTAACGATCGTACAGCGCAAAGAAGTACGCACATGCTTATCGTTCCGCTGTCGTTGTGCGACTGAAGCAGTTTTGATGCTATTCACTGTTTGTACTGAGAGCCGAACAGCGAGCTGACCCGGTCGAGCGTTCAGCCGAAGTCTGCTTCTGTTCTTCTTCTTCTGTGGGGCAGCCGTTTTGAAAAATGACTCTCAAACTGCTTCAGGGCTGTTTGACGTCTCTATGTGTTCATTGCTTAGTGATTGAACTATATAACGAACTAAAAGACTCGAAGACCAAAAGATTGAACTATATAACGAACTAACCTCGAACGAACGAACTAAAGATTTAACTATAGTTCATCAAAAAATGAACTAATGAACTAAGTCCCTGAAACGAACCCAAATCAATAACTCTTCTGTCAAGCAAAGAGTTTTCGCTATCGATAGCATATTTGATAATTGCACTGCGATGAATTTAAAGCTTAGGATAGTCCGCACCACATCAGTAGTTGGCAATAGAAAATGCAGTTTAAAATCATGTGTGCTCTTTGATTTGTTGTTTACCATTTCTTAAGGGTGTTTGTATGTAAAAGGTGCACCACTTCAGGTATGTTTTTTGATCGAGTTTTTAAACTCGTTTTTCGAGCTGAACTGCAGGTGAATAAAGCGGAAATAATGTGAAAATGCAAGTATTTTAATTGGCCAATGCTAGTGTGTTGTTATTTTTATGCTTCACCCGTGTTTTTTTATTTAGCTGTACATGTTTTTACAATTGTTGGTTGTATCTTAATTGTACTTTTCCCAGAAATAATGCTCATATCGAGGTGTATTTTACATACACTATACGTCATGGACAATGTCATTGACAGATTTCTCATGATAACAATACAGAAAGCGTTAATTTCAAATAAAAACAAAAAACTGAAGAAAACTCGCTACTAATTACCTAAGTACATGATGTTGGCGTAGATATGTTGGTATGTGTTTTATATACGGTAAAGATATGCATACATATGCTGCGTTTGATGAATGAGAGCAGCACATGCGTCGCGCTTGGTCGACTGTTAGACTTGTTTATCAACCGAAAAGTCGTGTGTGACAGTTTGCCTGAATCCAGTCAAACCCGTGAGAGGCATACGAGGCTGCTGTTACGTTTAGTGCGAAGCTTTGCCAATGGATTTCTCATCTTGATTTGGTTTCGATTTATCCTTGTTCCTATTCTTGCATTGCTCAGCAAACATTTTGGCTTCAAAGTCGGCCAACATTCCCATGCATTCTCCGCCTAGATTCTCAATGGGCTCCCAGGTATTCTCCGTTTCGGGAAAGTTCCGCCATTTCAATAGCAGCTGAGGCCGCCCGCCCACATAGCGCTTTTTCAATATCTTCTCCACCAAGTGAGTCTCTTTTGCAAGTGTTGGTTGCGGAGGCTCTGCGTTGTTGTTGTTGTTCTTGGCGGCGTTCTTGTTATTGTTAGTGGATTTAGTTTTTTTGACTTTTGACCGCCTGCAGCTGCATAACTGGCCTTTCTTTTGCCGAAATTAATCGAAGCTCCGTTACGGGTATTAAATTCAGACATTTTAAAAAGTCAACTAAATGTACTGCGTCCAGCAACAATGTATGACAGAAACGATTTGCCTTTTTATTTTACAACTTACACAGCAACTAGAAAATCAACGAATACAATCACTTAAAAAAACAATCACTTACAAACTAGAGCAACATTTTTTACCTTGAAATAAGTTTGAAAACTCAAAACTTGAGCAGAAGTCAATTTCAATTGAAAGCAAATAAGGAATAAACGTATTGCAATTCTGCGTCAATAGAGAAGGGAGAAAGTCAAGAAAGGGTTGCCGGACATGTCAAGTAGAGTTGTGCCGTTTAGTTCAGAGTTAGTTCGCTTGAACTCCTCAAATTGAACTAACGAACTAAATCCCTGATTTTAGTTCATTAGTCTTTTGGTCTTTAGTTCATTGATCTTTTGGTCTTTAGTTCGTTGGTCTTTTGGTCTTTAGTTCATTAGTCTTTTGGTCTTTAGTTCATTAGTCTTTTGGTCTTTAGTTCATTGGTCTTTAGTTCGTTGGTCTTTTGTTCTTTTGGTCTTCGAGTATTTTGTTCGTTCGTTAGACCGATAGATAGTAACAGACCAAGGAGCTTGTTGCAACCAAACAAGGTCGATAAGCTCACATTCCTGCATAATAATATTGAATAGTTACATTATTTAATTTATATTCTTAGCCAACATATTAATATCAACCAAAACGTTGTAAACGTAGGCTCTCGACGCCGAAACACAAAATTGACCTTCAGGCTGCCAGCACGCTGGCCGAAGCATTTGCCTATTGCCAAACTTCACAAGCACCGCATACATTCATACGCGGGCCGTGCATGCATACACGCACACATGGTAACGATCGTACAGCGCAAAGAAGTACGCACATGCTTATCGTTCCGCTGTCGTTGTGCGACTGAAGCAGTTTTGATGCTATTCACTGTTTGTACTGAGAGCCGAACAGCGAGCTGACCCGGTCGAGCGTTCAGCCGAAGTCTGCTTCTGTTCTTCTTCTTCAGTGGGGCAGCCGTTTTGAAAAATGACTCTCAAACTGCTTCAGGGCTGTTTGACGTCTCTATGTGTTCATTGCTTAGTGATTGAACTATATAACGAACTAAAAGACTCGAAGACCAAAAGATTGAACTATATAACGAACTAACCTCGAACGAACGAACTAAAGATTTAACTATAGTTCATCAAAAAATGAACTAATGAACTAAGTCCCTGAAACGAACCCAAATCAACAACTCTTCTGTCAAGCAAAGAGTTTTCGCTATCGATAGCATATTTGATAATTGCACTGCGATGAATTTAAAGCTTAGGATAGTCCGCACCACATCAGTAGTTGGCAATAGGAAATGCAGTTTAAAATCATGTGTGCTCTTTGATTTGTTGTTTACCATTTCTTAAGGGTGTTTGTATGTAAAAGGTGCACCACTTCAGGTATGTTTTTTGATCGAGTTTTTAAACTCGTTTTTCGAGCTGAACTGCAGGTGAATAAAGCGGAAATAATGTGAAAATGCAAGTATTTTAATTGGCCAATGCTAGTGTGTTGTTATTTTTATGCTTCACCCGTGTTTTTTTATTTAGCTGTACATGTTTTTACAATTGTTGGTTGTATCTTAATTGTACTTTTCCCAGAAATAATGCTCATATCGAGGTGTATTTTACATACACTATACGTCATGGACAATGTCATTGACAGATTTCTCATGATAACAATACAGAAAGCGTTAATTTCAAATAAAAACAAAAAACTGAAGAAAACTCGCTACTAATTACCTAAGTACATGATGTTGGCGTAGATATGTTGGTATGTGTTTTATATACGGTAAAGATATGCATACATATGCTGCGTTTGATGAATGAGAGCAGCACATGCGTCGCGCTTGGTCGACTGTTAGACTTGCTTATCAACCGAAAAGTCGTGTGTGACAGTTTGCCTGAATCCAGTCAAACCCGTGAAGGGCATACGAGGCTGCTGTTACGTTTAGTGCGAAGCTTTGCCAATGGATTTCTCATCTTGATTTGGTTTCGATTTATCCTTGTTCCTATTCTTGCATTGCTCAGCAAACATTTTGGCATCAAAGTCGGCCAACATTCCCATGCATTCTCCGCCTAGATTCTCAATGGGCTCCCAGGTATTCTCCGTTTCGGGAAAGTTCCGCCATTTCAATAGCAGCTGAGGCCGCCCGCCCACATAGCGCTTTTTCAATATCTTCTCCACCAAGTGAGTCTCTTTTGCAAGTGTTGGTTGCGGAGGCTCTGCGTTGTTGTTGTTGCTTGGCGCTCTTGTTATTGTTAGTGGATTTAGTTTTTTTTTTACTTTTGACCGCCTGCAGCTGCATAACTGGCCTTTCTTTTGCCGAAATTAATCGAAGCTCCGTTACGGGTATTAAATTCAGACATTTTAAAAAGTCAACTAAATGTACTGCGTCCAGCAACAATGTATGACAGAAACGATTTGCCTTTTATTTTACAACTTACACAGCAACTAGAAAATCAACGAATACAATCACTTAAAAAAACAATCACTTACAAACTAGAGCAACATTTTTTACCTTGAAATAAGTTTGAAAACTCAAAACTTGAGCAGAAGTCAATTTCAATTGAAAGCAAATAAGGAATAAACGTATTGCAATTCTGCGTCAATAGAGAAGGGAGAAAGTCAAGAAAGGGTTGCCGGACCTGTCAAGTAGAGTTGTGCCGTTTAGTTCAGAGTTAGTTCGCTTGAACTCCTCAAATTGAACTAACGAACTAAATCCCTGATTTTAGTTCATTAGTCTTTTGGTCTTTAGTTCATTGATATTTTGGTCTTTAGTTCGTTGGTCTTTTGGTCTTTAGTTCATTAGTCTTTTGGTCTTTAGTTCATTAGTCTTTTGGTCTTTAGTTCATTGGTCTTTAGTTCGTTGGTCTTTTGTTCTTTTGGTCTTCGAGTATTTTGTTCGTTCCTTTAGTTCGTTCGTTAGACCGATAGATAGTAACAGACCAAGGAGCTTGTTGCAACCAAACAAGGTCGATAAGCTCACATTCCTGCATAATAATATTGAATAGTTACATTATTTAATTTATATTCTTAGCCAACATATTAATATCAACCAAAAACATGAAGTTCCTTTTTAACTTGAAGCCAATATTCTAGTAATAATATATTCTATTTTTTTGTTAGTTTTTGAATTTTGATTTTTATTTTTAATTTAAATTTAAACATAATTAAGCCTAATATATTTTTAATACCACATGCAACTATTTTTTATTTAAAACATTTACTTTTTACGATCTCGACAGTTGCAAACATGCGCGGAGAATGGCAAAATTGTACGATGTCAATGAAAGAACAAGATTTTGACGAACGAACTAAAGACCAAAAGACTCGAACGAACGAACTAAAGATTGAACCACTAAGCAATGAACACATAGAGACGTCAAACAGCCCTGAAGCAGTTTGAGAGTCATTTTTCAAAACGGCTGCCCCACAGAAGAAGAAGAACAGAAGCAGACTTCGGCTGAACGCTCGACCGGGTCAGCTCACTGTTCGGCTCTCAGTACAAACAGTGCAAAGCATCAAAACTGCTTCAGTCGCACAACGACAGCGGAACGATAAGCATGTGCGTACTTCTTTGCGCTGTACGATCGTTTCCATGTGTGCGTGTATGCATGCACGGCCCGCGTATGAATGTATGCGGTGCTTGTGAAGTTTGGCAATAGGCAAATGCTTCGGCCAGCGCGCTGGCAGCCTGAAGTCAATTTTGTGTTTCGGCGTTGAGAGCCTAGAGACAGGTACAGTGGGCAAAAATGGTTATCTTGCGGCGAAAATGTTAAAACCTCCTCTGTTCTATAAGGATAATTTTATTTAGTAATTACATATTTATGTATTCCGAATTTTTTATTTTAATTCACAAATTTTGTCAATATTGGTAAAGTCATATACAAAAAATTTATAATTATCAAAACTTATTTTTGATATTATAATTTTGCTCTACAAAATATAATATAAATATGAATATTCAATCCATATTCTCAAAAATTAAACATAAATACACATGTTTTCAGATGCTAAAATAATTGCCGCCAAATAACCATTTTGGCTCACTGTAATTCGGTCTCTAGCTCTCGATGACAAAGACAAAAACAAACACACAGTTGATTTCACGCTGGCCAGGCCCGTAGCTAAAAGTGCGCAGGGTGTGCGGTACAGAAGGGCTCTCAACAGTCAGGGGCTCACTGTTACCAAACATAAAAATGTTATTAATGGGGATATATTTGTACAATTTAATTCCTTTGGTAATCACAAATATATTTATTAATTAAGGTAATTTAAGTAGAAGTCCCTGATAAGTATTGCACAGGGGCCCGTAAAACCCTCACTACGGCCCTGTGCCTCGGTCTCTAGGCTCTCGACGCCGAAACACAAAATTGACTTCAGGCTGCCAGCACGCTGGCCGAAGCATTTGCCTATTGCCAAACTTCACAAGCACCGCATACATTCATACGCGGGCCGTGCATGCATACACGCACACATGGTAACGATCGTACATCGCAAAGAAGTACGCACATGCTTATCGTTCCGCTGTCGTTGTGCGACTGAAGCAGTTTTGATGCTTTGCACTGTTTGTACTGAGAGCCGAACAGCGAGCTGACCCGGTCGAGCGTTCAGCCGAAGTCTGCTTCTGTTCTTCTTCTTCTGTGGGGCAGCCGTTTTGAAAAATGACTCTCAAACTGCTTCAGGGCTGTTTGACGTCTCTATGTGTTCATTGCTTAGTGATTGAACTATATAACGAACTAAAAGACTCGAAGACCAAAAGATTGAACTATATAACGAACTAAGACTCGAACGAACGAACTAAAGATTTAACTATAGTTCATCAAAAAATGAACTAATGAACTAAGTCCCTGAAACGAACCCAAATCAACAACTCTTCTGTCAAGCAAAGAGTTTTCGCTATCGATAGCATATTTGATAATTCCACTGCGATGAATTTAAAGCTTAGGATAGTCCGCACCACATCAGTAGTTGGCAATAGGAAATGCAGTTTAAAATCATGTGTGCTCTTTGATTTGTTGTTTACCATTTCTTAAGGGTGTTTGTATGTAAAAGGTGCACCACTTCAGGTATGTTTTTTGATCGAGTTTTTAAACTCGTTTTTCGAGCTGAACTGCAGGTGAATAAAGCGGAAATAATGTGAAAATGCAAGTATTTTAATTGGCCAATGCTAGTGTGTTATTTTTATGCTTCACCCGTGTTTTTTTATTTAGCTGTACATGTTTTTACAATTGTTGGTTGTATCTTAATTGTACTTTTCCCAGAAATAATGCTCATATCGAGGTGTATTTTACATACACTATACGTCATGGACAATGTCATTGACAGATTTCTCATGATAACAATACAGAAAGCGTTAATTTCAAATAAAAACAAAAAACTGAAGAAAACTCGCTACAAATTACCTAAGTACATGATGTTGGCGTAGATATGTTGGTATGTGTTTTATATACGGTAAAGATATGCATACATACATGCTGCGTTTGATGAATAAGAGCAGCACATGCGTCGCGCTTGGTCGACTGTTAGACTTGTTTATCAACCGAAAAGTCGTGTGTGACAGTTTGCCTGAATCCAGTCAAACCCGTGAGAGGCATACGAGGCTGCTGTTACGTTTAGTGCGAAGCTTTGCCAATGGATTTCTCATCTTGATTTGGTTTCGATTTATCCTTGTTCCTATTCTTGCATTGCTCAGCAAACATTTTGGCTTCAAAGTCGGCCAACATTCCCATGCATTCTCCGCCTAGATTCTCAATGGGCTCCCAGGTATTCTCCGTTTCGGGAAAGTTCCGCCATTTCAATAGCAGCTGAGGCCGCCCGCCCACATAGCGCTTTTTCAATATCTTCTCCACCAAGTGAGTCTCTTTTGCAAGTGTTGGTTGCGGAGGCTCTGCGTTGTTGTTGTTGTTCTTGGCGGCGTTCTTGTTATTGTTAGTGGATTTAGTTTTTTTTGACTTTTGACCGCCTGCAGCTGCATAACTGGCCTTTCTTTTGCCGAAATTAATCGAAGCTCCGTTACGGGTATTAAATTCAGACATTTTAAAAAGTCAACTAAATGTACTGCGTCCAGCAACAATGTATGACAGAAACGATTTGCCTTTTATTTTACAACTTACACAGCAACTAGAAAATCAACGAATACAATCACTTAAAAAAACAATCACTTACAAACCAGAGCAACATTTTTTACCTTGAAATAAGTTTGAAAACTCAAAACTTGAGCAGAAGTCAATTTCAATTGAAAGCAAATAAGGAATAAACGTATTGCAATTCTGCGTCAATAGAGAAGGGAGAAAGTCAAGAAAGGGTTGCCGGACCTGTCAAGTAGAGTTGTGCCGTTTAGTTCAGAGTTAGTTCGCTTGAACTCCTCAAATTGAACTAACGAACTAAATCCCTGATTTTAGTTCATTAGTCTTTTGGTCTTTAGTTCATTGATCTTTTGGTCTTTAGTTCGTTGGTCTTTTGGTCTTTAGTTCATTAGTCTTTTGGTCTTTAGTTCATTAGTCTTTTGGTCTTTAGTTCATTGGTCTTTAGTTCGTTGGTCTTTTGTTCTTTTGGTCTTCGAGTATTTTGTTCGTTCCTTTAGTTCGTTCGTTAGACCGATAGATAGTAACAGACCAAGGAGCTTGTTGCAACCAAACAAGGTCGATAAGCTCACATTCCTGCATAATAATATTGAATAGTTACATTATTTAATTTATATTCTTAGCCAACATATTAATATCAACCAAAAACATGAAGTTCCTTTTTAACTTGAAGCCAATATTCTAGTAATAATATATTCTATTTTTTTGTTAGTTTTTGAATTTTGATTTTTATTTTTAATTTAAATTTAAACATAATTAAGCCTAATATATTTTTAATACCACATGCAACTATTTTTTATTTAAAACATTTACTTTTTACGATCGACAGTTGCAAACATGCGCGGAGAATGGCAAAATTGTACGATGTCAATGAAAGAAAAAGATTTTGACGAACGAACTAAAGACCAAAAGACTCGAACGAACGAACTAAAGATTGAACCACTAAGCAATGAACACATAGAGACGTCAAACAGCCCTGAAGCAGTTTGAGAGTCATTTTTCAAAACGGCTGCCCCACAGAAGAAGAAGCTGCATAACTGGCCTTTCTTTTGCCGAAATTAATCGAAGCTCCGTTACGGGTATTAAATTCAGACATTTTAAAAAGTCAACTAAATGTACTGCGTCCAGCAACAATGTATGACAGAAACGATTTGCCTTTTATTTTACAACTTACACAGCAACTAGAAAATCAACGAATACAATCACTTAAAAAAACAATCACTTACAAACTAGAGCAACATTTTTTACCTTGAAATAAGTTTGAAAACTCAAAACTTGAGCAGAAGTCAATTTCAATTGAAAGCAAATAAGGAATAAACGTATTGCAATTCTGCGTCAATAGAGAAGGGAGAAAGTCAAGAAAGGGTTGCCGGACCTGTCAAGTAGAGTTGTGCCGTTTAGTTCAGAGTTAGTTCGCTTGAACTCCTCAAATTGAACTAACGAACTAAATCCCTGATTTTAGTTCATTAGTCTTTTGGTCTTTAGTTCATTGATCTTTTGGTCTTTAGTTCGTTGGTCTTTTGGTCTTTAGTTCATTAGTCTTTTGGTCTTTAGTTCATTAGTCTTTTGGTCTTTAGTTCATTGGTCTTTAGTTCGTTGGTCTTTTGTTCTTTTGGTCTTCGAGTATTTTGTTCGTTCCTTTAGTTCGTTCGTTAGACCGATAGATAGTAACAGACCAAGGAGCTTGTTGCAACCAAACAAGGTCGATAAGCTCACATTCCTGCATAATAATATTGAATAGTTACATTATTTAATTTATATTCTTAGCCAACATATTAATATCAACCAAAAACATGAAGTTCCTTTTTAACTTGAAGCCAATATTCTAGTAATAATATATTCTATTTTTTTGTTAGTTTTTGAATTTTGATTTTTATTTTTAATTTAAATTTAAACATATTTAAGCCTAATATATTTTTAATACCACATGCAACTATTTTTTATTTAAAACATTTACTTTTTACGATCTCGACAGTTGCAAACATGCGCGGAGAATGGCAAAATTGTACGATGTCAATGAAAGAACAAGATTTTGACGAACGAACTAAAGACCAAAAGACTCGAACGAACGAACTAAAGATTGAACAACTAAGCAATGAACACATAGAGACGTCAAACAGCCCTGAAGCAGTTTGAGAGTCATTTTTCAAAACGGCTGCCCCACAGAAGAAGAAGAACAGAAGCAGACTTCGGCTGAACGCTCGACCAGGTCAGCTCGCTGTTCGGCTCTCAGTACAAACCGTGCAAAGCATCAAAACTGCTTCAGTCGCACAACGACAGCGGAACGATAAGCATGTGCGTACTTCTTTGCGCTGTACGATCGTTTCCATGTGTGCGTGTATGCATGCACGGCCCGCGTATGAATGTATGCGGTGCTTGTGAAGTTTGGCAATAGGCAAATGCTTCGGCCAGCGCGTTGGCAGCCTGAAGTCAATTTTGTGTTTCGGCGTTGAGAGCCTAGAGACAGGTACAGTGGGCAAAAATGGTTATCTTGCGGCGAAAATGTTAAAACCTCCTCTGTTCTATAAGGATAATTTTATTTAGTAATTACATATTTATGTATTCCGAATTTTTTATTTTAATTCACAAATTTTGTCAATATTGGTAAAGTCATATACAAAAAATTTATAATTATCAAAACTTATTTTTGATATTATAATTTTGCTCTACAAAATATAATATAAATATGAATATTCAATCCATATTCTCAAAAATTAAACATAAATACACATGTTTTCAGATGCTAAAATAATTGCCGCCAAATAACCATTTTGGCTCACTGTAATTCGGTCTCTTAGCTCTCGATGACAAAGACAAAAACAAACACACAGTTGATTTCACGCTGGCCAGGCCCGTAGCTAAAAGTGCGCAGGGTGTGCGGTACAGAAGGGCTCTCAACAGTCAGGGGCTCACTGTTACCAAACATAAAAATGTTATTAATGGGGATATATTTGTACAATTTAATTCCTTTGGTAATCACAAATATATTTAGGCCATGGATTTTAAAAAAATTCATGGTCTATTGTGTTTGTCGGAACGGAAATGTGCGTAACAGGCAGAAGGAGGCATCTCCGACCCCATAAACTATATATATTCTGAATCAGTATCAGTAGCCGAGTCGATTGAGCCATGTCTGTCTGTCCGTCTGTCCGTCTGTCTGTCTGTCTGTCTGTCTGTATGAACACCTGGATCTCAGAAACTATAAGAGCTAGAGTCATCAAATTTTGTGACAACATACGTATATATTGCAGTGTCTCAAAGTTTTTTTAAAATTTTGACACGCCCCTTCCCGCCTCTGTAAATCAGTAATAACTATTTAAAAAGTACAATATTAACTCAAGAACCAAAGTTGTTATGTGAAAATTTCATTAAAATCGGACTATAAATAAGTGAGATATGATACGAATTAAACTCACTTTGAACATACATATATAATTAAGCAGACCTAATTTACGCAAGCATACCGAAGTTCAAATCTAGCGTCAGACACACAGCATTTTATTAAACTTTTTATTTGCATTGTAGGGGGGAACAGAATTGGTTTACAATGCAGTTTTGCCGATGGATGAAGGAGTGAGGCAATGGCCGAGTGGTTAGAGGGGGGGACGGCTGCGCGAGAGTGCGTGCGTTCAACTCCCGGTTGAGGCGGGTGCGAATTTTCATTTATTTAATTATTTCTTATTTTATTTATTTTTTTTTTTATTCTAATAAACTAAAAGAAAAGTTACAGTCAAACAAATTAAAATCAAGAAGAAGCACATGTAATGAAATTTGGTACGCGCTAGAAATGCATACCTATACCTATTGCCTACGGTATACTATGATTATCCATGGGGATTATACAGTCAGCTTCATGCCTTTGGTAATCACAAATATTTTTATTAATTAAGGTAATTTAAGTAGAAGTCCCTGATAAGTATTGCACAGGGGCCCGTAAAACCCTCACTACGGCCCTGTGCCTCGGTCTCTAGGCTCTCGACGCCGAAACACAAAATTGACTTCAGGCTGCCAGCACGCTGGCCGAAGCATTTGCCTATTGCCAAACTTCACAAGCACCGCATACATTCATACGCGGGCCGTGCATGCATACACGCACACATGGTAACGATCGTACAGCGCAAAGAAGTACGCACATGCTTATCGTTCCGCTGTCGTTGTGCGACTGAAGCAGTTTTGATGCTATTCACTGTTTGTACTGAGAGCCGAACAGCGAGCTGACCCGGTCGAGCGTTCAGCCGAAGTCTGCTTCTGTTCTTCTTCTTCTGTGGGGCAGCCGTTTTGAAAAATGACTCTCAAACTGCTTCAGGGCTGTTTGACGTCTCTATGTGTTCATTGCTTAGTGATTGAACTATATAACGAACTAAAAGACTCGAAGACCAAAAGATTGAACTATATAACGAACTAAGACTCGAACGAACGAACTAAAGATTTAACTATAGTTCATCAAAAAATGAACTAATGAACTAAGTCCCTGAAACGAACCCAAATCAACAACTCTTCTGTCAAGCAAAGAGTTTTCGCTATCGATAGCATATTTGATAATTGCACTGCGATGAATTTAAAGCTTAGGATAGTCCGCACCACATCAGTAGTTGGCAATAGGAAATGCAGTTTAAAATCATGTGTGCTCTTTTGATTTGTTGTTTACCATTTCTTAAGGGTGTTTGTATGTAAAAGGTGCACCACTTCAGGTATGTTTTTTGATCGAGTTTTTAAACTCGTTTTTCGAGCTGAACTGCAGGTGAATAAAGCGGAAATAATGTGAAAATGCAAGTATTTTAATTGGCCAATGCTAGTGTGTTGTTATTTTTATGCTTCACCCGTGTTTTTTTATTTAGCTGTACATGTTTTTACAATTGTTGGTTGTATCTTAATTGTACTTTTCCCAGAAATAATGCTCATATCGAGGTGTATTTTACATACACTATACGTCATGGACAATGTCATTGACAGATTTCTCATGATAACAATACAGAAAGCGTTAATTTCAAATAAAAACAAAAAACTGAAGAAAACTCGCTACTAATTACCTAAGTACATGATGTTGGCGTAGATATGTTGGTATGTGTTTTATATACGGTAAAGATATGCATACATATGCTGCGTTTGATGAATGAGAGCAGCACATGCGTCGCGCTTGGTCGACTGTTAGACTTGTTTATCAACCGAAAAGTCGTGTGTGACAGTTTGCCTGAATCCAGTCAAACCCGTGAGGGGCATACGAGGCTGCTGTTACGTTTAGTGCGAAGCTTTGCCAATGGATTTCTCATCTTGATTTGGTTTCGATTTATCCTTGTTCCTATTCTTGCATTGCTCAGCAAACATTTTGGCTTCAAAGTCGGCCAACATTCCCATGCATTCTCCGCCTAGATTCTCAATGGGCTCCCAGGTATTCTCCGTTTCGGGAAAGTTCCGCCATTTCAATAGCAGCTGAGGCCGCCCGCCCACATAGCGCTTTTTCAATATCTTCTCCACCAAGTGAGTCTCTTTTGCAAGTGTTGGTTGCGGAGGCTCTGCGTTGTTGTTGTTGTTCTTGGCGGCGTTCTTGTTATTGTTAGTGGATTTAGTTTTTTTGACTTTTGACCGCCTGCAGCTGCATAACTGGCCTTTCTTTTGCCGAAATTAATCGAAGCTCCGTTACGGGTATTAAATTCAGACATTTTAAAAAGTCAACTAAATGTACTGCGTCCAGCAACAATGTATGACAGAAACGATTTGCCTTTTTATTTTACAACTTACACAGCAACTAGAAAATCAACGAATACAATCACTTAAAAAACAATCACTTACAAACTAGAGCAACATTTTTTACCTTGAAATAAGTTTGAAAACTCAAAACTTGAGCAGAAGTCAATTTCAATTGAAAGCAAATAAGGAATAAACGTATTGCAATTCTGCGTCAATAGAGAAGGGAGAAAGTCAAGAAAGGGTTGCCGGACCTGTCAAGTAGAGTTGTGCCGTTTAGTTCAGAGTTAGTTCGCTTGAACTCCTCAAATTGAACTAACGAACTAAATCCCTGATTTTAGTTCATTAGTCTTTTGGTCTTTAGTTCATTGATCTTTTGGTCTTTAGTTCGTTGGTCTTTTGGTCTTTAGTTCATTAGTCTTTGGTCTTTAGTTCATTAGTCTTTTGGTCTTTAGTTCATTGGTCTTTAGTTCGTTGGTCTTTTGTTCTTTTGGTCTTCGAGTATTTTGTTCGTTCCTTTAGTTCGTTCGTTAGACCGATAGATAGTAACAGACCAAGGAGCTTGTTGCAACCAAACAAGGTCGATAAGCTCACATTCCTGCATAATAATATTGAATAGTTACATTATTTAATTTATATTCTTAGCCAACATATTAATATCAACCAAAAACATGAAGTTCCTTTTAACTTGAAGCCAATATTCTAGTAATAATATATTCTATTTTTTTGTTAGTTTTTGAATTTTGATTTTTATTTTTAATTTAAATTTAAACATAATTAAGCCTAATATATTTTTAATACCACATGCAACTATTTTTTATTTAAAACATTTACTTTTTACGATCGACAGTTGCAAACATGCGCGGAGAATGGCAAAATTGTACGATGTCAATGAAAGAACAAGATTTTGACGAACGAACTAAAGACCAAAAGACTCGAACGAACGAACTAAAGATTGAACCACTAAGCAATGAACACATAGAGACGTCAAACAGCCCTGAAGCAGTTTGAGAGTCATTTTTCAAAAACGGCTGCCCCACAGAAGAAGAAGAACAGAAGCAGACTTCGGCTGAACGCTCGACCGGGTCAGCTCGCTGTTCGGCTCTCAGTACAAACAGTGCAAAGCATCAAAACTGCTTCAGTCGCACAACGACAGCGGAACGATAAGCATGTGCGTACTTCTTTGCGCTGTACGATCGTTTCCATGTGTGCGTGTATGCATGCACGGCCCGCGTATGAATGTATGCGGTGCTTGTGAAGTTTGGCAATAGGCAATGCTTCGGCCAGCGCGCTGGCAGCCTGAAGTCAATTTTGTGTTTCGGCGTTGAGAGCCTAGAGACAGGTACAGTGGGCAAAAATGGTTATCTTGCGGCGAAAATGTTAAAACCTCCTCTGTTCTATAAGGATAATTTTATTTAGTAATTACATATTTATGTATTCCGAATTTTTTATTTTAATTCACAAATTTTGTCAATATTGGTAAAGTCATATACAAAAAATTTATAATTATCAAAACTTATTTTTGATATTATAATTTTGCTCTACAAAATATAATATAAATATGAATATTCAATCCATATTCTCAAAAATTAAACATAAATACACATGTTTTCAGATGCTAAAATAATTGCCGCCAAATAACCATTTTGGCTCACTGTAATTCGGTCTCTTAGCTCTCGATGACAAAGACAAAAACAAACACACAGTTGATTTCACGCTGGCCAGGCCCGTAGCTAAAAGTGCGCAGGGTGTGCGGTACAGAAGGGCTCTCAACAGTCAGGGGCTCACTGTTACCAAACATAAAAATGTTATTAATGGGGATATATTTGTACAATTTAATTCCTTTGGTAATCACAAATATATTTATTAATTAAGGTAATTTAAGTAGAAGTCCCTGATAAGTATTGCACAGGGGCCCGTAAAACCCTCACTACGGCCCTGTGCCTGGTCTCTAGGCTCTGACGCCGAAACACAAAATTGACTTCAGGCTGCCAGCACGCTGGCCGAAGCATTTGCCTATTGCCAAACTTCACAAGCACCGCATACATTCATACGCGGGCCGTGCATGCATACACGCACACATGGTAACGATCGTACAGCGCAAAGAAGTACGCACATGCTTATCGTTCCGCTGTCGTTGTGCGACTGAAGCAGTTTTGATGCTATTCACTGTTTGTACTGAGAGCCGAACAGCGAGCTGACCCGGTCGAGCGTTCAGCCGAAGTCTGCTTCTGTTCTTCTTCTTCTGTGGGGCAGCCGTTTTGAAAAATGACTCTCAAACTGCTTCAGGGCTGTTTGACGTCTCTATGTGTTCATTGCTTAGTGATTGAACTATATAACGAACTAAAAGACTCGAAGACCAAAAGATTGAACTATATAACGAACTAAGACTCGAACGAACGAACTAAAGATTTAACTATAGTTCATCAAAAAAATGAACTAATGAACTAAGTCCCTGAAACGAACCCAAATCAACAACTCTTCTGTCAAGCAAAGAGTTTTCGCTATCGATAGCATATTTGATAATTCCACTGCGATGAATTTAAAGCTTAGGATAGTCCGCACCACATCAGTAGTTGGCAATAGGAAATGCAGTTTAAAAATCATGTGTGCTCTTTGATTTGTTGTTTACCATTTCTTAAGGGTGTTTGTATGTAAAAGGTGCACCACTTCAGGTATGTTTTTTGATCGAGTTTTTAAACTCGTTTTTCGAGCTGAACTGCAGGTGAATAAAGCGGAAATAATGTGAAAATGCAAGTATTTTAATTGGCCAATGCTAGTGTGTTGTTATTTTTATGCTTCACCCGTGTTTTTTTTATTTAGCTGTACATGTTTTTACAATTGTTGGTTGTATCTTAATTGTACTTTTCCCAGAAATAATGCTCATATCGAGGTGTATTTTACATACACTATACGTCATGGACAATGTCATTGACAGATTTCTCATGATAACAATACAGAAAGCGTTAATTTCAAATAAAAAACAAAAAACTGAAGAAAACTCGCTACTAATTACCTAAGTACATGATGTTGGCGTAGATATGTTGGTATGTGTTTTATATACGGTAAAGATATGCATACATATGCTGCGTTTGATGAATGAGAGCAGCACATGCGTCGCGCTTGGTCGACTGTTAGACTTGTTTATCAACCGAAAAGTCGTGTGTGACAGTTTGCCTGAATCCAGTCAAACCCGTGAGAGGCATACGAGGCTGCTGTTACGTTTAGTGCGAAGCTTTGCCAATGGATTTCTCATCTTGATTTGGTTTCGATTTATCCTTGTTCCTATTCTTGCATTGCTCAGCAAACATTTTGGCTTCAAAGTCGGCCAACATTCCCATGCATTCTCCGCCTAGATTCTCAATGGGCTCCCAGGTATTCTCCGTTTCGGGAAAGTTCCGCCATTTCAATAGCAGCTGAGGCCGCCCGCCCACATAGCGCTTTTTCAATATCTTCTCCACCAAGTGAGTCTCTTTTGCAAGTGTTGGTTGCGGAGGCTCTGCGTTGTTGTTGTTGTTCTTGGCGGCGTTCTTGTTATTGTTAGTGGATTTAGTTTTTTTTGACTTTTGACCGCCTGCAGCTGCATAACTGGCCTTTCTTTTGCCGAAATTAATCGAAGCTCCGTTACGGGTATTAAATTCAGACATTTTAAAAAAGTCAACTAAATGTACTGCGTCCAGCAACAATGTATGACAGAAACGATTTGCCTTTTATTTTACAACTTACACAGCAACTAGAAAATCAACGAATACAATCACTTAAAAAAACAATCACTTACAAACTAGAGCAACATTTTTTTACCTTGAAATAAGTTTGAAAACTCAAAACTTGAGCAGAAGTCAATTTCAATTGAAAGCAAATAAGGAATAAACGTATTGCAATTCTGCGTCAATAGAGAAGGGAGAAAGTCAAGAAAGGGTTGCCGGACCTGTCAAGTAGAGTTGTGCCGTTTAGTTCAGAGTTAGTTCGCTTGAACTCCTCAAATTGAACTAACGAACTAAATCCCTGATTTTAGTTCATTAGTCTTTTGGTCTTTAGTTCATTGATCTTTTGGTCTTTAGTTCGTTGGTCTTTGGTCTTTAGTTCATTAGTCTTTTGGTCTTTAGTTCATTAGTCTTTTGGTCTTTAGTTCATTGGTCTTTAGTTCGTTGGTCTTTTGTTCTTTTGGTCTTCGAGTATTTTGTTCGTTCCTTTAGTTCGTTCTAGACCGATAGATAGTAACAGACCAAGGAGCTTGTTGCAACCAAACAAGGTCGATAAGCTCACATTCCTGCATAATAATATTGAATAGTTACATTATTTAATTTATATTCTTAGCCAACATATTAATATCAACCAAAAACATGAAGTTCCTTTTTAACTTGAAGCCAATATTCTAGTAATAATATATTCTATTTTTTTGTTAGTTTTTGAATTTTGATTTTTATTTTTAATTTAAATTTAAACATAATTAAGCCTAATATATTTTTAATACCACATGCAACTATTTTTTATTTAAAACATTTACTTTTTACGATCGACAGTTGCAAACATGCGCGGAGAATGGCAAAATTGTACGATGTCAATGAAAGAACAAGATTTTGACGAACGAACTAAAGACCAAAAGACTCGAACGAACGAACTAAAGATTGAACCACTAAGCAATGAACACATAGAGACGTCAAACAGCCCTGAAGCAGTTTGAGAGTCATTTTTCAAAACGGCTGCCCCACAGAAGAAGAAGAACAGAAGCAGACTTCGGCTGAACGCTCGACCGGGTCAGCTCGCTGTTCGGCTCTCAGTACAAACAGTGCAAAGCATCAAAACTGCTTCAGTCGCACAACGACAGCGGAACGATAAGCATGTGCGTACTTCTTTGCGCTGTACGATCGTTTCCATGTGTGCGTGTATGCATGCACGGCCCGCGTATGAATGTATGCGGTGCTTGTGAAGTTTGGCAATAGGCAATGCTTCGGCCAGCGCGCTGGCAGCCTGAAGTCAATTTTGTGTTTCGGCGTTGAGAGCCTAGAGACAGGTACAGTGGGCAAAAAATGGTTATCTTGCGGCGAAAATGTTAAAACCTCCTCTGTTCTATAAGGATAATTTTATTTAGTAATTACATATTTATGTATTCCGAATTTTTTATTTTAATTCACAAATTTTGTCAATATTGGTAAAGTCATATACAAAAAAATTTATAATTATCAAAACTTATTTTTGATATTATAATTTTGCTCTACAAAATATAATATAAATATGAATATTCAATCCATATTCTCAAAAATTAAACATAAATACACATGTTTTCAGATGCTAAAATAATTGCCGCCAAATAACCATTTTGGCTCACTGTAATTCGGTCTCTTAGCTCTCGATGACAAAGACAAAAACAAACACACAGTTGATTTCACGCTGGCCAGGCCCGTAGCTAAAAGTGCGCAGGGTGTGCGGTACAGAAGGGCTCTCAACAGTCAGGGGCTCACTGTTACCAAACATAAAAAATGTTATTAATGGGGATATATTTGTACAATTTAATTCCTTTGGTAATCACAAATATATTTATTAATTAAGGTAATTTAAGTAGAAGTCCCTGATAAGTATTGCACAGGGGCCCGTAAAACCCTCACTACGGCCCTGTGCCTCGGTCTCTAGGCTCTCGACGCCGAAACACAAAATTGACTTCAGGCTGCCAGCACGCTGGCCGAAGCATTTGCCTATTGCCAAACTTCACAAGCACCGCATACATTCATACGCGGGCCGTGCATGCATACACGCACACATGGTAACGATCGTACAGCGCAAAGAAGTACGCACATGCTTATCGTTCCGCTGTCGTTGTGCGACTGAAGCAGTTTTGATGCTATTCACTGTTTGTACTGAGAGCCGAACAGCGAGCTGACCCGGTCGAGCGTTCAGCCGAAGTCTGCTTCTGTTCTTCTTCTTCTGTGGGGCAGCCGTTTTGAAAAATGACTCTCAAACTGCTTCAGGGCTGTTTGACGTCTCTATGTGTTCATTGCTTAGTGATTGAACTATATAACGAACTAAAAGACTCGAAGACCAAAAGATTGAACTATATAACGAACTAAGACTCGAACGAACGAACTAAAGATTTAACTATAGTTCATCAAAAAATGAACTAATGAACTAAGTCCCTGAAACGAACTCCAAATCAACAACTCTTCTGTCAAGCAAAGAGTTTTCGCTATCGATAGCATATTTGATAATTCCACTGCGATGAATTTAAAGCTTAGGATAGTCCGCACCACATCAGTAGTTGGCAATAGGAAATGCAGTTTAAAAATCATGTGTGCTCTTTGATTTGTTGTTTACCATTTCTTAAGGGTGTTTGTATGTAAAAGGTGCACCACTTCAGGTATGTTTTTTGATCGAGTTTTTAAACTCGTTTTTCGAGCTGAACTGCAGGTGAATAAAGCGGAAATAATGTGAAAATGCAAGTATTTTAATTGGCCAATGCTAGTGTGTTGTTATTTTTATGCTTCACCCGTGTTTTTTTTATTTAGCTGTACATGTTTTTACAATTGTTGGTTGTATCTTAATTGTACTTTTCCCAGAAATAATGCTCATATCGAGGTGTATTTTACATACACTATACGTCATGGACAATGTCATTGACAGATTTCTCATGATAACAATACAGAAAGCGTTAATTTCAAATAAAAACAAAAAACTGAAGAAAACTCGCTACTAATTACCTAAGTACATGATGTTGGCGTAGATATGTTGGTATGTGTTTTATATACGGTAAAGATATGCATACATATGCTGCGTTTGATGAATGAGAGCAGCACATGCGTCGCGCTTGGTCGACTGTTAGACTTGTTTATCAACCGAAAAGTCGTGTGTGACAGTTTGCCTGAATCCAGTCAAACCCGTGAGAGGCATACGAGGCTGCTGTTACGTTTAGTGCGAAGCTTTGCCAATGGATTTCTCATCTTGATTTGGTTTCGATTTATCCTTGTTCCTATTCTTGCATTGCTCAGCAAACATTTTGGCTTCAAAGTCGGCCAACATTCCCATGCATTCTCCGCCTAGATTCTCAATGGGCTCCCAGGTATTCTCCGTTTCGGGAAAGTTCCGCCATTTCAATAGCAGCTGAGGCCGCCCGCCCACATAGCGCTTTTTCAATATCTTCTCCACCAAGTGAGTCTCTTTTGCAAGTGTTGGTTGCGGAGGCTCTGCGTTGTTGTTGTTGTTCTTGGCGGCGTTCTTGTTATTGTTAGTGGATTTAGTTTTTTTTGACTTTTGACCGCCTGCAGCTGCATAACTGGCCTTTCTTTTGCCGAAATTAATCGAAGCTCCGTTACGGGTATTAAATTCAGACATTTTAAAAAGTCAACTAAATGTACTGCGTCCAGCAACAATGTATGACAGAAACGATTTGCCTTTTTATTTTACAACTTACACAGCAACTAGAAAATCAACGAATACAATCACTTAAAAAAACAATCACTTACAAACTAGAGCAACATTTTTTACCTTGAAATAAGTTTGAAAACTCAAAACTTGAGCAGAAGTCAATTTCAATTGAAAGCAAATAAGGAATAAACGTATTGCAATTCTGCGTCAATAGAGAAGGGAGAAAGTCAAGAAAGGGTTGCCGGACCTGTCAAGTAGAGTTGTGCCGTTTAGTTCAGAGTTAGTTCGCTTGAACTCCTCAAATTGAACTAACGAACTAAATCCCTGATTTTAGTTCATTAGTCTTTTGGTCTTTAGTTCATTGATCTTTTGGTCTTTAGTTCGTTGGTCTTTTGGTCTTTAGTTCATTAGTCTTTTGGTCTTTAGTTCATTAGTCTTTTGGTCTTTAGTTCATTGGTCTTTAGTTCGTTGGTCTTTTGTTCTTTTGGTCTTCGAGTATTTTGTTCGTTCCTTTAGTTCGTTCGTTAGACCGATAGATAGTAACAGACCAAGGAGCTTGTTGCAACCAAACAAGGTCGATAAGCTCACATTCCTGCATAATAATATTGAATAGTTACATTATTTAATTTATATTCTTAGCCAACATATTAATATCAACCAAAAACATGAAGTTCCTTTTTAACTTGAAGCCAATATTCTAGTAATAATATATTCTATTTTTTTGTTAGTTTTTGAATTTTGATTTTTATTTTTAATTTAAATTTAAACATAATTAAGCCTAATATATTTTTAATACCACATGCAACTATTTTTTATTTAAAACATTTACTTTTTACGATCGACAGTTGCAAACATGCGCGGAGAATGGCAAAATTGTACGATGTCAATGAAAGAACAAGATTTTGACGAACGAACTAAAGACCAAAAGACTCGAACGAACGAACTAAAGATTGAACCACTAAGCAATGAACACATAGAGACGTCAAACAGCCCTGAAGCAGTTTGAGAGTCATTTTTCAAAAACGGCTGCCCCACAGAAGAAGAAGAACAGAAGCAGACTTCGGCTGAACGCTCGACCGGGTCAGCTCGCTGTTCGGCTCTCAGTACAAACAGTGCAAAGCATCAAAACTGCTTCAGTCGCACAACGACAGCGGAACGATAAGCATGTGCGTACTTCTTTGCGCTGTACGATCGTTTCCATGTGTGCGTGTATGCATGCACGGCCCGCGTATGAATGTATGCGGTGCTTGTGAAGTTTGGCAATAGGCAATGCTTCGGCCAGCGCGCTGGCAGCCTGAAGTCAATTTTGTGTTTCGGCGTTGAGAGCCTAGAGACAGGTACAGTGGGCAAAAATGGTTATCTTGCGGCGAAAATGTTAAAACCTCCTCTGTTCTATAAGGATAATTTTATTTAGTAATTACATATTTATGTATTCCGAATTTTTTATTTTAATTCACAAATTTTGTCAATATTGGTAAAGTCATATACAAAAAATTTATAATTATCAAAACTTATTTTTGATATTATAATTTTGCTCTACAAAATATAATATAAATATGAATATTCAATCCATATTCTCAAAAATTAAACATAAATACACATGTTTTCAGATGCTAAAATAATTGCCGCCAAATAACCATTTTGGCTCACTGTAATTCGGTCTCTTAGCTCTCGATGACAAAGACAAAAACAAACACACAGTTGATTTCACGCTGGCCAGGCCCGTAGCTAAAAGTGCGCAGGGTGTGCGGTACAGAAGGGCTCTCAACAGTCAGGGGCTCACTGTTACCAAACATAAAAATGTTATTAATGGGGATATATTTGTACAATTTAATTCCTTTGGTAATCACAAATATATTTATTAATTAA
Source organism: Zaprionus nigranus (assembly GCA_018903425.1). NCBI lineage: Eukaryota > Metazoa > Arthropoda > Insecta > Diptera > Drosophilidae > Zaprionus > Zaprionus nigranus. The sequence goes on along the minus strand of JAEIGD010000205.1, from coordinate 56,492 downwards.
GGTAATTTAAGTAGAAGTCCCTGATAAGTATTGCACAGGGGCCCGTAAAACCCTCACTACGGCCCTGTGCCTCGGTCCTAGGCTCGACGCCGAAACACAAAATTGACTTCAGGCTGCCAGCACGCTGGCCGAAGCATTTGCCTATTGCCAAACTTCACAAGCACCGCATACATTCATACGCGGGCCGTGCATGCATACACGCACACATGGTAACGATCGTACAGCGCAAAGAAGTACGCACATGCTTATCGTTCCGCTGTCGTTGTGCGACTGAAGCAGTTTTGATGCTATTCACTGTTTGTACTGAGAGCCGAACAGCGAGCTGACCCGGTCGAGCGTTCAGCCGAAGTCTGCTTCTGTTCTTCTTCTTCTGTGGGGCAGCCGTTTTGAAAAATGACTCTCAAACTGCTTCAGGGCTGTTTGACGTCTCTATGTGTTCATTGCTTAGTGATTGAACTATATAACGAACTAAAAGACTCGAAGACCAAAAGATTGAACTATATAACGAACTAAGACTCGAACGAACGAACTAAAGATTTAACTATAGTTCATCAAAAAATGAACTAATGAACTAAGTCCCTGAAACGAACTCCAAATCAACAACTCTTCTGTCAAGCAAAGAGTTTTCGCTATCGATAGCATATTTGATAATTGCACTGCGATGAATTTAAAGCTTAGGATAGTCCGCACCACATCAGTAGTTGGCAATAGGAAATGCAGTTTAAAAATCATGTGTGCTCTTTGATTTGTTGTTTACCATTTCTTAAGGGTGTTTGTATGTAAAAGGTGCACCACTTCAGGTATGTTTTTTGATCGAGTTTTTAAACTCGTTTTTCGAGCTGAACTGCAGGTGAATAAAGCGGAAATAATGTGAAAATGCAAGTATTTTAATTGGCCAATGCTAGTGTGTTGTTATTTTTATGCTTCACCCGTGTTTTTTTATTTAGCTGTACATGTTTTTACAATTGTTGGTTGTATCTTAATTGTACTTTTCCCAGAAATAATGCTCATATCGAGGTGTATTTTACATACACTATACGTCATGGACAATGTCATTGACAGATTTCTCATGATAACAATACAGAAAGCGTTAATTTCAAATAAAAAACAAAAAACTGAAGAAAACTCGCTACTAATTACCTAAGTACATGATGTTGGCGTAGATATGTTGGTATGTGTTTTATATACGGTAAAGATATGCATACATATGCTGCGTTTGATGAATGAGAGCAGCACATGCGTCGCGCTTGGTCGACTGTTAGACTTGTTTATCAACCGAAAAGTCGTGTGTGACAGTTTGCCTGAATCCAGTCAAACCCGTGAGAGGCATACGAGGCTGCTGTTACGTTTAGTGCGAAGCTTTGCCAATGGATTTCTCATCTTGATTTGGTTTCGATTTATCCTTGTTCCTATTCTTGCATTGCTCAGCAAACATTTTGGCTTCAAAGTCGGCCAACATTCCCATGCATTCTCCGCCTAGATTCTCAATGGGCTCCCAGGTATTCTCCGTTTCGGGAAAGTTCCGCCATTTCAATAGCAGCTGAGGCCGCCCGCCCACATAGCGCTTTTTCAATATCTTCTCCACCAAGTGAGTCTCTTTTGCAAGTGTTGGTTGCGGAGGCTCTGCGTTGTTGTTGTTGTTCTTGGCGGCGTTCTTGTTATTGTTAGTGGATTTAGTTTTTTTTTGACTTTTGACCGCCTGCAGCTGCATAACTGGCCTTTCTTTTGCCGAAATTAATCGAAGCTCCGTTACGGGTATTAAATTCAGACATTTTAAAAAGTCAACTAAATGTACTGCGTCCAGCAACAATGTATGACAGAAACGATTTGCCTTTTATTTTACAACTTACACAGCAACTAGAAAATCAACGAATACAATCACTTAAAAAAACAATCACTTACAAACTAGAGCAACATTTTTTTACCTTGAAATAAGTTTGAAAACTCAAAACTTGAGCAGAAGTCAATTTCAATTGAAAGCAAATAAGGAATAAACGTATTGCAATTCTGCGTCAATAGAGAAGGGAGAAAGTCAAGAAAGGGTTGCCGGACCTGTCAAGTAGAGTTGTGCCGTTTAGTTCAGAGTTAGTTCGCTTGAACTCCTCAAATTGAACTAACGAACTAAATCCCTGATTTTAGTTCATTAGTCTTTTGGTCTTTAGTTCATTGATCTTTTGGTCTTTAGTTCGTTGGTCTTTTGGTCTTTAGTTCATTAGTCTTTTGGTCTTTAGTTCATTAGTCTTTTGGTCTTTAGTTCATTGGTCTTTAGTTCGTTGGTCTTTTGTTCTTTTGGTCTTCGAGTATTTTGTTCGTTCCTTTAGTTCGTTCGTTAGACCGATAGATAGTAACAGACCAAGGAGCTTGTTGCAACCAAACAAGGTCGATAAGCTCACATTCCTGCATAATAATATTGAATAGTTACATTATTTAATTTATATTCTTAGCCAACATATTAATATCAACCAAAAACATGAAGTTCCTTTTTAACTTGAAGCCAATATTCTAGTAATAATATATTCTATTTTTTTGTTAGTTTTTGAATTTTGATTTTTATTTTTAATTTAAATTTAAACATAATTAAGCCTAATATATTTTTAATACCACATGCAACTATTTTTTATTTAAAACATTTACTTTTTACGATCGACAGTTGCAAACATGCGCGGAGAATGGCAAAATTGTACGATGTCAATGAAAGAACAAGATTTTGACGAACGAACTAAAGACCAAAAGACTCGAACGAACGAACTAAAGATTGAACCACTAAGCAATGAACACATAGAGACGTCAAACAGCCCTGAAGCAGTTTGAGAGTCATTTTTCAAAACGGCTGCCCCACAGAAGAAGAAGAACAGAAGCAGACTTCGGCTGAACGCTCGACCGGGTCAGCTCGCTGTTCGGCTCTCAGTACAAACAGTGCAAAGCATCAAAACTGCTTCAGTCGCACAACGACAGCGGAACGATAAGCATGTGCGTACTTCTTTGCGCTGTACGATCGTTTCCATGTGTGCGTGTATGCATGCACGGCCCGCGTATGAATGTATGCGGTGCTTGTGAAGTTTGGCAATAGGCAATGCTTCGGCCAGCGCGCTGGCAGCCTGAAGTCAATTTTGTGTTTCGGCGTTGAGAGCCTAGAGACAGGTACAGTGGGCAAAAATGGTTATCTTGCGGCGAAAATGTTAAAACCTCCTCTGTTCTATAAGGATAATTTTATTTAGTAATTACATATTTATGTATTCCGAATTTTTTATTTTAATTCACAAATTTTGTCAATATTGGTAAAGTCATATACAAAAAATTTATAATTATCAAAACTTATTTTTGATATTATAATTTTGCTCTACAAAATATAATATAAATATGAATATTCAATCCATATTCTCAAAAATTAAACATAAATACACATGTTTTCAGATGCTAAAATAATTGCCGCCAAATAACCATTTTGGCTCACTGTAATTCGGTCTCTTAGCTCTCGATGACAAAGACAAAAACAAACACACAGTTGATTTCACGCTGGCCAGGCCCGTAGCTAAAAGTGCGCAGGGTGTGCGGTACAGAAGGGCTCTCAACAGTCAGGGGCTCACTGTTACCAAACATAAAAATGTTATTAATGGGGATATATTTGTACAATTTAATTCCTTTGGTAATCACAAATATATTTATTAATTAAGGTAATTTAAGTAGAAGTCCCTGATAAGTATTGCACAGGGGCCCGTAAAACCCTCACTACGGCCCTGGCCCGGTCTCTAGGCTCGACGCCGAAACACAAAATTGACTTCAGGCTGCCAGCACGCTGGCCGAAGCATTTGCCTATTGCCAAACTTCACAAGCACCGCATACATTCATACGCGGGCCGTGCATGCATACACGCACACATGGTAACGATCGTACAGCGCAAAGAAGTACGCACATGCTTATCGTTCCGCTGTCGTTGTGCGACTGAAGCAGTTTTGATGCTATTCACTGTTTGTACTGAGAGCCGAACAGCGAGCTGACCCGGTCGAGCGTTCAGCCGAAGTCTGCTTCTGTTCTTCTTCTTCTGTGGGGCAGCCGTTTTGAAAAATGACTCTCAAACTGCTTCAGGGCTGTTTGACGTCTCTATGTGTTCATTGCTTAGTGATTGAACTATATAACGAACTAAAAGACTCGAAGACCAAAAGATTGAACTATATAACGAACTAAGACTCGAACGAACGAACTAAAGATTTAACTATAGTTCATCAAAAAATGAACTAATGAACTAAGTCCCTGAAACGAACTCCAAATCAACAACTCTTCTGTCAAGCAAAGAGTTTTCGCTATCGATAGCATATTTGATAATTCCACTGCGATGAATTTAAAGCTTAGGATAGTCCGCACCACATCAGTAGTTGGCAATAGGAAATGCAGTTTAAAAATCATGTGTGCTCTTTTGATTTGTTGTTTACCATTTCTTAAGGGTGTTTGTATGTAAAAGGTGCACCACTTCAGGTATGTTTTTTGATCGAGTTTTTAAACTCGTTTTTCGAGCTGAACTGCAGGTGAATAAAGCGGAAATAATGTGAAAATGCAAGTATTTTAATTGGCCAATGCTAGTGTGTTGTTATTTTTATGCTTCACCCGTGTTTTTTTTATTTAGCTGTACATGTTTTTACAATTGTTGGTTGTATCTTAATTGTACTTTTCCCAGAAATAATGCTCATATCGAGGTGTATTTTACATACACTATACGTCATGGACAATGTCATTGACAGATTTCTCATGATAACAATACAGAAAGCGTTAATTTCAAATAAAAAACAAAAAACTGAAGAAAACTCGCTACTAATTACCTAAGTACATGATGTTGGCGTAGATATGTTGGTATGTGTTTTATATACGGTAAAGATATGCATACATATGCTGCGTTTGATGAATGAGAGCAGCACATGCGTCGCGCTTGGTCGACTGTTAGACTTGTTTATCAACCGAAAAGTCGTGTGTGACAGTTTGCCTGAATCCAGTCAAACCCGTGAGAGGCATACGAGGCTGCTGTTACGTTTAGTGCGAAGCTTTGCCAATGGATTTCTCATCTTGATTTGGTTTCGATTTATCCTTGTTCCTATTCTTGCATTGCTCAGCAAACATTTTGGCTTCAAAGTCGGCCAACATTCCCATGCATTCTCCGCCTAGATTCTCAATGGGCTCCCAGGTATTCTCCGTTTCGGGAAAGTTCCGCCATTTCAATAGCAGCTGAGGCCGCCCGCCCACATAGCGCTTTTTCAATATCTTCTCCACCAAGTGAGTCTCTTTTGCAAGTGTTGGTTGCGGAGGCTCTGCGTTGTTGTTGTTGTTCTTGGCGGCGTTCTTGTTATTGTTAGTGGATTTAGTTTTTTTTGACTTTTGACCGCCTGCAGCTGCATAACTGGCCTTTCTTTTGCCGAAATTAATCGAAGCTCCGTTACGGGTATTAAATTCAGACATTTTAAAAAAGTCAACTAAATGTACTGCGTCCAGCAACAATGTATGACAGAAACGATTTGCCTTTTTATTTTACAACTTACACAGCAACTAGAAAATCAACGAATACAATCACTTAAAAAAACAATCACTTACAAACTAGAGCAACATTTTTTTACCTTGAAATAAGTTTGAAAACTCAAAACTTGAGCAGAAGTCAATTTCAATTGAAAGCAAATAAGGAATAAACGTATTGCAATTCTGCGTCAATAGAGAAGGGAGAAAGTCAAGAAAGGGTTGCCGGACCTGTCAAGTAGAGTTGTGCCGTTTAGTTCAGAGTTAGTTCGCTTGAACTCCTCAAATTGAACTAACGAACTAAATCCCTGATTTTAGTTCATTAGTCTTTTGGTCTTTAGTTCATTGATCTTTTGGTCTTTAGTTCGTTGGTCTTTTGGTCTTTAGTTCATTAGTCTTTTGGTCTTTAGTTCATTAGTCTTTTGGTCTTTAGTTCATTGGTCTTTAGTTCGTTGGTCTTTTGTTCTTTTGGTCTTCGAGTATTTTGTTCGTTCCTTTAGTTCGTTCGTTAGACCGATAGATAGTAACAGACCAAGGAGCTTGTTGCAACCAAACAAGGTCGATAAGCTCACATTCCTGCATAATAATATTGAATAGTTACATTATTTAATTTATATTCTTAGCCAACATATTAATATCAACCAAAAACATGAAGTTCCTTTTTAACTTGAAGCCAATATTCTAGTAATAATATATTCTATTTTTTTGTTAGTTTTTGAATTTTGATTTTTATTTTTAATTTAAATTTAAACATAATTAAGCCTAATATATTTTTAATACCACATGCAACTATTTTTTATTTAAAACATTTACTTTTTACGATCGACAGTTGCAAACATGCGCGGAGAATGGCAAAATTGTACGATGTCAATGAAAGAACAAGATTTTGACGAACGAACTAAAGACCAAAAGACTCGAACGAACGAACTAAAGATTGAACCACTAAGCAATGAACACATAGAGACGTCAAACAGCCCTGAAGCAGTTTGAGAGTCATTTTTCAAAAACGGCTGCCCCACAGAAGAAGAAGAACAGAAGCAGACTTCGGCTGAACGCTCGACCGGGTCAGCTCGCTGTTCGGCTCTCAGTACAAACAGTGCAAAGCATCAAAACTGCTTCAGTCGCACAACGACAGCGGAACGATAAGCATGTGCGTACTTCTTTGCGCTGTACGATCGTTTCCATGTGTGCGTGTATGCATGCACGGCCCGCGTATGAATGTATGCGGTGCTTGTGAAGTTTGGCAATAGGCAAATGCTTCGGCCAGCGCGCTGGCAGCCTGAAGTCAATTTTGTGTTTCGGCGTTGAGAGCCTAGAGACAGGTACAGTGGGCAAAAATGGTTATCTTGCGGCGAAAATGTTAAAACCTCCTCTGTTCTATAAGGATAATTTTATTTAGTAATTACATATTTATGTATTCCGAATTTTTTATTTTAATTCACAAATTTTGTCAATATTGGTAAAGTCATATACAAAAAATTTATAATTATCAAAACTTATTTTTGATATTATAATTTTGCTCTACAAAATATAATATAAATATGAATATTCAATCCATATTCTCAAAAATTAAACATAAATACACATGTTTTCAGATGCTAAAATAATTGCCGCCAAATAACCATTTTGGCTCACTGTAATTCGGTCTCTTAGCTCTCGATGACAAAGACAAAAACAAACACACAGTTGATTTCACGCTGGCCAGGCCCGTAGCTAAAAGTGCGCAGGGTGTGCGGTACAGAAGGGCTCTCAACAGTCAGGGGCTCACTGTTACCAAACATAAAAATGTTATTAATGGGGATATATTTGTACAATTTAATTCCTTTGGTAATCACAAATATATTTATTAATTAAGGTAATTTAAGTAGAAGTCCCTGATAAGTATTGCACAGGGGCCCGTAAAACCCTCACTACGGCCCTGTGCCTCGGTCTCTAGGCTCTCGACGCCGAAACACAAAATTGACTTCAGGCTGCCAGCACGCTGGCCGAAGCATTTGCCTATTGCCAAACTTCACAAGCACCGCATACATTCATACGCGGGCCGTGCATGCATACACGCACACATGGTAACGATCGTACAGCGCAAAGAAGTACGCACATGCTTATCGTTCCGCTGTCGTTGTGCGACTGAAGCAGTTTTGATGCTTTGCACTGTTTGTACTGAGAGCCGAACAGCGAGCTGACCCGGTCGAGCTCGTTCACCGCCGAAGTCTGCTTCTGTTCTTCTTCTTCTGTGGGGCAGCCGTTTTGAAAAATGACTCTCAAACTGCTTCAGGGCTGTTTGACGTCTCTATGTGTTCATTGCTTAGTGATTGAACTATATAACGAACTAAAAGACTCGAAGACCAAAAGATTGAACTATATAACGAACTAAGACTCGAACGAACGAACTAAAGATTTAACTATAGTTCATCAAAAAATGAACTAATGAACTAAGTCCCTGAAACGAACCCAAATTTTATTTTATTTATTTATTTATTTATTTAATGTCAACTAATGGCAGTCGACTGGGTAAAGAGTTAACAATAAAATTTAAGTAATGGAATGTAAAAAATATTATTAATATTATATTTTATTTAAATTAAAATTAAATTTAAAGATTAAAATTTAAAATTTAAAATTTAAACTAGAATAAACTGGAATAAAAAGAAACCGATCCAACATTTGTTGCAAAGGGATTGGGGAAAACCCAGTAAAACCCAATCAGATCGGTGGATTAGTGTTAATTGTTGTTAAGTGTTAAGTAGTTAAGAATGGATGGAGGGAGGACTCTGAATTGAAAACTCTAAACAGTCTATTGTAATCGGCACAGAGAACTCGAAAGGGATCATGCAAGCTATAATTATTATGACAAAAGTCCAAGGAAAGTGGCAAAAAATTACGAGTTACTCTAGAAGGAATACAGAAATTATCGTAATTTGGTTAAGCAGAATAGGAGAATCAATGTCGTACTTGATTAGTTTGAAAAGAAACGTAACACCTAACATAATACGACGATTAGTAAGAGAAGGTAGGTTAATAAGAAGCAGTCTACTAGAATAAGATGGCAAGTCTACACCTGGTACCCAGTTAAAACTACGCAAAGCGAAAAGTAAAAATTGCTTTTGAACAGACTCAATTCTATCTTGGTGAATATGATATTGCGGCGACCATACGCAAGAACCATATTCAAGAATTGGACGAACAAGAGAAGTGTAAAGTAATTTTGTCGTATAAGGATCTCTAAATTCTTTGGCCCATCTTTTTATGAAACCAAGTACTCGAAATGCCTTATTGACAATTTGCGCAATGTGACGATCAAATTTCAATCTATGATCAAAGAGAATACCTAGATCGTTTACCTCGGTTATTCTTGAAAGGAAGTTTAAATCAAATGCATAGTTGAAGACGTGATAGCTACCTCTGTAAAATGACATAACTTTGCACTTCAAACAGTTAAGATGCAGCAGATTATGTCTGCACCAAGCAAAGAGCAAATCAAGATCTGTTTGGAGGAAGTTGAGTGTAGGATCACTATACGTCAAACAGAGTTTCACGTCATCAGCATACATAAGGATATTAGAGTGAAGAAGTATTGAAGGAAGATCGTTGATAAAAAGGTTAAAAAGCAAAGGTCCAAGATGGCTGCCCTGAGGAACACCAGAAGTTACTAAGATTGGCTTTGATAGACAGTATTTAAAAAGTACTCGTTGAGACCTGTTAGCTAAATAATCGGATATCCACAAAATAAGCTTTTGTGGAAAACCGATTAAATTTAACTTATGAATCAAGAGATTATGATTTACGGAATCAAATGCTTTACTGAAGTCAGTATAGACGACATCAGTATGCATTTTTTTCCGAAATCCTAAAGTAATGCGGGAAGAAAATTCTAGAAGATTAGAAGCTGTAGATCTTGCCTTTACAAACCCATGTTGATGGGGCGAAATTATCGATTTACACATAAAGGTTAATTGAGCCGTAAGATTTTTTTCAAAAATCTTGGGTATTGCGGACAATTTGGATATACACCTATAGTTCTTCACATCATGGTTAGAACCACTTTTGTGAAGAGGAATGGAAAAAGAGTTTTTCCAAATAGGTGGAAAATAACTGTTAGACAGTGACAAGTCAAGCAGCTTAAAAATTGGGTTAAGAAGTGAGTCAGCAAAAATCTTAGAACACATCCTGGAACTCCATCAGGGCCAGGAGAGAAAACAGGTTTAAAAGATTTCAGATCACTAAGTAAAGAAGTTTTGTTAATAGTAGGACAAAAAAGAGTGTTAAAATTATTAATAGGGTACGGGTAAGGATGTATGGAAGAACTATACGGATTAGTTGAGTAGGTAGATTGAAAAAAGTCTGCAAACAAATCGGCTGCGGCCTGATCAGTGGTTGCTTCATTTTCTCCGAAAAATAACGAGGATGGGAATCTACTGGATCTACGTTTCAGGTTGACAAAGTTGTAAAACTGCTTAGGGTCCTTAGCGAACTGCAAGCGACAACGACTCAAATACTCGTAACAATTTGCATTTAGAGCAATAAAGTTTGCTCTAACAGCAATATATCTTGAAAAGTCAAAAGGTTTACGAGTGAGTTTAAATTTTTTAAAATACCGAGATTTCAAATTTTTTAAACTCATAAGTTCACGAGAGAGACCAAGGTGGCCTGTTTGACTTTACTGGGAAAGCAAGAGGAACACATTGGACGAAAAATGAATTCATGGAGGAATAAAAAAATGAGATGCAAGTATTTAAGTCAGAACATGAATACAAAAATGACCAATCATGTTCTAAAATTAAATGATTAAGTTTTTCAAAGTCGGTCTTACGGAAACAACGTGATTTTACTTTACGAGGAACAGATGCAATTTGCATTGGAGTAGGCAGATTTAGAACAAGGTCAAACGTAGGATGGTAGGGATATTCAGGATGTACTAATGGATCAATTCTGGAGATAGTGTTAAAAAGTATATCAGATGAGAAAACTAAATCAAGAGTTCTACCGCTACAATTAGGAATATTATTTATTTGAAATAAAGAAAGTTCTGATAGGCCATTTAAAAAAGAATTATAGATAGAGGGCGCCAGAATACCGGATTGAGATGACCAACCAACTTCTGGTAAGTTAAAATCACCAAAAGCTAGTAGATAATCCCTATCAGATAGTTTGGATGCAACAGTTTGAATATCTGAAAGATGGTCCAAGTAGACGGAAATATCAGATGAGGGGGGAATGTAAGAACAGGTAATATAAATTGAAATTTGATACAGTGTTACTTTTGCACATACGAATTCTAAAAGTTCACTATGGTCAATTGAAACTAATTCAGAAGAAAGGTCTGACTTTACAGCTATTAGAACACCACCGTGATAAACGATCACATCTAAAACAGGTGTACGTGTCTGGGAAAATCGAGCAACTTTCAACTTCTGGTTTCAACCAAGTTTCAGTAAATATTAGTAAGTGGTAATCAAAGGATACAGAATCAGCATACAGCTTAGAAAGCTTAGTGTTAAGGCCTCTAACGTTTTGGTAGGCAAGAAAAAGAGAAGTTACATTTTGATAAGAGAAAGAAAGATACGAACTTAGTTTTTTGTCGTCGTCGTATTAGGCGCAGTGGTCTGGTTCGGCAAAGTAAGTCTAATCGGATGCCGATTCTTTTTCTTCTTTGCCTCGAATTCTTTAACCATAATATGAGCTGGCCAAAAATCTGCCGTGCATATGAGGTTAAAGCATTCATTGGGTACACAAAGTTTAAAGGATGATATGTCCCGTTCATAAGAGAACTTAAATTTTTCCACCTTTATCTCAGTGGCTTGTATTTTAGCTTGAATATAAGCCATGACATCATCAGATGTCAGATCAGGGGCAAGCCTGGAAACAAAGATTTGCTTCCTCGGGGGAATCCCTACAATAGGCTTGGGCACCACTGATAAAGAATCAGTGGTTGTAGCCCTGGGTAAATCAGACACAGGTATCGAGACTATGGCAGGAGATGACGTAGAGGGCACGTTTGGCGTCATTGGCTGCAGAGACTCGTTGTTGACCGATTCGGGAACCGAATTCTTCTGAGCCGCCGATCTCGTTACCACAGATGTGGTGATCGGTTTCAACGGCTGTGTCAACGGAGTACCATGCTGAGCGGAGGCGGTCGAAGGCAAAATGGCAGCAGACAGGGTTTCTTCTTTGCGCGTAGATTTTTTTTTGCGCTTCGGGGACTCACTCAACAGCTGAAGGCCATTAAATTCTGAGTCCAGCTTAGAGAACTGTTGAGATAGCGTACGAAAACTACTAAACAATTCCCTAAAGCCTTTCCGTGTCTGCCGCATGAAAGATCTCATTTCATTTTGCACCTCACGACACTCCTCACAGCAATAGTGCAGCCCAATGCGCTTAGCTAAGGCGTCAGCAGTTGTACCATTGACATTGGCACATTTGGCATGTACAACATTATCACACAGCCAACATGAGATGCTAGGTTGAGCGCACGTAATCTCGCTTCGACAGGTTTTAATAGCACAGATTAGATTTCCTTCCATTATATTAAGACAACACTGTAAAAGAGTAGTCAAATAAAACGTTAAAAAAAACTAAGAGCAAACTACGTAAAAAAAAAGAGAGCAAATGCTAAGTAGGCGAGAGCACTAGCTGTCGTTACAGTAACTGCAACAACAAATGCACAGACGAAAGTAGGAGAGAGAGAGCAAACTGAAAAGAGTAAGCGCGCTCGCGACAGAATCTAAAAATAGACTTAGCTACCAAGCAATACAACAACGAAACTAAGAAGAGTTGATGTAAACAAAGAAGCCAATAGCAAACCAATTACCAAATTACCAAACAAAAAATGTTTGACTAATTTAATAGAAAGCACTCGCGAGTGAACAGATTTATATAGCAAAATAATAGGAGAAAACACTATAAGAAGTATTAGTACACTTTTGTTACGTGGAACACCGGTTAATCAAAAGATATCTAATGAAGTTCGGAGAGCAAAAGAAAAACACGTCTGTTCACTTGAAAAGCTAGCGAGTATCAAATCAACAACTCTTCTGTCAAGCAAAGAGTTTTCGCTATCGATAGCATATTTGATAATTCCACTGCGATGAATTTAAAGCTTAGGATAGTCCGCACCACATCAGTAGTTGGCAATAGGAAATTCAGTTTAAAATCATGTGTGCTCTTTGATTTGTTGTTTACCATTTCTTAAGGGTGTTTGTATGTAGAAGGTGCACCACTTCAGGTATGTTTTTTGATCGTGTTTTTAAACTCGTTTTTCGAGCTGAACTGCAGGTGAATAAAGCGGAAATAATGTGAAAATGCAAGTATTTTAATTGGCCAATGCTAGTGTGTTATTTTATGCTTCACCCGTGTTTTTATAGCTGTACATGTTTTTACAATTGTTGGTTGTATCTTAATTGTACTTTTCCCAGAAATAATGCTCATATCGAGGAGTATTTTACATACACTATACGTCATGGACAATGTCATTGACAGATTTCTCATGATAACAAAACAGAAAGCGTTAATTTCAAATAAAAACAAAAAACTGAAGAAAACTCGCTACAAATTACCTAAGTACATGATGTTGGCGTAGATATGTTGGTATGTGTTTTATATACGGTAAAGATATGCATACATATGCTGCGTTTGATGAATGAGAGCAGCACATGCGTCGCGCTTGGTCGACTGTTAGACTTGTTTATCAACCGAAAAGTCGTGTGTGACAGTTTGCCTGAATCCAGTCAAACCCGTGAGAGGCATACGAGGCTGCTGTTACGTTTAGTGCGAAGCTTTGCCAATGGATTTCTCATCTTGATTTGGTTTCGATTTATCCTTGTTCCTATTCTTGCATTGCTCAGCAAACATTTTGGCTTCAAAGTCGGCCAACATTCCCATGCATTCTCCGCCTAGATTCTCAATGGGCTCCCAGGTATTCTCCGTTTCGGGAAAGTTCCGCCATTTCAATAGCAGCTGAGGCCGCCCGCCCACATAGCGCTTTTTCAATATCTTCTCCACCAAGTGAGTCTCTTTTGCAAGTGTTGGTTGCGGAGGCTCTGCGTTGTTGTTGTTGTTCTTGGCGGCGTTCTTGTTATTGTTAGTGGATTTAGTTTTTTTTTGACTTTTGACCGCCTGCAGCTGCATAACTGGCCTTTCTTTTGCCGAAATTAATCGAAGCTCCGTTACGGGTATTAAATTCAGACATTTTAAAAAGTCAACTAAATGTACTGCGTCCAGCAACAATGTATGACAGAAACGATTTGCCTTTTATTTTACAACTTACACAGCAACTAGAAAATCAACGAATACAATCACTTAAAAAACAATCACTTACAAACTAGAGCAACATTTTTTACCTTGAAATAAGTTTGAAAACTCAAAACTTGAGCAGAAGTCAATTTCAATTGAAAGCAAATAAGGAATAAACGTATTGCAATTCTGCGTCAATAGAGAAGGGAGAAAGTCAAGAAAGGGTTGCCGGACCTGTCAAGTAGAGTTGTGCCGTTTAGTTCAGAGTTAGTTCGCTTGAACTCCTCAAATTGAACTAACGAACTAAATCCCTGATTTTAGTTCATTAGTCTTTTGGTCTTTAGTTCATTGATCTTTTGGTCTTTAGTTCGTTGGTCTTTTGGTCTTTAGTTCATTAGTCTTTTGGTCTTTAGTTCATTAGTCTTTTGGTCTTTAGTTCATTGGTCTTTAGTTCGTTGGTCTTTTGTTCTTTTGGTCTTCGAGTATTTTGTTCGTTCGTTAGACCGATAGATAGTAACAGACCAAGGAGCTTGTTGCAACCAAACAAGGTCGATAAGCTCACATTCCTGCATAATAATATTGAATAGTTACATTATTTAATTTATATTCTTAGCCAACATATTAATATCAACCAAAAACATGAAGTTCCTTTTTAACTTGAAGCCAATATTCTAGTAATAATATATTCTATTTTTTTGTTAGTTTTTGAATTTTGATTTTTATTTTTAATTTAAATTTAAACATAATTAAGCCTAATATATTTTTAATACCACATGCAACTATTTTTTATTTAAAACATTTACTTTTTACGATCGACAGTTGCAAACATGCGCGGAGAATGGCAAAATTGTACGATGTCAATGAAAGAACAAGATTTTGACGAACGAACTAAAGACCAAAAGACTCGAACGAACGAACTAAAGATTGAACCACTAAGCAATGAACACATAGAGACGTCAAACAGCCCTGAAGCAGTTTGAGAGTCATTTTCAAAACGGCTGCCCCACAGAAGAAGAACAGAAGCAGACTTCGGCTGAACGCTCGACCGGGTCAGCTCACTGTTCGGCTCTCAGTACAAACAGTGCAAAGCATCCAAACTGCTTCAGTCGCACAACGACAGCGGAACGATAAGCATGTGCGTACTTCTTTGCGCTGTACGATCGTTTCCATGTGTGCGTGTATGCATGCACGGCCCGCGTATGAATGTATGCGGTGCTTATGAAGTTTGGCAAAAGGCAAATGCTTCGGCCAGCGCGCTGGCAGCCTGAAGTCAATTTTGTGTTTCGGCGTTGAGAGCCTAGAGACAGGTACAGTGGGCAAAAATGGTTATCTTGCGGCGAAAATGTTAAAACCTCCTCTGTTCTATAAGGATAATTTTATTTAGTAATTACATATTTATGTATTCCGAATTTTTTATTTTAATTCACAAATTTTGTCAATATTGGTAAAGTCATATACAAAAAATTTATAATTATCAAAACTTATTTTTGATATTATAATTTTGCTCTACAAAATATAATATAAATATGAATATTCAATCCATATTCTCAAAAATTAAACATAAATACACATGTTTTCAGATGCTAAAATAATTGCCGCCAAATAACCATTTTGGCTCACTGTAATTCGGTCTCTTAGCTCTCGATGACAAAGACAAAAACAAACACACAGTTGATTTCACGCTGGCCAGGCCCGTAGCTAAAAGTGCGCAGGGTGTGCGGTACAGAAGGGCTCTCAACAGTCAGGGGCTCACTGTTACCAAACATAAAAATGTTATTAATGGGGATATAT
Organism: Zaprionus nigranus; assembly: GCA_018903425.1. Classification (NCBI taxonomy): domain Eukaryota; kingdom Metazoa; phylum Arthropoda; class Insecta; order Diptera; family Drosophilidae; genus Zaprionus; species Zaprionus nigranus. Next base: position 40,976 of record JAEIGD010000205.1, on the reverse strand, counting down.
TTGTACAATTTAATTCCTTTGGTAATCACAAATATATTTATTAATTAAGGTAATTTAAGTAGAAGTCCCTGATAAGTATTGCACAGGGGCCCGTAAAACCCTCACTACGGCCCTGTGCCTCGGTCTCTAGGCTCTCGACGCCGAAACACAAAATTGACTTCAGGCTGCCAGCACGCTGGCCGAAGCATTTGCCTATTGCCAAACTTCACAAGCACCGCATACATTCATACGCGGGCCGTGCATGCATACACGCACACATGGTAACGATCGTACAGCGCAAAGAAGTACGCACATGCTTATCGTTCCGCTGTCGTTGTGCGACTGAAGCAGTTTTGATGCTTTGCACTGTTTGTACTGAGAGCCGAACAGCGAGCTGACCCGGTCGAGCGTTCAGCCGAAGTCTGCTTCTGTTCTTCTTCTTCTGTGGGGCAGCCGTTTTGAAAAATGACTCTCAAACTGCTTCAGGGCTGTTTGACGTCTCTATGTGTTCATTGCTTAGTGATTGAACTATATAACGAACTAAAAGACTCGAAGACCAAAAGATTGAACTATATAACGAACTAAGACTCGAACGAACGAACTAAAGATTTAACTATAGTTCATCAAAAAATGAACTAATGAACTAAGTCCCTGAAACGAACCCAAATCAACAACTCTTCTGTCAAGCAAAGAGTTTTCGCTATCGATAGCATATTTGATAATTCCACTGCGATGAATTTAAAGCTTAGGATAGTCCGCACCACATCAGTAGTTGGCAATAGGAAATGCAGTTTAAAATCATGTGTGCTCTTTGATTTGTTGTTTACCATTTCTTAAGGGTGTTTGTATGTAAAAGGTGCACCACTTCAGGTATGTTTTTTGATCGAGTTTTTAAACTCGTTTTTCGAGCTGAACTGCAGGTGAATAAAGCGGAAATAATGTGAAAATGCAAGTATTTTAATTGGCCAATGCTAGTGTGTTATTTTTATGCTTCACCCGTGTTTTTTATTTAGCTGTACATGTTTTTACAATTGTTGGTTGTATCTTAATTGTACTTTTCCCAGAAATAATGCTCATATCGAGGTGTATTTTACATACACTATACGTCATGGACAATGTCATTGACAGATTTCTCATGATAACAAAACAGAAAGCGTTAATTTCAAATAAAAACAAAAAACTGAAGAAAACTCGCTACAAATTACCTAAGTACATGATGTTGGCGTAGATATGTTGGTATGTGTTTTATATACGGTAAAGATATGCATACATATGCTGCGTTTGATGAATGAGAGCAGCACATGCGTCGCGCTTGGTCGACTGTTAGACTTGTTTATCAACCGAAAAGTCGTGTGTGACAGTTTGCCTGAATCCAGTCAAACCCGTGAGAGGCATACGAGGCTGCTGTTACGTTTAGTGCGAAGCTTTGCCAATGGATTTCTCATCTTGATTTGGTTTCGATTTATCCTTGTTCCTATTCTTGCATTGCTCAGCAAACATTTTGGCTTCAAAGTCGGCCAACATTCCCATGCATTCTCCGCCTAGATTCTCAATGGGCTCCCAGGTATTCTCCGTTTCGGGAAAGTTCCGCCATTTCAATAGCAGCTGAGGCCGCCCGCCCACATAGCGCTTTTTCAATATCTTCTCCACCAAGTGAGTCTCTTTTGCAAGTGTTGGTTGCGGAGGCTCTGCGTTGTTGTTGTTGTTCTTGGCGGCGTTCTTGTTATTGTTAGTGGATTTAGTTTTTTTGACTTTTGACCGCCTGCAGCTGCATAACTGGCCTTTCTTTTGCCGAAATTAATCGAAGCTCCGTTACGGGTATTAAATTCAGACATTTTAAAAAGTCAACTAAATGTTCTGCGTCCAGAAACAATGTATGACAGAAACGATTTGCCTTTTATTTTACAACTTACACAGCAACTAGAAAATCAACGAATACAATCACTTAAAAAAACAATCACTTACAAACTAGAGCAACATTTTTTACCTTGAAATAAGTTTGAAAACTCAAAACTTGAGCAGAAGTCAATTTCAATTGAAAGCAAATAAGGAATAAACGTATTGCAACTCTGCGTCAATAGAGAAAGGAGAAAGTCAAGAAAGGGTTGCCGGACCTGTCAAGTAGAGTTGTGCCGTTTAGTTCTGAGTTAGTTCGCTTGAACTCCTCAAATTGAACTAACGAACTAAATCCCTGATTTTAGTTCATTAGTCTTTTGGTCTTTAGTTCATTGATCTTTTGGTCTTTAGTTCGTTGGTCTTTTGGTCTTTAGTTCATTAGTCTTTTGGTCTTTAGTTCATTAGTCTTTTGGTCTTTAGTTCATTGGTCTTTAGTTCGTTGGTCTTTTGTTCTTTTGGTCTTCGAGTATTTTGTTCGTTCCTTTAGTTCGTTCGTTAGACCGATAGATAGTAACAGACCAAGGAGCCTGTTGCAACCAAACAAGGTCGATAAGCTCACATTCCTGCATAATAATATTGAATAGTTACATTATTTAATTTATATTCTTAGCCAACATATTAATATCAACCAAAAACATGAAGTTCCTTTTTAACTTGAAGCCAATATTCTAGTAATAATATATTCTACAAGAACAGAAGCAGACTTCGGCTGAACGCTCGACCGGGTCAGCTCACTGTTCGGCTCTCAGTACAAACAGTGCAAAGCATCAAAACAGCTTCAGTCGCACAACGACAGCGGAACGATAATCATGTGCGTACTTCTTTGCGCTGTACGATCGTTTCCATGTGTGCGTGTATGCATGCACGGCCCGCGTATGAATGTATGCGGTGCTTGTGAAGTTTGGCAATAGGCAAATGCTTCGGCCAGCGCGCTGGCAGCCTGAAGTCAATTTTGTGTTTCGGCGTTGAGAGCCTAGAGACAGGTACAGTGGGCAAAAATGGTTATCTTGCGGCGAAAATGTTAAAACCTCCTCTGTTCTATAAGGATAATTTTATTTAGTAATTACATATTTATGTATTCCGAATTTTTTATTTTAATTCACAAATTTGGTCAATATTGGTAAAGTCATATACAAAAAATTTATAATTATCAAAACTTATTTTTGATATTATAATTTTGCTCTACAAAATATAATATAAATATGAATATTCAATCCATATTCTCAAAAATTAAACATAAATACACATGTTTTCAGATGCTAAAATAATTGCCGCCAAATAACCATTTTGGCTCACTGTAATTCGGTCTCTTAGCTCTCGATGACAAAGACAAAAACAAACACACAGTTGATTTCACGCTGGCCAGGCCCGTAGCTAAAAGTGCGCAGGGTGTGCGGTACAGAAGGGCTCTCAACAGTCAGGGGCTCACTGTTACCAAACATAAAAATGTTATTAATGGGGATATATTTGTACAATTTAATTCCTTTGGTAATCACAAATATATTTATTAATTAAGGTAATTTAAGTAGAAGTCCCTGATAAGTATTGCACAGGGGCCCGTAAAACCCTCACTACGGCCCTGTGCCTCGGTCTCTAGGCTCTCGACGCCGAAACACAAAATTGACTTCAGGCTGCCAGCACGCTGGCCGAAGCATTTGCCTATTGCCAAACTTCACAAGCACCGCATACATTCATACGCGGGCCGTGCATGCATACACGCACACATGGTAACGATCGTACAGCGCAAAGAAGTACGCACATGCTTATCGTTCCGCTGTCGTTGTGCGACTGAAGCAGTTTTGATGCTATTCACTGTTTGTACTGAGAGCCGAACAGCGAGCTGACCCGGTCGAGCGTTCAGCCGAAGTCTGCTTCTGTTCTTCTTCTTCTGTGGGGCAGCCGTTTTGAAAAATGACTCTCAAACTGCTTCAGGGCTGTTTGACGTCTCTATGTGTTCATTGCTTAGTGATTGAACTATATAACGAACTAAAAGACTCGAAGACCAAAAGATTGAACTATATAACGAACTAAGACTCGAACGAACGAACTAAAGATTTAACTATAGTTCATCAAAAAATGAACTAATGAACTAAGTCCCTGAAACGAACCCAAATCAACAACTCTTCTGTCAAGCAAAGAGTTTTCGCTATCGATAGCATATTTGATAATTCCACTGCGATGAATTTAAAGCTTAGGATAGTCCGCACCACATCAGTAGTTGGCAATAGGAAATGCAGTTTAAAATCATGTGTGCTCTTTGATTTGTTGTTTACCATTTCTTAAGGGTGTTTGTATGTAAAAGGTGCACCACTTCAAGCATGTTTTTTGATCGAGTTTTTAAACTCGTTTTTCGAGCTGAACTGCAGGTGAATAAAGCGGAAATAATGTGAAAATGCAAGTATTTTAATTGGCCAATGCTAGTGTGATGTTATTTTTATGCTTCACCCGTGTTTTTTTATTTAGCTGTACATGTTTTTACAATTGTTGGTTGTATCTTAATTGTACTTTTCCCAGAAATAATGCTCATATCGAGGTGTATTTTACATACAGTATACGTCATGGACAATGTCATTGACAGATTTCTCATGATAACAATACAGAAAGCGTTAATTTCAAATAAAAACAAAAACTGAAGAAAACTCGCTACTACTTACCTAAGTACATGATGTTGGCGTAGATATGTTGGTATGTGTTTTATATACGGTAAAGATATGCATACATATGCTGCGTTTGATGAATGAGAGCAGCACATGCGTCGCGCTTGGTCGACTGTTAGACTTGTTTATCAACCGAAAAGTCGTGTGTGACAGTTTGCCTGAATCCAGTCAAACCCGTGAGAGGCATACGAGGCTGCTGTTACGTTTAGTGCGAAGCTTTGCCAATGGATTTCTCATCTTGATTTGGTTTCGATTTATCCTTGTTCCTATTCTTGCATTGCTCAGCAAACATTTTGGCATCAAAGTCGGCCAACATTCCCATGCATTCTCCGCCTAGATTCTCAATGGGCTCCCAGGTATTCTCCGTTTCGGGAAAGTTCCGCCATTTCAATAGCAGCTGGGGCCGCCCGCCCACATAGCGCTTTTTCAATATCTTCTCCACCAAGTGAGTGTCTTGCAAGTGTTGGTTGCGGAGGCTCTGCGTTGTTGTTGTTGTTCTTGGCGGCGTTCTTGTTATTGTTAGTGAATTTCGTTTTTTTTGACTTTTGACCGCCTGCAACTGGCCTACTGGCATAACTGGCCTTTCTTTTGCCGAAATTAATCGAAGCTCCGTTACGGGTATTAAATTCAGACATTTTAAAAAGTCAACTAAATGTACTGCGTCCAGCAACAATGTATGACAGAAACGATTTGCCTTTTATTTTACAACTTACACAGCAACTAAAAAATCAACGAATACAATCACTTAAAAAAACAATCACTTACAAACTAGAGCAACATTTTTATACCCTTCGACCATTGAAAATGGTCAAAAAAGGGTATACTAACTTTGTGCAAAATGCAAATGTATGTAACAGGCAGAAGGAGGCGTGGCAGACCCCACAAAGTATATATATTCTTGCTCAGGATCACTAGCCGAGTCGATTGAGCCATGTCTGTCTGTCTGTCCGGATGTCCGGATGTCCGTCTGACCAGATGAACACACAGATCTCAGCTATTATAAATGCTAGAGACACCAAATTTGGAATGAAGGTTCCTATGCACTCGGCGCAGATCAAGTTTATTACAAATGTTAGGTGCCACGCCCACCGCCCCCACAAATCAATAAATAAATTTTTGAACTCAATTTGTAAGCGCTGCATAAAAGATACAACTTTCTGACTTTAACATATACCAAGCTGAATGAAATATCTACGTAGTCTCCAAATTACAATCCGATCGGACAATAATCACAAAAGTTATTTAAGAAAGTATGAGCATAAAACCAAGTGCTTCAGTCAGCTAACAAGGGAGGTAGGCGAGCGCGAAGCGCGAGCGCCATCTGTCGGGATTAATTTCAAAGCATGTGCATATGTACATATGTATATGTATGAGTACATACATAGGAACATACATACATAGGTCGAAGGGTATCCAACTGTCGCGTGCTGCGCGACTGTTGCTTTTCTTACTGGTTCTGTTTGCTGTTTTCCGATTTGCGGCTTCCATCTCATTTGGCATCGCACTAGAATTAATCAAATCTGGAGTGAGCACGTCCATCTGTCAAAAAGGAAAAGCAAAAAAAAGAATTCGTGCTGCAGGCCGAGGCAAAGTCAAGGGAAATGCGATGCAGCGACTGCATATCGTAATGCGATATGAAATTCCTTTCATTTCATTTCGTTTCAGCTGCTAAAAATAGTTTAATAAAAAGCAAGCTTCGCCCCTTCTCTCTCTCTCTCTCCCTCTTCCTCTCTCTCTCTCTCTCTCTTGTGTCTCTTTCTCGCTCAGTCACGGGGGGGGGGGTTTGGTTTCCCCGCGGGCGCCCGGCCCCGCGCGTGGGTGGGGGGGGGGGGGGGGGGGCCTTTGCCCCCTTCCGGGCGAGGGGAAAAAGCACAAGCTCAGCACGCACACAAGCATCTCACACACACTGGCACACCCACGCACACACTTCCCCTCCCACTGCCCCCTTTACACACACACACACACACACACACACACTGTGTGAATGTGTGTGTGCGGTGTTGGGAAATCAAAGCAAGCCGAAAAGGACAACAGAGCAAACAAAACATGAGCCAAAAATCCACGCAAATCTAGTGGAAAATTAAAATTTTTGCCAATTTTTTGTTGGCGTGTGTAGTGGGAGGAGGAGAGGATGGGGGGGGGGGCGTGTCAGAGATACGCACTGAGATCAAGATGAAGGTAAAGGCTGGCGAAAAAGGGCTGCAGCAACTAAAGCGAAACGGGCCTCATGAATTTACGACTGTTGAATGCCACGTCCTGCCGCAGAAGGATTTGTGCGGAGTCCTTTGATTTTGGCGCAACGAAGCAAATTTCGATGCTTAAAGCTAAATGCGACGGCAGCCGCACCTGCTAGCCCCCCCCCACACCGCACCTTTGCTCTCCTTCTCTTATCCAAGTCCTTTGTGCGCTTTTTCGCTCGTGTTGAGCTCCCCAGCTGCCTTTGCCGCCTTTTGTACCCTGCACAAATTGAAAATTGCTTGAAAGTTGCTACTGAGTTCGAGCCTTAGCACGCCAGGTACGTAACAAGTGGAAAGGGGCGTGGCAAGTCTTACAAAGTACATTCTATATGCAAATTCCTAGTCGCGTTTCTTTGTGTTTGCCCTTCTGCCTGTTCTGTATGAACTCGCAGATCTTGACTGTCTTCAGAGTTGGTTACATTAAGTTTGCTCTGAAGTTTTCTCTATTTATGTAATTCACAATAAACTAACTCACAGTCTGGAATGACTCTGAAAAACTCGGTGGAGTAGTGTATCTTTCAACTATGTAACTGCAGGGTATACAATGATTGCATGCACTTTGCTTCTGCCTCTTCGTAGCTGTTTTGTATGAACTTTATTGGAAGCAGAGGGCGTGTATTAATATGATATATACTATATATAATGTCAACTCAACGGAGCTGCCTACGCCTCATCGATGCTACGCCGTGTCCTGTGACGGATCAAAAAGGATGCAGAGACACATTCGATTTAAGCAGGCAGACAGTCTGCTAGCCTAATGGAAAATAAATGAAAACTGATGGCAAATGAAAAATGTCAGATGAGGCACATAGAGAGAGAGAGAGAGAGAGAGAGAGAGAGAGAGAGAGAGGATGTAAATAAAACATAAATATGTGGAAAAATCGACAGTTTATTACTGGCAACGTCTGCAATTGCTCTGTGCGCTGGCCTTGCCTTGCGTTGGCAACGACAGCGAATTCAGCTCAGTCATAAATAAATGCAGGAATCATTTAATAAATATCATCATCAGATATCCCATATCGCATATCGCATCATCAAAGTCGATGAATCTTCATTTGCGACGCGCTGATTGAATGACAATCTCCTGCAATTTAATCTTGTTCTATGCTCTGCCCACGTGTCTAATTGAAAAACCTCCTCAAGTTCTCACAAATGGCCACAAATAGCCAATACCACTAAGCAATGAACTAAGACGTCAAACAGCCCTCACGCACTTTGAGAGTGATTTTTCAAAACAGCTGCCCCACAGAAGAAGAAGAACAGAAGCAGACTTCGGCTGAACGCTCGACCGGGGCAGCTCGCTGTTCGGCTCTCAGTACAAACAGTGCATAGCATCAAAACTGGTCAGATCTGGTCAGTCAGATCTGCATTAGACTTTCTTCATCATTCGGTTCACAATTCTTATATATACTCTGTCCACAATTGATATACCCTCTGCAAGTGTATAATGAGTGCTATGCATTCAAATTGTGCGTAGCTGAACCAGTAAATTGTTGATTGGTCTACAAGTTATTCCAGTTAGCTTAACCTTGTGCTCGTCTATTCTTAGCTGCCGGTTTTGAAGCCTTGTTTATGTGAGTTGCCCTTAGACCCAAGACAACTTGTATACCGCTTGAATTGAATACTTATATATACAGGACACACCTAGATACGCTTGGTAGCTGAGAAGTCCACAACAAAGCAGGTGGAAGAGGAGAGAACAAAATATAGGAAGAAGAATAGGGACTGAGATCAGGAATGGGCAACTACTAACATTGCATTGTTAGTTACTCTCATTAGCTTGGTCCATGTTTCTCCTTAAAATATCTACGATTTGAAGTCAACTCTACTGAACTATATTATTATACTATAATTTATCTTTGCTGTTTGTATATCCTAAGCGACTAACATTGAATTGAAAGCTAACAGAGAAGAGAAGTGTGTGTGTGTAACATATTGAGGGAAACCGATGGTACTGCTAGACAGGAAATGGAATTCTATTTGTTGGTTACGGCTGGCTGGCTGGCTTTAGATATTCGGGCTCGCGTCTATCTGCGTTTCAAGGTGAACGAGGACTGGTTGTCAAGCTTCATCGGTGGCAGCGGGTCCGGTGGCAGTCGACCGGTGCCAGTCGAGCGACGTGGGCGTCGCTGCTGACGCACAGTCCAGGCGATAGAGATCCTCATCGTCCGAATGCGCATTGGGCAAAGGCTTGCGGCGAGGCGAGCGTTTGGTCGCGGCTACCTTTGTCTTCGACACCGAGACGCCGGGCTGGTCACGCAGAGTCCTTGTCCTTCCACTGTTCGCTTTGATGCCCACCGATTCGGGCACCTGTGGGGAGCTGGTGGAGCTACTCTAGCCCTGGTTGACAGTCTTCCACATGCGCTTCCTAACCACACTGGGAAATTTGAGGCGCGAGCTAGGCTGATCCGAATTCCTGTCCTGGCTGCCGGTCGGCGTTTGCTTACTCTGTTTAATCTGGCCGAGGCGATTCATGCGGCCCGGCAGCGAGGTGTTCAGATTTCTATCTGGAGCGTCATCTCGCTTCCCTGCCTCCCTGTCTGCTGCCTCCCTGTCTGCTGCCTCCCTGTCTGCTGCCTCCCTGTCTGCTGCCTCCCTCTCTGCTGCCCTTTTCTATTCCCGCGCCCGTTGCAACATTAGGCGTGTGCTGTGCAGCGATGATTGGATCTTGGGCAGGTGCGCCGCCGCAGAATGCTCAGACTGTTTCGCCGTCGCCAATGGCAGCATGTCCTGCACGCGCCGCTTCACAACACTGGCAATGCACACGCCCGATCCCGTGCAAGCATCGTCGAGTCGAGCAGCAGGACCAGCTGCCGCACGTGCTGCGGCGTGCGGCAGCTGGTCCTGCTGCTGTTGCTGCTGCATGCGCAGTTTCAACATGGAGGCAATGCTTGGACCCGTCTCCAGCTTCCTCTCGCTGCCTGACGGGAGTCGGCTCCAACGGGGCACTGTTGATGCGTTCGAGAAACGCGAATCTATCGATGTAGTAAAGTTTCTGTGGCGGCTTGACGTTGCCCGGGCCCATCTTGTACTCGATCATCTGCAGCTTGTACAGGTTGAGGTGGTAGAGCATGTTGGCGACGCGACTGCGCACAAAGGAGGCTTTCATGTGGGAGCCCAGCTTCTGGGCTATCTCCTCCCAGGCCTGTCGCTTTTGCGCGACGTCTGAGTGCCCGACCAGCGATGTGTTCCACAGACATTCGTGCTGGGCATAGAGATCAATCAGACGATAGTTGAACTCGTGATCTTGTGTCGATGGCAACGATTCAACGGCACTGCTCTTCGCCGAGTCGCGGCGTTGTCGTTCCAAGTCGCGGCGTTGTCGTTCCAAGCGTTCCAAGCGTAAGCGACGCGCCTCCATTCCGCCGTCGAACCGGAACGCACAGGCCGGCGTACAACTGAATAACAATGACAACGAATTTAAAGTTTGCTCCCGAATATCTGAGAGTGTCTGTGTGTATGAATCTAGATTGAATCTAGTGGCAGGCACAACAATGCCTATATATAACAACAACGGAGTCGATTTAGTCATGGCCGTCTGTATGTCTGTTTGAACGCAAAGATCTCAGCTATCCCCATAGTTACAGATATAAAGTTTGGCATAAAAACTTCTAAGTATTCACTCTACACAGTAGAGCTGGATAAACATGGAGAAACAGCGATAAACATCGATGTTTCACATGGAGAACCTCGGCCAACATCGATGTTTCTCCAGCTCTACTACACAGTATATATAGTACAAGTATATACAAGTATAGAATATATATCATAAAATTTACAATCTGATTGAAGAATAAACACAGACATCATTTGCAGAATTTGTTGATGGGAATTAGAAGAATTTTAAAGGGTTCATGTCGCTCTGACGGAGTGTCGCACTGTAACTTTTGTGATTTCTTTTCAATCAAGTAGTCAACGATATTTGACCTGGTCTACTTTTTGTTCTAAGGTCTATTATATTCATTTTTATTCTGTCACGTATTCGATTCAAATATAGTTTCTAAGTTTTTTTAAAATAAATTAAAATTTCGGTTTTTATCATTTTCTTTCTTTGGCTTATACAAAGCAGATTAACTTTCACAATGAGTGACCAAGGGGATCGCGAGAACCCCAAGAAAGAGTATGAAAAGCCACACGAACAGCTTTCTGAATTGCTACAGAATATCTTCAATGAGCCGCCGGCCAGCGGAAGTTCAACGCCTCCAAAGCAGATTTCTCCTAAGACGAAATCATTCCGCATTTCGGTGTGCCGTACCGGCTCAAGCCGTGCTGGCGTTTATCGCTGTCCCACCTTCCATACAGGGCTCGTTCGGCCTGGTCCGGTTCGATCCAATCATCAATCACATGCTGGATCTGGTCGGCCAGGACTTGCGCGTCCTGGTGGAGCTGGTCGGCCTGGACCTGCGCGCAATAGTGGAACTAGTCGGCCTGGTGCACCCTACTGTTCACCTTTGCGTTCCAAAACGTACCAGGTCATAAAGAGTTCGAAAGATAATGATGCCTTAATTTTTGCCGGACGGTATATGACAAGAATGGAGCGTGCGAGTCCCTTCGAAGTATCGAAACGCTTTGTAGGCCCACATCTGAAGGGCGACACAAACGATTGTCCAGACCCGGAGCGCATTGTTCGCAAGATTTTTGGAGTTCGAAATTTAACGAACGTGCTGCTCCTGATCACGCCTTCGTTTGAAAAACAAAAGGACAAGCACATTTTGCACGGATATGTTATCGATGGGCAGCGCCATCTGGGCGTAACCAGCCTGACTACCGCAGATAAAGAGCTCATCGAGCGCAGTCAAAAATCAGGAAAATATTCGATAATGTACTGCTCCACCTATCTGGAATTAAAGGATGCGTACAATAATGAAGAAATCAAGGAGAAAATCTTCAAAACGCTGAGCACGCAATCGAGTGTACCCGTTTGCAGTTTCTTCAAGGACAGGATGTTAACTCTCCGATATCGAGGCATTGCGGTACAAAAAAAGACTTGCAAGCCATTGTGTCGCGTTGCTTCAGATAATTCAGTTATGAAAACAACAGCAAGTGTCTCTTTAAAGCCCACCAGATGCATTTCAGTAAGCTCTATATGTTTGCGAACAACACAACACAGTTCCCAGTTGACAGTTTCTTTATACGACCAACCAACTGGGGAGAACAACAAACTAAACGTAGATACGACAGAAGAGTCTAAGGGAGACTGTTCTAAAATGGAGGTGCCTATGCTAGTGGCCTCAAAGCCGAAAGAGCAAGTAGATTACAAGACTAAAATAAAACAGTGGAGGGAGAAGGTTGAGAAAAACAAATTGAACAAATTGCTTAAAAATGAAAATCAAGAGCAAGCAAAGTCTAAAGCAGTTGATAAAATTGATCCAAAAAGCAAGGCATCTCAAAAGAGAAAATCGCATTAATTTACCCAATAAAAAGGCAAGAAGTTTTCTCAAGAAATGAAGATAAAAACGTGAAAAAATTCAGTGTTAGGAAAACTGCATCGAAAAGAGTCCTTAAAAGAGAAGAACATAACGAATATACTAAGCGGAATACAGCGATAAATTCGCAGCCTAAGAACTATTTGGCTAACAAATATAATACTAGAAAGGTTTTACCTAAACCGGATGAGTTGAAAAGGGAGAATATAAAAGTCTCCCAGCCAAAAAGGATCCACGTAAAAAACCCGCAAGGCCCAAAACCCATCTCTGAAGAATCTAGACATGACGAGACCATAACGGCATCGCCTAAAAAAACCGATCTCGAGACTAGAAACCTGATGCAACAAAGAAAGATGACATCGATGCAAGATTCCTACAAGAACGAGCCTAATTTATTGGAAAATAAATCGTTTGACCAAAAGATTCGGGATGTGCAGTTGGATAAGGCACTAAGGGAGGAGTATAAGAAGCAGATGATTGATGAGTTCCATAATCATTCGATGCATATGGAAGGACTCCCTAGCAACTTGGAAACGATGAAATTATTGCACAAGATGCGCGAACAAAGCATTGACACTTGTCAAATGGAACACGAAGAACTTCAGGACGAACTTAAGAAAACGTCTGTAAGCAAAGAAATAGATTTCAATGCCCTCGAGACAAGCAATGAGAATAACCAGCCTGCAAGATTAGAAACAGATGAAAGCAGACCCAAGATAACTCTTTACAAAGCTACACTGACAAAATTAAAGCGACCCCGAGTTAGACATTCGGAAAGTAGTCTGAGAAGTCGTACGTCCACTTTACCAACCAACTTTAAGAGACGAGTATATGAACGCTTTGGCCGGTGGCGCGATGAGTTTAGGGTTGTAGTTGGAGCGCACCGACTTCGCGAGTCGAAAGGTGCTATTCACATGCCCGTCATTTCGGATCAGCCGCGGGTGAAATTCCACACCACTTGGTCGATCATAGAGGCAAAGTCAGTGGTATTTGAGCGCCTAATGGAGCCAGTTAAGTTACCCAAACACTTCTCCAAGGAAGCCTGTGAACACTTTCGCAGTCGACTCGTCCAGATCGAGGCGAAGCAAACCTTCTTCAAGTTTGACAAACTGATGAGGAAAATCAATAAATGTCCTGTGCCACGCTATAGACATTTGATGACGTTCTTCAAGTTTGTCATGCTTCTTGACATCAAACTCTTTGTCCGGGAAGAGATCTGCTGGCCCGGCTACGCCCCGGCCACTGAGCCGCGCTATCAGATCGAGTGTTATGTTTTCGACGATCGCAAGGACTTTCTTGTTTCGCTTGGTCTGCTCTGTCGACAACTAAAAGAGTTCGCAGAACTCTACCCAAGCATTAAGCGCAATTTGCGATACATTGACGACGCCCTTGATCTGATCGTGGTGCCCACCGTGGTAACCAGATGCCTAAGGGCGGTCATGACTACCCTGCACTCGCGAAGGCTCCTGCAGTTTCTCGCTGAAGTAACTTTCGATTTTATCCAGCCATTGCCAACGCCTTTGAATGAACACGATGACGAACAGGAAAATGAGGAGGACAAATGTGTCGTTTATCAAGTACAACGAATGGAACAAGCACTGAAATCCGTAAAGCAATCATATGCTCAAACGGAATAACGGTATGAAACAGTATAAAGTATAAAATAACCATTTTACAGTATTCGACATCTCTTCAAAATAGTAAGAGATCTGTTTTAATAAATTTGATGTTCTAATCAAAATTTTACGATAATATCCGCTTTGCAGTTCTTATATATTTACACTGATGATACATTATACTGTACATTATACAGATTAGAAAAGTAAGTAAGATAAAATATACTGTCTATTATACAGATTAGAAAAGTAAGTAACAGAATATCTCACTTTGTATTTGCTACCTTAAGCACTCTCGTCTTTGGGAGCTCCCACGTCATTTGCATTGGGACAGTGTCAGCTCAAAACTAGTCGCCAAAGAGCCGAAGGCTTAAGCAAAAGAAACAGAAAGTACAGCAAAATCTTTTTGATAAAACTAAAACTGAGGTAAAAGGGAAGCAAGAGAAAATTGTCTTCATACTGTGTAAATAGCAGATACAGAGGGGGATGTTGGGCAGGGGCAGGGCAGGCAAGCCACAGTCATAACTGTTCTTCGTGCAGGGAAGTGCTAAAAATATATACGATATACTTCACCAAGAAGCAACACTCAACTACGCGAGTGATTGGGGAATTGTTGGCATTGCCCTGTCCATCATCCTGTTACTATGTTAGCCTGTTGCTCCTGGCGGAGTTAAATTGAAGTGCAAGTAGCAGCAGAGAAGCAAAGCTCCATCAACACCAAGTTACTTTGCGCTTAGGCAAGCGTGAATTACGATAAGGAAAAAAGTAGTTTGATTTTCCTAAGCACCTACGGCATCTTTCAGTCTCTTGAAATGCTGTAATATTATATTATTTCCCTTTAATTAACGATAAATATCCGCATTATTGCTGTCCAACTTAAGCTCCACTCGTTCTTGCAGTTCCGATTTGCTTGGCCACCCATTGTCAGTTTCAAAATGGTCCAGTTAACTTGATGCCAATTATGGCATTAGCTGTTGATATGGATCTGCTTGATTTGATTTGGCGACAAATTCAATCAAGCAAAATGCGATTAATTATGCACAAATTATATGATATTCAGGCTTGAACCTGAGCCCTGAATATTCCATTGGGTTCGTTTTGCACTTGTGTGACTAATCGGCATTCAGTAATTAGCAATAATTGGCGTACAGCTTAGCGGGTATTATAATAGCAAAAGAAAAATTTGTTTAAAAATTGCAAGAGGATTTGTTCTCAAAACAAGTTTACAATATTTAATCCCCTGTGTTGCTCCGTAGTCTTGGATTGCCTTAAACTAATAGGGAATAAACCTAAAATACTTTTAAGTTTTTATACCCTTCGACCATTGAAAATGGTCAAAAAAGGGTATACTAACTTTGTGCAAATGTATGTAACAGGCAGAAGGAGGCGTCGGAGACCCCATAAAGTATATATATTCTTGCTCAGGATCACAAGCCGAGTCGATTGAGCCATGTCTGTCTGTCTGTCCGTCTGTCCGTCTGTATGAACGCACAGATCTCAGCTATTATAAAAGCTAGAGTTACCAAATTTGGCAGGAAGACTCCTGTGTGGATCAAGCAGATCAAGTTTATTTCAAATGTTAGGTGCCACGCCCACCGCACCCCACAAATCAATAATTTAATTTTTGAACTCAATTTTTAAGCGCTGTTTAAAAGATAGAACTTTCTGACTTAACATATACTAAGCTTAATGAAATATCTACGTAGTCTCCAAATTTCAGTCCGATCGGACAATAAACACAAAAGTTATTTAAGAAAGTATGAGCATAAAACCAAGTGCGTCAGCTAACAAGGGAGGCGGGCGAGCGCGTAGCACGAGCGCCATCTGTCGGGATTAATTTCAAAGCATGTGCATATGCATATGTGTATGAATTTAAGAAATTAAACTACACGGGAACATAGGTCGAAGGGTATCCTACTGTCGCGTACTGCGCGACTGTTGCTTTTCTTACTGGTTTACCTTGAAATAAGTTTGAAAACTCAAAACTTGAGCAGAAGTCAATTTCAATTGAAAGCAAATAAGGAATAAACGTATTGCAATTCTGCGTCAATAGAGAAGGGAGAAAGTCAAGAAAGGGTTGCCGGACCTGTCAAGTAGAGTTGTGCCGTTTAGTTCAGAGTTAGTTCGCTTGAACTCCTCAAATTGAACTAACGAACTAAATCCCTGATTTTAGTTCATTAGTCTTTTGGTCTTTAGTTCATTGATCTTTTGGTCTTTAGTTCGTTGGTCTTTTGGTCTTTAGTTCATTAGTCTTTTGGTCTTTAGTTCATTAGTCTTTTGGTCTTTAGTTCATTGGTCTTTAGTTCGTTGGTCTTTTGTTCTTTTGGTCTTCGAGTATTTTGTTCGTTCCTTTAGTTCGTTCGTTAGACCGATAGATAGTAACAGACCAAGGAGCTTGTTGCAACCAAACAAGGTCGATAAGCTCACATTCCTGCATAATAATATTGAATAGTTACATTATTTAATTTATATTCTTAGCCAACATATTAATATCAACCAAAAACATGAAGTTCCTTTTTAACTTGAAGCCAATATTCTAGTAATAATATATTCTATTTTTTTTGTTAGTTTTTGAATTTTTATTTTTAATTTAAATTTAAACATAATTAAGCCTAATGTATTTTTAATACCACATGCAACTATTTTTTATTTAAAACATTTACTTTTTACGATCTCGACAGTTGCAAACATGCGCGGAGAATGGCAAAATTGTACGATGTCAATGAAAGAACAAGATTTTGACGAACGAACTAAAGACCAAAAGACTCGAACGAACGAACTAAAGATTGAACCACTAAGCAATGAACACATAGAGACGTCAAACAGCCCTGAAGCAGTTTGAGAGTCATTTTTCAAAACGGCTGCCCCACAGAAGAAGAAGAACAGAAGCAGACTTCGGCTGAACGCTCGACCGGGTCAGCTCGCTGTTCGCCTCTCAGTACAAACAGTGCAAAGCATCAAAACTGCTTCAGTCGCACAACGACAGCGGAACGATAAGCATGTGCGTACTTCTTTTGCGCTGTACGATCGTTTCCATGTGTGCGTGTATGCATGCACGGCCCGCGTATGAATGTATGCGGTGCTTGTGAAGTTTGGCAATAGGCAAATGCTTCGGCCAGCGCGCTGGCAGCCTGAAGTCAATTTTGTGTTTCGGCGTTGAGAGCCTAGAGACAGGTACAGTGGGCAAAAATGGTTATCTTGCGGCGAAAATGTTAAAACCTCCTCTGTTCTATAAGGATAATTTTATTTAGTAATTACATATTTATGTATTCCGAATTTTTTATTTTAATTCACAAATTTTGTCAATATTGGTAAAGTCATATACAAAAAATTTATAATTATCAAAACTTATTTTTGATATTATAATTTTGCTCTACAAAATATAATATAAATATGAATATTCAATCCATATTCTCAAAAAATTAAACATAAATACAAATGTTTTCAGATGCTAAAATAATTGCCGCCAAATAACCATTCTGGCTCACTGTAATTCGGTCTCTTAGCTCTCGATGACAAAGACAAAAACAAACACACATTTGATTTCACGCTGGCCAGGCCCGTAGCTAAAAGTGCGCAGGGTGTGCGGTACAGAAGGGCTCTCAACAGTCAGGGGGCTCACTGTTACCAAACATAAAAATGTTATTAATGGGGATATATTTGTACAATTTAATTCCTTTGGTAATCACAAATATATTTATTAATTAAGGTAATTTAAGTAGAAGTCCCTGATAAGTATTGCACAGGGGCCCGTAAAACCCTCACTACGGCCCTGTGCCTCGGTCTCTAGGCTCTCGACGCCGAAACACAAAATTGACTTCAGGCTGCCAGCACGCTGGCCTAAGCATTTGCCTATTGCCAAACTTCACAAGCACCGCATACATTCATACGCGGGCCGTGCATGCATACACGCACACAAGGTAACGATCGTACAGCGCAAAGAAGTACGCACATGCTTATCGTTCCGCCGTCGTTGTGCGACTGAAGCAGTTTTGATGCTATTCACTGTTTGTACTGAGAGCCGAACAGCGAGCTGACCCGGTCGAGCGTTCAGCCGAAGTCTGCTTCTGTTCTTCTTCTTCTGTGGGGCAGCCGTTTTGAAAAATGACTCTCAAACTGCTTCAGGGCTGTTTGACGTCTCTATGTGTTCATTGCTTAGTGATTGAACTATATAACGATCTAAAAGACTCGAAGACCAAAAGATTGAACTATATAACGAACTAAGACTCGAACGAACGAACTAAAGATTTAACTATAGTTCATCAAAAAATGAACTAATGAACTAAGTCCCTGAAACGAACCCAAATCAACAACTCTTCTGTCAAGCAAAGAGTTTTCGCTATCGATAGCATATTTGATAATTGCACTGCGATGAATTTAAAGCTTAGGATAGTCCGCACCACATCAGTAGTTGGCAATAGGAAATGCAGTTTAAAATCATGTGTGCTCTTTGATTTGTTGGTTACCATTTCTTAACGGTGTTTGTATGTAAAAGGTGCACCACTTCAGGTATGTTTTTTGATCGAGTTTTTAAACTCGTTTTTCGAGCTGAACTGCAGGTGAATAAAGCGGAAATAAAGTGAAAATGCAAGTATTTTAATTGGCCAATGCTAGTGTGTTGTTATTTTTATGCTTCACCCGTGTTTTTTTATTTAGCTGTACATGTTTTTACAATTGTTGGTTGTATCTTAATTGTACTTTTCCCAGAAATAATGCTCATATCGAGGTGTATTTTACATACACTATACGTCATGGACAATGTCATTGACAGATTTCTCATGATAACAATACAGAAAGCGTTAATTTCAAATAAAAACAAAAAACTGAAGAAAACTCGCTACTAATTACCTAAGTACATGATGTTGGCGTAGATATGTTGGTATGTGTTTTATATACGGTAAAGATATGCATACATATGCTGCGTTTGATGAATGAGAGCAGCACATGCGTCGCGCTTGGTCGACTGTTAGACTTGTTTATCAACCGAAAAGTCGTGTGTGACAGTTTGCCTGAATCCAGTCAAACCCGTGAGAGGCATACGAGGCTGCTGTTACGTTTAGTGCGAAGCTTTGCCAATGGATTTCTAATCTTGATTTGGTTTCGATTTATCCTTGTTCCTATTCTTGCATTGCTCAGCAAACATTTTGGCTTCAAAGTCGGCCAACATTCCCATGCATTCTCCGCCTAGATTCTCAATGGGCTCCCAGGTATTCTCCGTTTCGGGAAAGTTCCGCCATTTCAATAGCAGCTGAGGCCGCCCGCCCACATAGCGCTTTTTCAATATCTTCTCCACCAAGTGAGTCTCTTTTGCAAGTGTTGGTTGCGGAGGCTCTGCGTTGTTGTTGTTGTTCTTGGCGGCGTTCTTGTTATTGTTAGTGGATTTAGTTTTTTTTGACTTTTGACCGCCTGCAGCTGCATAACTGGCCTTTCTTTTGCCGAAATTAATCGAAGCTCCGTTACGGGTATTAAATTCAGACATTTTAAAAAAGTCAACTAAATGTACTGCGTCCAGCAACAATGTATGACAGAAACGATTTGCCTTTTATTTTACAACTTACACAGCAACTAGAAAATCAACGAATACAATCACTTAAAAAAACAATCACTTACAAACTAGAGCAACATTTTTTACCTTGAAATAAGTTTGAAAACTCAAAACTTGAGCAGAAGTCAATTTCAATTGAAAGCAAATAAGGAATAAACGTATTGCAATTCTGCGTCAATAGAGAAGGGAGAAAGTCAAGAAAGGGTTGCCGGACCTGTCAAGTAGAGTTGTGCCGTTTAGTTCAGAGTTAGTTCGCTTGAACTCCTCAAATTGAACTCGTCTTTTGGTCTTTAGTTCATTGATCTTTTGGTCTTTAGTTCGTTGGTCTTTTGGTCTTTAGTTCATTAGTCTTTTGTTCTTTAGTTCATTAGTCTTTTGGTCTTTAGTTCATTGGTCTTTAGTTCGTTGGTCTTTTGTTCTTTTGGTCTTCGAGTATTTTGTTCGTTCCTTTAGTTCGTTCGTTAGACCGATAGATAGTAACAGACCAAGGAGCTTGTTGCAACCAAACAAGGTCGATAAGCTCACATTCCTGCATAATAATATTGAATAGTTACATTATTTAATTTATATTCTTAGCCAACATATTAATATCAACCAAAAACATGAAGTTCCTTTTTAACTTGAAGCCAATATTCTAGTAATAATATATTCTATTTTTTTTGTTAGTTTTTGAATTTTGATTTTTATTTTTAATTTAAATTTAAACATAATTAAGCCTAATATATTTTTAATACCACATGCAACTATTTTTTATTTAAAACATTTACTTTTTACGATCGACAGTTGCAAACATGCGCGGAGAATGGCAAAATTGTACGATGTCAATGAAAGAACAAGATTTTGACGAACGAACTAAAGACCAAAAGACTCGAACGAACGAACTAAAGATTGAACTATAGTTCATCAAAAAATGAACTAATGAACTAAGTGCCTGAAACGAACCCAAATCAACAACTCTTCTGTCAAGCAAAGAGTTTTCGCTATCGATAGCATATTTGATAATTCCACTGCGATGAATTTAAAGCTTAGGATAGTCCGCACCACATCAGTAGTTGGCAATAGGAAATGCAGTTTAAAATCATGTGTGCTCTTTGATTTGTTGTTTACCATTTCTTAAGGGTGTTTGTATGTAAAAGGTGCACCACTTCAGGTATGTTTTTTGATCGAGTTTTTAAACTCGTTTTTCGAGCTGAACTGCAGGTGAATAAAGCGGAAATAATGTGAAAATGCAAGTATTTTAATTGGCCAATGCTAGTGTGTTGTTATTTTTATGCTTCACCCGTGTTTTTTTATTTAGCTGTACATGTTTTTACAATTGTTGGTTGTATCTTAATTGTACTTTTCCCAGAAATAATGCTCATATCGAGGTGTATTTTACATACACTATACGTCATGGACAATGTCATTGACAGATTTCTCATGATAACAATACAGAAAGCGTTAATTTCAAATAAAAACAAAAAACTGAAGAAAACTCGCTACTAATTACCTAAGTACATGATGTTGGCGTAGATATGTTGGTATGTGTTTTATATATGGTAAAGATATGCATACATATGCTGCGTTTGATGAATGAGAGCAGCACATGCGTCGCGCTTGGTCGACTGTTAGACTTGTTTATCAACCGAAAAGTCGTGTGTGACAGTTTGCCTGAATCCAGTCAAACCCGTGAGAGGCATACGAGGCTGCTGTTACGTTTAGTGCGAAGCTTTGCCAATGGATTTCTCATCTTGATTTGGTTTCGATTTATCCTTGTTCCTATTCTTGCATTGCTCAGCAAACATTTTGGCTTCAAAGTCGGCCAACATTCCCATGCATTCTCCGCCTAGATTCTCAATGGGCTCCCAGGTATTCTCCGTTTCGGGAAAGTTCCGCCATTTCAATAGCAGCTGAGGCCGCCCGCCCACATAGCGCTTTTTCAATATCTTCTCCACCAAGTGAGTCTCTTTTGCAAGTGTTGGTTGCGGAGGCTCTGCGTTGTTGTTGTTGTTCTTGGCGGCGTTCTTGTTATTGTTAGTGGATTTAGTTTTTTTTGACTTTTGACCGCCTGCAGCTGCATAACTGGCCTTTCTTTTGCCGAAATTAATCGAAGCTCCGTTACGGGTATTAAATTCAGACATTTTAAAAAGTCAACTAAATGTACTGCGTCCAGCAACAATGTATGACAGAAACGATTTGCCTTTTATTTTACAACTTACACAGCAACTAGAAAATCAACGAATACAATCACTTAAAAAAACAATCACTTACAAACTAGAGCAACATTTTTTTACCTTGAAATAAGTTTGAAAACTCAAAACTTGAGCAGAAGTCAATTTCAATTGAAAGCAAATAAGGAATAAACGTATTGCAATTCTGCGTCAATAGAGAAGGGAGAAAGTCAAGAAAGGGTTGCCGGACCTGTCAAGTAGAGTTGTGCCGTTTAGTTCAGAGTTAGTTCGCTTGAACTCCTCAAATTGAACTAACGAACTAAATCCCTGATTTTAGTTCATTAGTCTTTTGGTCTTTAGTTCATTGATCTTTTGGTCTTTAGTTCGTTGGTCTTTTGGTCTTTAGTTCATTAGTCTTTTGGTCTTTAGTTCATTAGTCTTTTGGTCTTTAGTTCATTGGTCTTTAGTTCGTTGGTCTTTTGTTCTTTTGGTCTTCGAGTATTTTGTTCGTTCCTTTAGTTCGTTCGTTAGACCGATAGATAGTAACAGACCAAGGAGCTTGTTGCAACCAAACAAGGTCGATAAGCTCACATTCCTGCATAATAATATTGAATAGTTACATTATTTAATTTATATTCTTAGCCAACATATTAATATCAACCAAAAACATGAAGTTCCTTTTTAACTTGAAGCCAATATTCTAGTAATAATATATTCTATTTTTTTGTTAGTTTTTGAATTTTGATTTTTATTTTTAATTTAAATTTAAACATAATTAAGCCTAATATATTTTTAATACCACATGCAACTATTTTTTATTTAAAACATTTACTTTTTACGATCGACAGTTGCAAACATGCGCGGAGAATGGCAAAATTGTACGATGTCAATGAAAGAACAAGATTTTGACGAACGAACTAAAGACCAAAAGACTCGAACGAACGAACTAAAGATTGAACCACTAAGCAATGAACACATAGAGACGTCAAACAGCCCTGAAGCAGTTTGAGAGTCATTTTTCAAAACGGCTGCCCCACAGAAGAAGAAGAACAGAAGCAGACTTCGGCTGAACGCTCGACCGGGTCAGCTCGCTGTTCGGCTCTCAGTACAAACAGTGAAAAGCATCAAAACTGCTTCAGTCGCACAACGACAGCGGAACGATAAGCATGTGCGTACTTCTTTGCGCTGTACGATCGTTTCCATGTGTGCGTGTATGCATGCACGGCCCGCGTATGAATGTATGCGGTGCTTGTGAATTTTGGCAATAGGCAATGCTTCGGCCAGCGCGCTGGCAGCCTGAAGTCA
Source organism: Zaprionus nigranus (assembly GCA_018903425.1). Lineage (NCBI taxonomy): Eukaryota > Metazoa > Arthropoda > Insecta > Diptera > Drosophilidae > Zaprionus > Zaprionus nigranus. Next base: position 18,165 of record JAEIGD010000205.1, on the reverse strand, counting down.
ATTTTGTGTTTCGGCGTTGAGAGCCTAGAGACAGGTACAGTGGGCAAAAATGGTTATCTTGCGGCGAAAATGTTAAAACCTCCTCTGTTCTATAAGGATAATTTTATTTAGTAATTACATATTTATGTATTCCGAATTTTTTATTTTAATTCACAAATTTTGTCAATATTGGTAAAGTCATATACAAAAAATTTATAATTATCAAAACTTATTTTTGATATTATAATTTTGCTCTACAAAATATAATATAAATATGAATATTCAATCCATATTCTCAAAAATTAAACATAAATACACATGTTTTCAGATGCTAAAATAATTGCCGCCAAATAACCATTTTGGCTCACTGTAATTCGGTCTCTTAGCTCTCGATGACAAAGACAAAAACAAACACACAGTTGATTTCACGCTGGCCAGGCCCGTAGCTAAAAGTGCGCAGGGTGTGCGGTACAGAAGGGCTCTCAACAGTCAGGGGCTCACTGTTACCAAACATAAAAATGTTATTAATGGGGATATATTTGTACAATTTAATTCCTTTGGTAATCACAAATATATTTATTAATTAAGGTAATTTAAGTAGAAGTCCCTGATAAGTATTGCACAGGGGCCCGTAAAACCCTCACTACACAAAATTGACTTCAGGCTGCCAGCACGCTGGCCGAAGCATTTGCCTATTGCCAAACTTCACAAGCACCGCATACATTCATACGCGGGCCGTGCATGCATACACGCACACATGGTAACGATCGTACAGCGCAAAGAAGTACGCACATGCTTATCGTTCCGCTGTCGTTGTGCGACTGAAGCAGTTTTGATGCTATTCACTGTTTGTACTGAGAGCCGAACAGCGAGCTGACCCGGTCGAGCGTTCAGCCGAAGTCTGCTTCTGTTCTTCTTCTTCTGTGGGGCAGCCGTTTTGAAAAATGACTCTCAAACTGCTTCAGGGCTGTTTGACGTCTCTATGTGTTCATTGCTTAGTGATTGAACTATATAACGAACTAAAAGACTCGAAGACCAAAAGATTGAACTATATAACGAACTAAGACTCGAACGAACGAACTAAAGATTTAACTATAGTTCATCAAAAAATGAACTAATGAACTAAGTCCCTGAAACGAACCCAAATCAACAACTCTTCTGTCAAGCAAAGAGTTTTCGCTATCGATAGCATATTTGATAATTCCACTGCGATGAATTTAAAGCTTAGGATAGTCCGCACCACATCAGTAGTTGGCAATAGGAAATGCAGTTTAAAAATCATGTGTGCTCTTTGATTTGTTGTTTACCATTTCTTAAGGGTGTTTGTATGTAAAAGGTGCACCACTTCAGGTATGTTTTTTGATCGAGTTTTTAAACTCGTTTTTCGAGCTGAACTGCAGGTGAATAAAGCGGAAATAATGTGAAAATGCAAGTATTTTAATTGGCCAATGCTAGTGTGTTGTTATTTTTATGCTTCACCCGTGTTTTTTTATTTAGCTGTACATGTTTTTACAATTGTTGGTTGTATCTTAATTGTACTTTTCCCAGAAATAATGCTCATATCGAGGTGTATTTTACATACACTATACGTCATGGACAATGTCATTGACAGATTTCTCATGATAACAATACAGAAAGCGTTAATTTCAAATAAAAACAAAAAACTGAAGAAAACTCGCTACTAATTACCTAAGTACATGATGTTGGCGTAGATATGTTGGTATGTGTTTTATATACGGTAAAGATATGCATACATATGCTGCGTTTGATGAATGAGAGCAGCACATGCGTCGCGCTTGGTCGACTGTTAGACTTGTTTATCAACCGAAAAGTCGTGTGTGACAGTTTGCCTGAATCCAGTCAAACCCGTGAGAGGCATACGAGGCTGCTGTTACGTTTAGTGCGAAGCTTTGCCAATGGATTTCTCATCTTGATTTGGTTTCGATTTATCCTTGTTCCTATTCTTGCATTGCTCAGCAAACATTTTGGCTTCAAAGTCGGCCAACATTCCCATGCATTCTCCGCCTAGATTCTCAATGGGCTCCCAGGTATTCTCCGTTTCGGGAAAGTTCCGCCATTTCAATAGCAGCTGAGGCCGCCCGCCCACATAGCGCTTTTTCAATATCTTCTCCACCAAGTGAGTCTCTTTTGCAAGTGTTGGTTGCGGAGGCTCTGCGTTGTTGTTGTTGTTCTTGGCGGCGTTCTTGTTATTGTTAGTGGATTTAGTTTTTTTTGACTTTTGACCGCCTGCAGCTGCATAACTGGCCTTTCTTTTGCCGAAATTAATCGAAGCTCCGTTACGGGTATTAAATTCAGACATTTTAAAAAGTCAACTAAATGTACTGCGTCCAGCAACAATGTATGACAGAAACGATTTGCCTTTTTATTTTACAACTTACACAGCAACTAGAAAATCAACGAATACAATCACTTAAAAACAATCACTTACAAACTAGAGCAACATTTTTTACCTTGAAATAAGTTTGAAAACTCAAAACTTGAGCAGAAGTCAATTTCAATTGAAAGCAAATAAGGAATAAACGTATTGCAATTCTGCGTCAATAGAGAAGGGAGAAAGTCAAGAAAGGGTTGCCGGACCTGTCAAGTAGAGTTGTGCCGTTTAGTTCAGAGTTAGTTCGCTTGAACTCCTCAAATTGAACTAACGAACTAAATCCCTGATTTTAGTTCATTAGTCTTTTGGTCTTTAGTTCATTGATCTTTTGGTCTTTAGTTCGTTGGTCTTTTGGTCTTTAGTTCATTAGTCTTTTGGTCTTTAGTTCATTAGTCTTTTGGTCTTTAGTTCATTGGTCTTTAGTTCGTTGGTCTTTTGTTCTTTTGGTCTTCGAGTATTTTGTTCGTTCCTTTAGTTCGTTCGTTAGACCGATAGATAGTAACAGACCAAGGAGCTTGTTGCAACCAAACAAGGTCGATAAGCTCACATTCCTGCATAATAATATTGAATAGTTACATTATTTAATTTATATTCTTAGCCAACATATTAATATCAACCAAAAACATGAAGTTCCTTTTTAACTTGAAGCCAATATTCTAGTAATAATATATTCTATTTTTTTGTTAGTTTTTGAATTTTGATTTTTATTTTTAATTTAAATTTAAACATAATTAAGCCTAATATATTTTTAATACCACATGCAACTATTTTTTATTTAAAACATTTACTTTTTACGATCGACAGTTGCAAACATGCGCGGAGAATGGCAAAATTGTACGATGTCAATGAAAGAACAAGATTTTGACGAACGAACTAAAGACCAAAAGACTCGAACGAACGAACTAAAGATTGAACCACTAAGCAATGAACACATAGAGACGTCAAACAGCCCTGAAGCAGTTTGAGAGTCATTTTTCAAAACGGCTGCCCCACAGAAGAAGAAGAACAGAAGCAGACTTCGGCTGAACGCTCGACCGGGTCAGCTCGCTGTTCGGCTCTCAGTACAAACAGTGCAAAGCATCAAAACTGCTTCAGTCGCACAACGACAGCGGAACGATAAGCATGTGCGTACTTCTTTGCGCTGTACGATCGTTTCCATGTGTGCGTGTATGCATGCACGGCCCGCGTATGAATGTATGCGGTGCTTGTGAATTTTGGCAATAGGCAAATGCTTCGGCCAGCGCGCTGGCAGCCTGAAGTCAATTTTGTGTTTCGGCGTTGAGAGCCTAGAGACAGGTACAGTGGGCAAAAATGGTTATCTTGCGGCGAAAATGTTAAAACCTCCTCTGTTCTATAAGGATAATTTTATTTAGTAATTACATATTTATGTATTCCGAATTTTTTATTTTAATTCACAAATTTTGTCAATATTGGTAAAGTCATATACAAAAAATTTATAATTATCAAAACTTATTTTTGATATTATAATTTTGCTCTACAAAATATAATATAAATATGAATATTCAATCCATATTCTCAAAAATTAAACATAAATACACATGTTTTCAGATGCTAAAATAATTGCCGCCAAATAACCATTTTGGCTCACTGTAATTCGGTCTCTTAGCTCTCGATGACAAAGACAAAAACAAACACACAGTTGATTTCACGCTGGCCAGGCCCGTAGCTAAAAGTGCGCAGGGTGTGCGGTACAGAAGGGCTCTCAACAGTCAAGGGCTCACTGTTACCAAACATAAAAATGTTATTAATGGGGATATATTTGTACAATTTAATTCCTTTGGTAATCACAAATATATTTATTAATTAAGGTAATTTAAGTAGAAGTCCCTGATAAGTATTGCACAGGGGCCCGTAAAACCCTCACTAGACAAAAATTGACTTCAGGCTGCAAGCACGCTGGCCGAAGCATTTGCCTACTGCCAAACTTCACAAGCACCGCATACATTCATACGCGGGCCGTGCATGCATACACGCACACATGGTAACGATCGTACAGCGCAAAGAAGTACGCACATGCTTATCGTTCCGCTGTCGTTGTGCGACTGAAGCAGTTTTGATGCTATTCACTGTTTGTACTGAGAGCCGAACAGCGAGCTGACCCGGTCGAGCGTTCAGCCGAAGTCTGCTTCTGTTCTTCTTCTTCTGTGGGGCAGCCGTTTTGAAAAATGACTCTCAAACTGCTTCAAGGCTGTTTGACGTCTCTATGTGTTCATTGCTTAGTGATTGAACTATATAACGAACTAAAAGACTCGAAGACCAAAAGATTGAACTATATAACGAACTAAGACTCGAACGAACGAACTAAAGATTTAACTATAGTTCATCAAAAAATGAACTAATGAACTAAGTCCCTAAACGAACCCAAATCAATAACTCTTCTGTCAAGCAAAGAGTTTTCGCTATCGATAGCATATTTGATAATTCCACTGCGATGAATTTAAAGCTTAGGATAGTCCGCACCACATCAGTAGTTGGCAATAGGAAATGCAGTTTAAAATCATGTTGTTATGTCCACCCTCGGAATGGAATTTATATTTCCTAGATATTGTATATCTGGATATTCTCCGTTCTTAGGCTAGGCCGCCCTCCCCTTTGATTCTTTTGCGGCTAGCAAAATCAGCCTGTGGGGGGTTCTTTTGGAGAACTTCCTAGCTCTTTTATGAGGGAAGAAACACAAGAAAAACTAAAAGAATCTTTGCCACTATGTCTTGGGTCAGAAAATAGAAATGAGAAAAGAAAAGTAAAAGAACAAAACAAAAAGAAGAAGTGATAGAATTTACTAGAAGAGAAAGCGAGAAAAGAACCACTACCCTTCTACGGGGTGCACTTCGGGGACACTACTGGTGTTGGTGTAGGTCCCGCGTCTTTACCCACCCTACCTATGAGTCCTTTTCGCACTAATTTGAAGAACTCCCTGACCTAACATTACCCTTTCATCAACCTTCAGAAATCATTATTAAATTTGTTTAGATTTCCATATTAAACTTCATTTAATTCATCATTTATTTCTTATAAAATATACACATATTATATTCCTAACCGTTTTCATGTTTAATAATAAGTATTCATATGATCCTAATAATTTAATATCTTACTAATGTAATAAAGAAAAGAATAAAATTTTTTTTAAACCTATGCGAATATCTTATTAATATAAACCTAATATACAAATAAACATTATTTTTAAGATTGCGACGCTAACTAACTATTCGATAAACTCCACAAAAAAACCTATCGATCTAGTCGCATCTCAATGTGTTTACAATTTAGAAGACGCAATTATCGCATTTAATTTTCGTAACGCGAATATTCGCGCTGCGCAAGCTAAATTTTATCGGGTGTGATTTTGTGTGTAGTGCCAGTGGATCTCCAGTTTATACTGACATAACAGATAAGTACCTACACAATTTAATCATAATCAGAAAAAGGTCTTAATATGCCATGATCAGTGCCATGCAAACAGCTGTTTTGTGTTTACCCTTGTTGTTTTGATTTGTGGTATCAACAAAAAAAATGTTTATTGCTTGCTTCGTTTTCTGTAGTTTTCTTTTTATATATATATATGTTTATTTTTGTATTATTGTTTTTCTTTTGTTTGAATGTTGTGCATTTCCAATGGTGTAGTAATAAATATAAACCAAGTGTACACTTACCCCCAGTTCTCCGTTGGGCCCAATAGATCGTTGGTTGCTAAATGTGTGTTTAAGTTGATCTTATTTTATAAACTTACATACACCAGAGGCAGAAAATAAAGCAAGATTCGAAAATTTAACAAAAAAATATGGCAACTAAGACAGTTTTCCTTTCCCTAGTATGACATTAACGCACTATTCTAATTTAATTTGCCTAGTCTAACATCACACTGATTTCTTTTACTCTTTCGGAATTTAGTTAATCGCCGTAAAAATACCAAGTATCACTCTCAAATAGTTGCTGCCAAATTGTAGCCAGAACTGCAATTGGAACGATCGCCAAACTGTTGCAAAACTCCCGCAAGTGGCACACTGCCGTAAGCTGCTGTGAAACTGCCGTAAGCTGCTGCAATGGTGAGTTTTCTTTGCTTCGTTTCTTTGTTTTTGTTCTAACTGATTTTCTTTTTGCTTTTTTTTTTTTTTTGTGAAATGGATTTCCCTGTCAAACAGATTGTCTTTGCCTGGCCTTCGGTGTATATAATTATGTCTGGTATTTTCTTTGATTTTTTTATATATGGTGAATTTTTGTCCTCATCGCTCTTCTGTTTTTTTCTTTCCAGAGTTCGCAGATCATGCCCCGTTAAGAACTCCGCGCCCTCTAGCACTAGGCTGCTAGCGCGCCAACGCTGCTGTGCCCGAAATGCTGTTGCAGGTAAATTGACACTGCGCCTCGGACTGTATGGGAAAACTGCCCAACCAGGTAATTAGTATCCAGAATATAATAAAAATCGTTGCTGTTCAACTTACTTTAAAAATTTTTATTTTCTTGGTCACTAACACTTTTTCCGTTTTCTTTCCTCTTTTTGTCTTTGTTACACAGGCACCCAGTCGTCGCGGAGGAGAATGTATGACTGCGATGATCTAGCAAAATCTAGTAAATCGCCATACTTATTCTCCTCCTTGCCCCCTTTCTTTTTCTTTCGGACAAGTTACAACACTGACGAGACAACATTAAGGATACCTCATACTTCTATCATAATCCCCGTAAGTATGCAAAGTTGCATTAATTATTTTATTAATTAATTGATTTTTTTCTTACAGATTCCTCACACTTAGCTTTAATTTAATTTAATATATTTTAAGAAACTTTAGTTTTAATATTTATTTAAAATGTTAATGTATTAATTATAAGACTCTGTCCGTTCATCACAACCACTGTTTAGTTCGTAGGCGTCCGTAGGGAACTAAACAGAAGTGTGTAGGTTCTCCTTTTATTATGGCCGTATGTCCTTCGCGTGATATGTTCCCACTAATTTTCCCTGTAGGTCCTCTAGAATGTAGTAGGGAATTTCCTTGCTTTTCACGGACTCTTGACTTTATGAACAGAGGTGCTAGCTTGGCATTCACTCCTTTTTCAAAAGAGCTTTGTAGGAAATTTCTCCTAAACACTTCCTGTCCCACTTTAAAATTTACCTCTTTTGTTCGCAAATTGTATTTCTCGGCTTGCTGTTCATAAGCAATTTTCATATTTGCTTTTAGCTGCTTTCGCAGCAGCTGCAGTTGGTCCTCATTACGGAAGCCACCTACATTCTCCTCCAGCAACCCTAAATTCCTCAAGAGCTTATACTGCGAACCATGGGTAATCATATTGAATCCATATAATGCTTGATATGGAGCACATTTTAGACTCTGGTGCACACTATTTCGCAACGCACAGCTGATTGCTGGAATATGCTCATCCCATGCACTTTGGTCTTTTTCCAAATAAGCCCTAATTGCCGCTATTATTGATCGGTTAACTCTTTCCGATGCATTCGATTGTGGCGAGTACACTGCCGTATATTGGTGTTTTACCCCAAAGGCTGTAAGGAAAGCATTAAAGTCGTGTGCTTTGAATTGCGACCCATTATCGCTAATTAGCAATTCAGGCACTCCATAGGCGAAAAAGATTTGGTTCTGTACCAACTCCATGATTGCCTTTGCTGTGAATTTTCTTAGTGGCCACAGCCAATGAAATTTGGAAAAGTGGTCGAGGACTATCAGCAGGCCAATATGTCCTTGTTTGCTCCTCGGATAGGGTCCTAATAAGTCAATATAGAGCCTCTGAAAAGGTCTAGAAGATTCGGCTTGTTGACCCATTGGAGGTTTTAAAGTAGTGTTTGGAGCTTTTGTGCTTTTGCATACTTCGCATAGCCGAACATACTCCCTTACTTGTGTCACCATCCCTGGCCAATAATAGCTTCGCCGAATTTGTTCTAATGTTTTCCTGTGCCGCCATGGGCGCATATTACAGCGTCATGGGCTCGCTTTATTACAGAGTTGGTCAAACTTTGGGGAATCCAGAGTTTCCAACCATTTCTGCTGCCTTCCGAGTCCCCATGGTCATGTTCCGTTCTGATATATAAGTGTTTGCCTATAATATTGCAATCTGGATATGCTTGGGGATCCTCTCCTATTTTCTCCTTCACAACCCTATAGGCTTCTTCATCAAAGCTGGAGGATTCCAGGTCAACTTCTGGCCCATAGTTTTCGATGGCTGCCACTTCATCATTAAACATTCGTGACAGCGCATCTGGCACAACATGTTCCTTCCCTTTTCGGTGGCTAATGTTAAATTTATGTCCCTGTAAATTCATCGCCCATCTCGCTAAGCGCCCTTTTAAGTTTGATTGCCTCATCAGCCACGACAAGCTAGAGTGGTCAGTCACTACTTCGAATTCCTGTAATTCGAGGTAACATCGGAATCGTTCAATGCCCAAGATGACTGCCAAACACTCTCTTTCTGTCACGCTGTAATTTCTTTGTGCCGAATTAAGTTTTTTTCGACATATACGCTACTGGTCTCTCTTCGTTCAAGTCATTCATTTGCACCAGCACCGCGCCCACACCATAGTCGCTGGCATCGCAATGCAAATAAAATTTCCGATTAAAATCGGGATTTTGCAAGACTGGGGCCGAAGTAAGAGCGCTTTTTGAGCTGATCAAACGCAGTTTGTGCTTCTTCAGTCCAGCAAAACTTTTTCTTGCCTGGAGAGCAAATTTGTAATCGGAGTGGTTAATTCGGCGAAGTTAGCTATAAATCGTCTATACCAACCCGCTAGGCCCAAAAATCCTCTAACTTGTTTTATAGATTTCGGCGCAGGCCAATTGACGATCGATTCAATTTTTCCAGGATCTGTTGCAATGCCTCCTTTTCCGATAATGAACCCTAGATATTTCACTTCGGTCACACAAAAACTGCTCTTTTCAATATTCAAGGTTAAATTCGCTTTTCTAAATTGATCAGCCAGGCGCAGCAGTACTGTTAGATGTGCGTCGAAATCTGCCGATACGACACAGAGATCGTCTAAGTATCCAAAGCAACAGTATTTTAATTCGGGAGGAATCACCTCGTCCATGAGACGGCTCATCGTTTGAGGAGCGTTGCACAGCCCGAAAGGCATTACCCGAAATTGGTATAATGGCCTCCCGGGTACTGTGAACGCTGTTATCGGTCGAGATGCGTCCGATAATGGCACTTGCCAATAAGCATCTTTCAGATCAATTTTGCTAATCAGATTGGCTTGCGGTAATCGTGCGAATATGCCTTCGATGCTCGGTAAAGGATATGCATCCTTTTTTGGTGCAATCATTCACCTTACGAGCATCCAGACATAAACGTAGTTTCCCTGGCTTCACTACCAGACGCATTGGCGAGCTCCATGCGCTACTGGATTTTCAATGACTCCTAATTCGATCATACGATCAATCTCCTCAAACATCAGCTTCTCGACAGCCGGAGATACCGGATAAAATCGTTGTTTTATTGGAGTGGCGTCTCCAACTTCGATTTTGTGTTCAAGAAGTGATGTTTTCCCAAGACCCTGGTTAGCAAATGATGGAAATAAAGATTTCACGGCTTCTAATTGCTGTTTTTGTCGCGAATCTAGTGGGTAAGCGTTTGTATCTGCTTCTTCCTCTTTAGAATCCTCCAACTCTAACGAGGAGATCAATCCTGGGGCCAAATTGAATTCTCTCCAAAAACTCGATGCCTAGAATGAGATTTTTCTCAATTGACGGAATTACAAAGAGTTTTTAAAGTGTCTTTGTCCTTATATGTCACAAGCGCTGAGAGAAAACCTAGCACTTCGTGCGATCTGCCATCTGCCGTTTTTACTTTGGAATTGATTTTTTGAATTCTGTCCTTTTTTTCCCCAATCGTTTTGCGCCAAAGTCGACCCCACGCAACCAATATTTGCCCCTGTGTCCAATAACCCTTCTTCGGTTACTCCTAAAAGGGAAACCTTAGCGTAAAAACGCCCATCGCTTTCTCTTTATTATTGAGGACACCAGTAGTCTTTTAGTCAACCTTACGGCTTTCCAAAATTTTCGCAAGCGCTGCGTAGATCGTTTTGGCTTAGTACCCGCATCATTTCCAAATATTCTTTCCCTAACTTTTTCATAATTTGCGAGCCTTGCTTCATAAGGTTGTGTATGCAGGCTTAATGTATTTTTATTTTGAGCACATTTTTCTAATGACATGTCCGGTAAAAGCATAGCTCTGGTCAGATTTTCTGAGCTAGCCGGTAAATCAGGTAAATTTGGACTTAGTGTTGCTGGGGCCGTTCGTGTCTGACTCACGAATGGTCCCTTGGCTTTTTCCGCTCTCTTTGCCAAACAGTTGGGGCATTGCGGCTTGTAAATGTTCTTTGCCCCGCAACCATAGCAGAAAACTTTGCGATTTTCCAAGCACATATCCCAACCATGACCCTCACCGTCACAATTCCAACATCGATAAATTTTTTATCGGTGCTTGGATTGCGTCGACATCGCCCAAATTAGGATCTGTGTCTTGTGCACCATTTTCATCTTCCAAAGCTGCCACGTTTCTTCGGCTGAACACCGGATTAGGTGCTGGCTTTGGGAACCGCCGAGTCGCGACTTCACCTAGCAAATTTTCGCGCATTTGCACCAGCTTTCGCAAGTGTGCAATCGAACGAATTTGCACATAAAGCAATTCGTGTCGTATCTCGGGCAGTAAATTCCTTGTCAACATCTCAATGAGCTGCTGCTCTGAATGGATGTTGACATTCGAGAAGCTAGGAGCATGACATCGTCATAAAATACCTCAAATGTCTCCCCTGTTTTTGTTTGCGTGCTCTAATCTCTTCTAATATGTCGGTGTCGTTTCGGTAGTCTGTGTATTGCTCTTTTAAAGCCGCTCCAAACTCCCTCCAATTTATTTGAGGATTTTCTTTGCGATACCTCCAATACCACTCTTAGCTTCCCACTAGTAAAATATGTAGATTTTGCAGACTGAATCAATATCGTTGTTCAGACAGTCTTTGGTTAACGTGGCTACTCGATATAGGAATTCTTCTACGGTGACTCCTTTGCCGACCCATCAAACTTGGAGATTCCAGCTATGAATGAGCTGAGTAATCTTCTCCGGGTTTATTGTCGGCTGTACCGAGAGCTACTTGACTGCTGACTTGACTCGTTAAAAATCAGGTTTTGTCGGCTCACTTCGGGCGAAACTTGCCTGAGACTGAGGTTGGCTAATTGTCTGGCCACAATACTTCAAGTTGCGCCCCTAGACGCTCATAATCGATGTTTGGAGACGATGTTCGATTTGCTCTAGTATTTGGAGATTCCCCCGCCGTGTTTGCCTAACTTCTGGGTTTACTGCGCCCCGTTTCGGTCTTCCGGGGCCTTTAACATTTCTGGGTTGTTGGTTACCCTACCGGTTCTCCCACTTGAGGCATTTTTTTATACCTCGTGTTGTGAGGATGTGTTTTGGGCACAGCTCCCTGTTTTGAGCCTCTAGCACCATTTGTTGTTGCCCTGCAGCGGCCGAGGTCGATGGTTCTAACCCCAAATTCATATCTGTACTTTGTGATAACTCTGACCTAGGTAGGTCTTTAAATCCGTTACTTGTAGCGTTTTCTGGCACGTTTGACAGACTTTTAAACTGTCTTACCCAGTCCGAAATGCAAGCTTCATGGAAGCTGTGCTGACATGGTGTAATTAACACTCTTTCTGCTGAGCCGGATTCCCATAATGGCTCTACGCAAATTTCGCATTTTAACACTTGACGGTTTGGCATTTTCTGCGGCCAAGTTTTCTGTGCTACGTATTGTTGTCATTTTTTAGTCTTTATTATTGATTCGTTTTTTTTTTTCAAATTTATTTATTTTTTTATAATTGTTTAAGTTATAATTTGTTTTTTTTTTTCATTAAATTGATTTCTTCCAGTTGACTCTAGGGTAACGAAGGTTGTGTGCTTTACCCCGCAGTTGAGATAGTGGTGAAGAAGTTAAGAAAGAGAAAGAAATATAGTGAAAAGAAAAACAGTCAAGTCTCAAGAGTCGCTTATATACTGAGGATAATATTTTGCTATGCCAAATATTATATTTCCAAGAATCCATTTTCTGTCAACGCTTTTCCTTGCCTTGCTGTATTTTTGTTTCTATTATTATTTTATGCCGAGTCTTAGTTTCAGTGGTCGATGTTTAGACTTGCCTAAATTCGATTTCCAACTGCTATTACTCGCAATATTAATTTTTATCTAGAGGCTTTCAGTAGCTACTACGCATTTTATCGTTTATCATTTTTTGACACTTTCTGCATCATGCGTTTTTACGCTGCCTTGCCCCACGTTTTGGGCGCCACTTTGTTATGTCCACCCTCGGAATGGAATTTATATTTCCTAGATATTGTATATATCTGGATATTCTCCGTTCTTAGGGCTAGGCCGCCCTCCCTTTGATTCTTTTGCGGCTAGCAAAATCAGCCTGTGGGGGGTTCTTTTGGAGAACTTCCTAGCTCTTTTCATGAGGGAAGAAACACAAGAAAACTAAAAGAATCTTTTGCCACTATGTCTTGGGTCAGAAAATAGAAATGAGAAAAGAAAAGTAAAAGAACAAAACAAAAAGAAGAAGTGATAGAATTTACTAGAAGAGAAAGCGAGAAAAAGAACCACTACCCTTCTACGGGGTGCACTTCGGGGACACTACTGGTGTTGGTGTAGGTCCCGCGTCTTTACCCACCCTACCTATGAGTCCTTTTCGCACTAATTTGAAGAACTCCCTGACCTAACATTACCCTTTCATCAACCTTCAGGAAATCATTATTAAATTTGTTTAGATTTCCATATTAAACTTCATTTAATTCATCATTTATTTCTTATAAAATATATACACATATTATATTCCTAACCGTTTTCATGTTTAATAATAAGTATTCATATGATCCTAATAATTTAATATCTTACTAATGTAATAAAGAAAAGAATAAAATTTTTTTTAAACCTATGCGAATATCTTATTAATATAAACCTAATATACAAATAAACATTATTTTTAAGATTGCGACGCTAACTAACTATTATTCGATAAACTCCACAAAAAACCTATCGATCTAGTCGCATCTCAATGTGTTTACAATTTAGAAGACGCAATTATCGCATTTAATTTTCGTAACGCGAATATCCGCGCTGCGCAAGCTAAATTTTATCGGGTGTGATTTTTGTGTAGTGCCAGTGGATCTCCAGTTTATACTGACATAACAGATAAGTACCTACACAAATTTAATCATAATCAGAAAAAGGTCTTAATATGCCATGATCAGTGCCATGCAAACAGCTGTTTTGTTTATCTCTTGTTGTTTTGATTTGTGGTATCAACAAAAAAAATGTTTATTGCTTGCTTCGTTTTCTGTAGTTTTCTTTATATATATATATGTTTATTTTTGTATTATTGTTTTCTTTGTTTGAATGTTGTGCATTTCCAATGGTGTAGTAATAAAAATATAAACCAAGTGTACACTTACCCCAGTTCTCCGTTGGGCCCAATAGATCGTTGGTTAAATGTGTGTTGCTGTTGATCTTATTTTATAAACTTACATACACCAGAGGCAGAAAGGCTAAGTAAAGATTCGAAAATTTAACAAAAAAAATATGGCAACTAAGACAGTTTTCCTTTTCCCTAGTATGACATTAACGTACTATTCTAATTTAATTTGCCTAGTCTAACATCACACTGATTTTTTTACTCTTTCGGAATTTAGTTAATCGTCGTAAAAATACCAAGTACACTCTCAAATAGTTGTCTGCCAAATTGTAGCCAGAACTGCAATTGGAACGATCGCCAAACTGTTGCAAAACTCCCGGGAGTGGCACCGTACGCTAAATGCCGTAAGTTGCTGTGAAACTGCCGTAAGCTGCAATGGTGAGTTTTCTTTGCTTCGTTTCTTTGTTTTTGTTCTAACTGATTTTCTTTTTTGCTTTTTTTTTTTTTTGAAATGGATTTCCCTGTCAAACAGATTGGATTCTTTGCCTGGCCTTCGGTGTATATAATTATGTCTGGTATTTTCTTGATTTTTTATATATGGTGAATTTGTCCTCATCGCTCTTCTGTTTTTTTCTTTCCAGAGTTCAGCAGATCATGCCCCCCGTTAAGAACTCCCCGCCTCTAGGACTAGGTAGCGCGCCAACGCTGCTGTGCCCTGAAATGCTGTTGCAGGTAAATTGACACTGCGCTCGGACTGTATGGGGAAAACTGCCCAACCAGGTAATTAGTATCCAGAATATAATAAAATCGTTGCTGTTCAACTTACTTTCAAAATTTCTTTATTTTCTTGGTCACTAACACTTTTTCCGTTTTCTTTTTTTGTCTTTGTTACACAGGCACTCCAGTCGTCGCGGAGGAGAATGTATGACTGCGATGATCTAGCAAAATCTAGTAAATCGCCATACTTATTCTCCTTGCCCCCTTTCTTTTTCTCTTTTCGGACAAGTTACAACACTGACGAGACAACATTAAGGATACCTCATACTTCTATCATAATCCCCGTGAGTATGCAAAGTTGCATTAATTATTTTACTAATTAATTGATTTTTTTCTTACAGATTCCTCACACTTAGCTTTAATTTAATTTAATATATTTTAAGAAACTTTAGTTTTAATATTTATTTAAAATGTTAATGTATTAATTATAAGACTCTCCTGTCCGTTCATCACAATGTGTGCTCTTTGATTTGTTGTTTACCATTTCTTAAGGGTGTTTGTATGTAAAAGGTGCACCACTTCAGGTATGTTTTTTAAACTCGTTTTTCGAGCTGAACTGCAGGTGAATAAAGCGGAAATAATGTGAAAATGCAAGTATTTTAATTGGCCAATGCTAGTGTGTTGTTATTTTTATGCTTCACCCGTGTTTTTTTTATTTAGCTGTACATGTTTTTACAATTGTTGGTTGTATCTTAATTGTACTTTTCCCAGAAATAATGCTCATATCGAGGTGTATTTTACATACACTATACGTCATGGACAATGTCATTGACAGATTTCTCATGATAACAATACAGAAAGCGTTAATTTCAAATAAAAAACAAAAAACTGAAGAAAACTCGCTACTAATTACCTAAGTACATGATGTTGGCGTAGATATGTTGGTATGTGTTTTATATACGGTAAAGATATGCATACATATGCTGCGTTTGATGAATGAGAGCAGCACATGCGTCGCGCTTGGTCGACTGTTAGACTTGTTTATCAACCGAAAAGTCGTGTGTGACAGTTTGCCTGAATCCAGTCAAACCCGTGAGAGGCATACGAGGCTGCTGTTACGTTTAGTGCGAAGCTTTGCCAATGGATTTCTCATCTTGATTTGGTTTCGATTTATCCTTGTTCCTATTCTTGCATTGCTCAGCAAACATTTTGGCTTCAAAGTCGGCCAACATTCCCATGCATTCTCCGCCTAGATTCTCAATGGGCTCCCAGGTATTCTCCGTTTCGGGAAAGTTCCGCCATTTCAATAGCAGCTGAGGCCGCCCGCCCACATAGCGCTTTTTTCAATATCTTCTCCACCAAGTGAGTCTCTTTTGCAAGTGTTGGTTGCGGAGGCTCTGCGTTGTTGTTGTTGTTCTTGGCGGCGTTCTTGTTATTGTTAGTGGATTTAGTTTTTTTTGACTTTTGACCGCCTGCAGCTGCATAACTGGCCTTTCTTTTGCCGAAATTAATCGAAGCCCGTTACGGGTATTAAATTCAGACATTTTAAAAAGTCAACTAAATGTACTGCGTCCAGCAACAATGTATGACAGAAACGATTTGCCTTTTATTTTACAACTTACACAGCAACTAGAAAAATCAACGAATACAATCACTTAAAAAACAATCACTTACAAACTAGAGCAACATTTTTTTACCTTGAAATAAGTTTGAAAAACTCAAAACTTGAGCAGAAGTCAATTTCAATTGAAAGCAAATAAGGAATAAACGTATTGCAATTCTGCGTCAATAGAGAAGGGAGAAAGTCAAGAAAGGGTTGCCGGACCTGTCAAGTAGAGTTGTGCCGTTTAGTTCAGAGTTAGTTCGCTTGAACTCCTCAAATTGAACTAACGAACTAAATCCCTGATTTTAGTTCATTAGTCTTTTGGTCTTTAGTTCATTGATCTTTTGGTCTTTAGTTCGTTGGTCTTTTGGTCTTTAGTTCATTAGTCTTTTGGTCTTTAGTTCATTAGTCTTTTGGTCTTTAGTTCATTGGTCTTTAGTTCGTTGGTCTTTTGTTCTTTTGGTCTTCGAGTATTTTGTCCTCGTTCGTTAGACCGATAGATAGTAACAGACCAAGGAGCTTGTTGCAACCAAACAAGGTCGATAAGCTCACATTCCTGCATAATAATATTGAATAGTTACATTATTTAATTTATATTCTTAGCCAACATATTAATATCAACCAAAAACATGAAGTTCCTTTTTAACTTGAAGCCAATATTCTAGTAATAATATATTCTATTTTTTTTGTTAGTTTTTGAATTTTGATTTTTATTTTTAATTTAAATTTAAACATAATTAAGCCTAATATATTTTTAATACCACATGCAACTATTTTTTATTTAAAACATTTACTTTTTACGATCGACAGTTGCAAACATGCGCGGAGAATGGCAAAATTGTACGATGTCAATGAAAGAACAAGATTTTGACGAACGAACTAAAGACCAAAAGACTCGAACGAACGAACTAAAAGATTGAACCACTAAGCAATGAACACATAGAGACGTCAAACAGCCCTGAAGCAGTTTGAGAGTCATTTTTCAAAAACGGCTGCCCCACAGAAGAAGAAGAACAGAAGCAGACTTCGGCTGAACGCTCGACCGGGTCAGCTCGCTGTTCGGCTCTCAGTACAAACAGTGCAAAGCATCAAAACTGCTTCAGTCGCACAACGACAGCGGAACGATAAGCATGTGCGTACTTCTTTGCGCTGTACGATCGTTTCCATGTGTGCGTGTATGCATGCACGGCCCGCGTATGAATGTATGCGGTGCTTGTGAAGTTTGGCAATAGGCAAATGCTTCGGCCAGCGCGCTGGCAGCCTGAAGTCAATTTTGTGTTTCGGCGTTGAGAGCCTAGAGACAGGTACAGTGGGCAAAAATGGTTATCTTGCGGCGAAAATGTTAAAACCTCCTCTGTTCTATAAGGATAATTTTATTTAGTAATTACATATTTATGTATTCCGAATTTTTTATTTTAATTCACAAATTTTGTCAATATTGGTAAAGTCATATACAAAAAATTTATAATTATCAAAACTTATTTTTGATATTATAATTTTGCTCTACAAAATATAATATAAATATGAATATTCAATCCATATTCTCAAAAATTAAACATAAATACACATGTTTTCAGATGCTAAAATAATTGCCGCCAAATAACCATTTTGGCTCACTGTAATTCGGTCTCTTAGCTCTCGATGACAAAGACAAAAACAAACACACAGTTGATTTCACGCTGGCCAGGCCCGTAGCTAAAAGTGCGCAGGGTGTGCGGTACAGAAGGGCTCTCAACAGTCAGGGGCTCACTGTTACCAAACATAAAAAAGTTATTAATGGGGATATATTTGTACAATTTAATTCCTTTGGTAATCACAAATATATTTATTAATTAAGGTAATTTAAGTAGAAGTCCCTGATAAGTATTGCACAGGGGCCCGTAAAACCCTCACTACGCCCCCGGTCCCTCTTTCTCTCGGGCCACCCCCCAAAAACAAATTATTTTCCGGTTTCCCGCCCCCCTGGCCGAAGCATTTGCCTATTGCCAAACTTCACAAGCACCGCATACATTCATACGCGGGCCGTGCATGCATACACGCACACATGGTAAC